>PKMM01019763.1:206584-417875 GCA_002933915.1 Eutrema heterophyllum
TTTTGATGTCATCAGCATCTGACTTCTCAACGAACGTAGCATCGTATTCCCGAGTACTTGAATCAGATGGATACTTATTCAAATCAATGTTCAATGTTTTCTCTCCATGGTCAACTTTAGATGTAAATGTCACACACAGACTGCTCGACGCTTTCTTCCTTGAATACCCAACATAATTTTTTACTTGACGATCATTGGCGATAATCACTGGAGGAGAACCTAAGTTATCAATCAAATCACTCGGTAGATAACTAAACTCGACTTTCTTATCGATTATTTCATAGTCTTCTAAAACCATCGTTTCTAACTCCGCAAGAGTAATATTTGATTCCACAGCAAGCAACCTACCTCGTTTTTCTTCATCAGCGACAAATATCCACTCCTTATTGGTACCCAATCTCCATACACCACAAGTAACATAGATATGTACCATCTTTGAAGAAGAAGAGAGGAAAACTTAGAGAAAATAGTCTTGATTCCAAAAGAGAAGAAGATACGTGGATCTGAAAGGGAAAAAAATGGGAAAAAAACGTGGAAAAAAAAAAAATTAAAGATTTTCGAAAATATTCAGTTTTGGCAGTTACTACTTCTCCTAGATTTTCTCAGATTTTGTTAACAACTTTCTAGAACAAAGACCAAACGTTGGAACTTATCTTCTACAAAATAGTAGAATATCGTGTAAGCACTAGAAGTTGTATTCTGGAAAAAAGTAGAATATCGTGTAAGCACTAGAAGTTGTATTCTTCAAAAATGTAGAATATAGTATAACATATAGAATACGTATTCCCCTTTTCGGTAGAATATAGTGTAAATTCTAGAAAATGTATTCTATAGGGACTTAGATTAAGGAGGGAATACAGGAAACCGCATTCTACCTAACCGTAGAATGTGGAATACGCATTCTGCATTGCGTAGAACTAGTTAAAAAATATTTTTTAAATATTCGTTTTTCCTTAAATGATTTTGGCATATATTTTTATTTCCTTTTTTAATATTTTCGAAATTTTGAAAAAAAAATTTTCTTTTTATTTCTATTTAAAATTTCCTTAAATAATTTAAAGGACATTTGGGTCAAAAAGTGACAAAATTCCAAATAATAGTAAGGGGACAATGTTGCTTTCAATTACCACTATAAAACCAATCCCCCCTTTATTTTATGCATATATAAAATTATAAATACTTCAAATGTAACAAACTAAAGACAACTTTATAAATGTAAACATTACAATGTTGAAGTCTAAACCACACATAGTTCAATATTTCATTAAACTAAACCACAAATCCAGCCAATAGCACACAAGTTCATAGAGAAATTTCACCACAAACTCACATAAAAATAAGTTTCTCATTAGGCCATGCCACTTTGTACCTAAAGCATCAACAACGCATTCAACTTCTGAATTTGGTCTCCAAACTTTGGCCTTTCCATTCTTAATAACTTCTACCCATACCTTGCTAGCATTAGGATCTAAGGGGACAAAGTGGATCATCAGGCTGTTCTCAGAAGAGTAAAGCGAATTGTAAAAGCATAAAAAATGGAATCATGAAACACATGAGTTAAAGATTAACTAACCTTCTTCCCTCTAGCCAAGTGACGAACTTGGTTTTGCAGAGTTTCAATCTGGTTGACCGATTCCGCATGTTTTTGTTCAACTTATGCACATGTGCATCTCTAGCGTGAAGGAATCCTAGCTTTGTTGCAGTAACCCCTCTGCCCATCCCTCTAAGCCTTCCAGGCTTGTCTCTTCCTAACACCTGACTCACAGCGTCCTCTCTGATGCTAGTGCTAGCTGTAGATGCCATTTCACTATCAATGGATTTTATTTGTTCCTGACACAAATGGTTTAACAGAGTTAGTGTGAGCTATACAAATAAACATTACATACATTAAAAGAATCACATCACTTACAATAGTATCAGCAAATTCTAGTCTCATAGGTCTCCCATCTGAATGAGTGTATCCTGCTACCCATACTTTGCTCCTACTTACCTTGCTAGGGTCTGCACTTTTTTTCTTCTGCAAGTAACAAAGTAGCATTAGCTATGCGAGTAAATACACATTACATTAACAAATACATACCATATCATGAGCTAGTCGAATCATTCCTTTACGGCTTGTGGTGTGTGGAATCTGCACCTTCCTTAGTTCCCTGAATTTGTCACTTACAACCTACATAAAGAAGCCCACAATCATTAATTTTAAAGATTCAAAAAGAAACATGAATCTAGCAATAAAGAGTTGGATACACCACCTTAAAATCCTCATTAGTCTTACACTTAACCCAATTTTTCCATGCTGTCCCAGATTGGATGTTACTTGGTTTTAACTGCACAACTTGTTTCTTACTCGCTTTTCTAGACTTGAGAGAGAAACCTAGACTTAGATGACCGCCACAAACAACCCATATGCCTGAAAACAACATCTTTTTGCCATTCCTCAGTTAAATTAAACCTTCCTTACAATAGTATTCAAAGTTAAACATTAGTATGCTAGGTAACATATTCTTATAAGAAGTAATTCAACAAAAAAATATCCTCCCACATTATATCCTTTAATGAAATATCCAAGTGCCTTCAGTCGTCAAGAATGACTGGCACATGCTCTTACACCAGAGGACCGAGGAAAGACGAAAGAGATATTGAACCTTTACCCACATGTTCACCAAGAGAATTGAATTCGACTTCAACCTTATCTTCATGGTGTTTAGCAACACCACGCATCTTAGTTGGTCATCTGGTTTTCCTTTTCTTGGTTTTTGGTTCAAGGGTCTGAGCTTCTCCAGTTTCTTCATGTTGCGTCTGGGAGTAGGTTCATCTAGCTTCCCTGCTTCCTCTTCATTGTCCTGCTTCCCTGCTTCCTCTTCAGTAGGCTGCTTCTCTGCTTCCTCTTCAGTGGGCTTCTTCTCTGATTCCTCTCCAATGTCATGCTTATCTACTTCTTCTCCTTTGTCCTACTTCTCTTCTTCATATTCACTCTGTTGCTTATCCTCTTCTCCTTCTGATTCTATGTTCTCCAAAGCTTCTTCATCGTTTTCAATCTGCTTGTTAGAGGCATGAGTAATAGTCTTAGTGCGTCTAGTGATCAACTTTCCAGGGACTGGTGAGATGCCTAGCTGACGGTTACTACGTCTTGGAATGACTGGTTGCATTTTCATACACCTGAAACACAACTGAATGTTCAAAAAATTCATAGAGAGATAAAAATATCAAGGAAAACTACCACAGTATACTAAGCCTAGCCCTATTAATCTACAACTAAAACCCCTTCACAACCTTCTCTATCAAAGAAGCTGTCGTCATCAGAAGACTCGTTCCCCAAATCTTCACTCTGCGGAAAGGATAGAGGAGCAACAACAAAATCTTCTTATGTCTCTAGCTCATGATACCCTCTTGGTGGCGCCCTCATCACTACATACCAACTTGATGAATCATCATCTCTGGAATAGAAAACTTGTTTCGCTTGTGATGCCAAAATATATGGATCTTGGAGATACGCAGATTGGTTGACATTGAGATTCACAAGTGTAAATCCTTCTTCTTGTTTTACCCCATTTCCTTTGTTGGCCCACTTACACTTGAATAGTGGAACCTGAAACATGTGGTAATCTAGCATAATAATCTGTTGTATAACTCCATAATACACAACCATATCTGCCATATGTCTATTATCTCTGGCACTGGCTCTACAGATGCTAAAAGCTTCGTAAGTTACTCCACTGTTTTGATTCTTACGCAATACATCCTCAGTGTGAAATTTGTGCCCATTAATCACAAACCCCTTATAGGTCTGAGCTATATTCCTAGGTCCATAAGCCAACCATCTCAGTTTCTCAGAATGATCATCTGAGTTAGAAGGGATCTACAGCCACAATATATATAAGAAAGTAAAGTTAGTGTTATATAAATATAATGAATTTTAGATTCGTGTTATATAATATCTAACCTTCTCTTTTACCCATTGTGAGAATCTCTCTGCTTGAACTTTCCATAAAAAAGTTTCACTTCTACTGCATTTGACATCCACTGCTTACAATTCCTCCAAATGCAAACTGTTATACAATATCAGAGGTTAGTTTGATCGAGAAGTATACGTTAAAAGATAAGAGAAGGGTATAAACTTACTCTACATATGGATTCATCATTGCCATGTTCATTAGAACATACCGATGAGCTATGTCTCGCTCTTTATCACTTAATTCAACTTGAGCAGCCTTCTGGAATGGGCCTCCTTCAAGAATGTGGTCAGATGACTCAACACCTTCATTACGGTTAACTAGTTCTTGAACCGGAACAGAATTTTGTAGAAACTCCATGCAGAATGCAACACACTCTCCAGCCAGATAACCTTCAGCCATACACGCTTCTGGCCTAGCATAGTTTTTAACATATGCCTTTAGCGTTTTCATGTACCTATAGCTAAACCAGAAAAGCAGTTAATATGTTAGTCAACTATTGCAAACAACTCAACCAAGAAAGAGAACCAAAGTAAATTAAAAAAGTTAATACCTTTCAAAGGGGTACATCCATCTGAAGTGGACATGTCCTCTCAAACGAGCCTCCCTTGCTAGATGTATTGGAAGATGGAACATAATATCGAAAAGGGATGGAGGAAAATATCTTTCTAACTGGCAGAATGTCTCTACACACTCAGCCTCCAGTAATATTAGCTTTTCTGGAAAATATCTTTCTAACTGGCAGAATGTCTCTACACACTCAGCCTCCAGTAATATTAGCCTCCAGAAACTACACAGTCTAATCACTGCAATCCTAGGTCCATTTGGGAGCAGTCCTCTCAAAGCAACTGGTAGCAGATTCTGGAGAAGCACATGATGATCGTGAGACTTCAATCCACCAATCATAGGAAGATCCACATAAACACAATTCGATATATTTGCAGAATAGCCATCAGGCCCTCTAAATAAACCTAGCCTCCTGCAAAACTTCCTTTTCTCATCCTTCGCCAGCCAATAACCAGCTAGAGGTAAATAAGTTCTCTTACCTCCTTCTTGAATATGCAACTTGTGTCTAATCCCCATGTCTTCTAGATCTTTCCTTGCTTTCAACCCATCTTTTGACTTAGGAGATTGCATCAACATTGCCAAGATAGCATCAGAAACGTTCTTCTCCACATGCATGACATCTATATTGTGACGAACCGGCATATCCTAACACAAAATATGAAAATTTAGTTAGAAATTATATGCAACTATATAGAAGTAAGCTACTATATTAAAATTTATAATCAAAAGTACATACCTTCCAGTAAGGTAAGTCAAAAAGGATGGACCTTTTCTTCCACCTCCAATTATCACTGTCTTCTTCATATTCATCATTTGACAGCTCCTCTTCTTCACAGATAGCTTTTCTTTTCTTTTTCCCCTTTTTCTCTATAACTTTAGTAAACTCATTTCTGAAATCCTTAAGCATCTCACAAATTTCTACTCCACTTTGAATTCGATTTGCACTTCCTCTCTCAACAGTGTTATCAAACAACTTCTTTCTTCTTCTGTAAGGATGATCAGGTTTGAGCCTCTTTCTGTTGCCCAAATACACATGCTTATGACTGTGTTTCAACCACCTAAATGGTGTATATTTTCCACACACGTTACACGCCTGCTTCCCTTTCACTTTACATCCAGCCAATGTCCCTAAGGCTGGATAATCAGTTATACTCCACAACAAAATTGCTCTAAGTGTGAAATTCTCCTTCTTGAATGCGTCATACACCACAATACCTTCCTGCCACAAATCTTGTAGATCATCTATCAATGGAGCTAGGTAGACATCAATGTTGTTGCTTGGTGCAGTTGGTCTAAGAATCAAGAGAGTGAGCATGATTTTCTCTGTCTTCATACACAATGTAGGGTGCATGTTGTAGTTGACTAATAAGACTGGCCACGTGTTATACTTCATGTTATGGATTGAGAAAGGATTCATGCCATCAGTGGAAAGACCTAGACGGAGGTTTCTTGGATCAGCAGAGAACACATACCATTTATCATTCACATTGGCCCAAGTTAATGAATCAACTGGATGCCTCATTGTCCCATCTGAACTACCATTCTTGAAATGCCACCGAACCTCTTCAACAATCCTCTTCGATCTAAACATTCGCCTGTCTTTGATTGGAAAATACCTTATAACCTTAGCTGGAACCCCCTTCTTTTCTGCACCAGTGTTTTTATCTCTTTCCCATCTTGAGAGACTACATCTTGGACACATTTCCACATCTGCGTACTGCTTCCTGTAAAGGATACAGTCGTTCTTGCATGCATGAATCATCTCATATCCAAAACCAAACATCTTCCGAAACTTCTTCAATTCATCTGTTGATCTCGGTAGAACATTATCAGTAGGAAGCATGTCCTTTACCAATGTGAGCAGCTGATCAAAATAATTCTCCGACATGCCACCCTTCACTTTCATCCTGTAAAGCCCCATTATTGCAGCTACCTTGGTGTATTTGGAACAGCTAGAGTACAGAGGAGTTTCAGCATCTTCAAGCTTCTTCCTGAACTCAGACTCTTCTTCAATATCACCATCATCTTTCTGATCTTCACTGTGGCTATTAGGCTGTGAATCATCATCAAAGAAGGCTGTTCTTATCAAATCATACGCTTCAAACTCAGAGCTCGGATCCTCAGGTGGATTAGCAGTTCTCTTTTCCCCATGCTTACTCCAAACTGGATTCCTCTTGTATTTCTCATCCATACCCCTAATAACTAGATGGTCTAATCGGCTGATGACACAAATTCCTACAATCTATGCAGGGACATAACATGGCACTTGGATTACCCAAGCACCTTGCTGATGCATGAACAAAATTACTTGCTCCTGTCTCGTACTCAAGGCTAGCCTTGAAAGTAAACAGAAAAAAAAAATTACAAGTTCAGTAGATTTCTCCAAAACAGTTCTACTTATCTAAGAAATGAAAAGAACAAACAATGCCATACCTTGGAAGCCAGACCCAAGATTTTTCCATGTTACAAAAACACCACAGCTCCACGACCAAGTGTACATACACTCAAATTAAAGCATATCAATCAAAAACACTCAATCAACAACACTTAAGAAAACAAGCATCGTGTGTATGAACTTCCCTTATTTCTGATAGATAATTACTCACCAACTAAATTTATGTACTCCTCTGTTGAATGCGAACTTCAAAACCCTAACACTTGCCTATGTTACAGAACTCGAGTTCTGAAACCCACAGTTATCTGCAAAATTAGAGCGTCTATTATATTCAGAAAAAATAGCAGCTAATAACCATAAACCGCTTAAATTGTGAGACGAATGAACCCTAAATCGACGACTCTTACAAAAATAATAGATCTAAAACACATATTAAAAGTAAACATACCTTGAGCCTAATCGAACCGTCAAATCTGCGAAACACCAAAATAAACGAATCGAGTCAATACTAAACATGTAAGAACCTTAGATCCATGTATATCCATATCAATTACCAAATATCTCACCTTCAATGTCTGCTTCGTACGTGAGCAATCTTCCCAGAAAACCCTCTGTGTCGCCTTCGATATTTCCAATGCATATGATAAATCGTGAGATTAGGGTTTACGTTTGGACAGTAAAACTGAGAAATCGAGTTTCAGAGTGAGAAATCGAAAGGGATATAGAGATTTGAGCTCAGGAACAAAGAGAGAAAGAGTGTGAAATCTGAGTTGTGCGTGTGGGGAAAATTTTTGGGAAAACCAATTTTCTATTTTTTTGGCTAAGTCACGCGGGGACTTAAAATTTTTAGTCCCGCTTAAAAATTTCATAGCGGTTTACTGTAATATTCACAAGCGCCAAAGACTATAAATTGGCGGCGTGAATTTTTTTTGTCCCGCTTAACACATTGATAGTGTTTACTACTAAGCAAACGCTATCTTAAAATGATGGGTTAGTCAATAATAGCATAAACATGCAAAACGCTATCTGGTTTTGCTATCAATAATCAAATTTCTTGTAGTGTTGGATAGATCACTCCCGCTTCAAGTAGTTTCAAAATTTCTTTTTTAACTACTTCTTCCAAGTTTGGGTTTAACTTTCTTTGGTGTTCAATTGAAGCCTTGGTTTCATCCTCCAAATGAATTCTATGCATGCATAATGATGGGGAAATTCCATTTATATCTTTCAAAGAATAGCCTATAGCTTTTCTATACTTTTTCAGTTCATTCAAAAGCATAGATGTTTCCTCATCACTCAATGCATCATTTATGATTACGGGATATGAAGAGTTCGGTCCAAGAAATGCGTACCTTAGACCGTTGGGCAGCGGTTTGAGCTGAAGTTGTGGAGCATTGAGTTCGCTCCAATCATCCTCCACACTAGACTTACCATTGCTAGTGTCTTCCTTTTCCTTGGCATCCACACTCTCTCCTAACTCCTAGAAGTATGCTTCCTTCCTCCATGGTAGTTGGGAATCAAGAATGTTCTCATAGTTGATTGCCTCTTCGTTCACAATCTCACACTCTTCACTTCTTTGTGTGAGGGCTACTTCTAGAGCATCTCCCATACTCAACTCTGCCAAGTAATCATCAACCATCTCATCTAAGGTCTCTATGTAAAACACTCTTCCTTCTATGGTTGGCTTCTTCATCACTTCCATTATGTTGAATTTCAAGACTAGATCTCCCAAGTGTAGATCGATCATGCCCTTTTTCACGTCAATGATGGCACCCGCGGTTGCTAAGAAAGGTCTTCCCAAGATTATGGGATCTGATGGTTCTTCATCCATCTCTAGCACCACGAAATCAGCAGGGATAATGCAGTTCCCAACTTTCAATGGCAAGTCTTCAAGAATCCCAATTGGAAATCGCATTGTTCTATCCGCTAAGATTAGCGAAATTCTCGTCTTCTTGAAGTTTGTGTATCCAAGCCTCTTAGAAACTGTCAATGGCATGAGGCTCACGCTTGCACCAAGATCAACCAAGCATTTTCCAAAGGACAAAGGTCCTAATGTGCAAGGTAGTGTGAAGCTGTCCGGATCTTTAAGCTTCTTAGGCAAATTGTTTTGGATTATTGCACTACACTCATGGTTAATCACTACCCTGGCTTCTTCAAGTTGCCTTCTCTTGGTCATAATGTCCTTGAGGAGCATGTTGTATATTGGACACTTAAGCATAAGATCAGCAAATGGTATGGTTACTTGAACCGTTCCCATGATCTTCTTGAATTTCTCGAATTGTTTGTCCATGATTTGCCTCTTGAATCTTCCGGGAAATGGAAGTTTTGGTTCATATGGTGGAAGAATGAAATCCACCTTCTTCTTGATGACTCCAGTTGACACCCCTTCATTCTTCTTTTCTTGATCCTCAGAAATCAGATCGTCGAAAGTAACATTTGGCTTATCCCGAGCCGCGATTGGTGAAACCGATCCCTTCTTTTGTTCATGCGAATTTTCACCAAAATCTTTAAGTCCATCTTGACTTGGTTCCTCAGCCTCTACTACAACTTTTTCCCTTGTTGGTAATTCAGTTCCACTCTTCAACGTGATTGCTTGGCAATACTCCTTCGGGTTTGCTTCAGATTTATCGGGTAAAACTCCGCTCGGTCCTTTAGACGTTGAAGCTACTTGAGCAATCTAGTTGTCTAGGCCTTTTACATGTGTTGACAAGTGCTCAATTTTGGCGTTCAGCTCGTTGTACACTCCATCGACTTTGTTGTTGATATCCACCATCTTCTTGGTAAGTTCAATTTGCCCTTTAGCTTGGCCTTCCAAAATCTGTTGGAGCATACTTTGCACATCATTTTGTGCCCCTTGGTTCGATGAGCCTCCTTGAGCTTGGTTGCTGTTTGGCTTTGGTTGATAGCCCTGCTGGTAGTTTGAGTTGTAGTTCCCTTGGTTTGATTGAAAACCTCCTTGATTAGGCTTGAAACCTCCTTGATTCGGCTTGAAACCTCCTTGATTCGAATAGAAGAAAGGTCTAGGTTGGAAACCTTGTTGTTGAAACCCTTGTCCTTGTTGATTCTGTTGAGGAGGGTAGACTTGGTTTTGAGGATTCTCCACATTGTTGCTTCTATAAGACAGATTCGGATGGTTCCGATAGTTTTGGTTGAATCCCCCTTGGTTTCCAATGTAGTTGAGTTCTTCTTGGGATTCTTCACTTCCCTCTTTTACCACTTCTTGGTATATTTGTTGCTGCCCTTCAAACTCACCCACATAGTTGATCGATCTTTGGTTCACAAGTAAAACTTTGTCCAACTTGTCGTTGATGTCCTTGAACCTTTGATCTTCATACCTTGTATCCCTCACCGTTCGATCATATTCACCTCCATAACCTTGATCACTTTGAGCTAGATTCCCAACTAGTATCTCTCCATTAACAACGTCTTGGCTAGCAAAACTCTTGCCGTGTTCAAAGCTAGTTGATATTTCTCTAGAACCCCTCGGTGTAGGATTCCGAGAAGTGCTTCTTTGGAGACTCCATGTTGATGACACGCCCTCGTGTAACCTTTCAATCTCTCCCACGCTTCATAGAACGATTCATTGCTTCCTTTTTTGAAGCTTGTGATGTCGTTTCTCAGCTTTGCTGTCTTTTGTCTCGAGAAAAACTTCGCCAAGAACTGCTTCTTGCATTCCTCTCAAGTAAGTATGGTGGTAGTGACCACACTCTTCTCCCATTGAGCAGCCTTGTCTCCCAAAGAGAATGGGAAGAGAGTTAGCTTAACAACGTCCTCTGAGACTCCATTCATCTTTACCGTTCCACAAAGACGGTCGAACTGATCGATGTGATCGATCGGGTTCTCCAAAGCCATTCCTAAGAACCTTGAGTTCTGCACCATGTTAATGAGACTTGATTTAATCTCAAAGTTGTTGTTCGCAAATGGTGGTGGCCTTATCCTAGTTAGAACCCCTTGTGTAGTAGGTTCATCGAATGCACCAATCCTTTGTGGCTGTCTAGGAGGATGGATTGGCTGCCTCGGGTCTAAGCCCACTCCTTGGACTTCGTCTAGTGGTGGTGGCGGTTGGTTCTCTCCTAGCTGAGGAGGATCATTTCGCTGAGCGTCCATGCCTAAACGCCTCACGTGCTCATCACGTTTTCTGGTTGCTCTTTGATTATCTCTTTCGTGCCTTCGAATATCTAGCACAAGTGGTTGCAAGTTCTCTTGCCCTTGACTTCTTGTGTGCATAAACCTTCAAAAACAAAGCAAACAAAACAGAGTAGTTTAGTAACAAAATAAAGAAAAATACTTAGACTTAGATAAAATCCAAATCCTAATGGCTATTGCTATCTCCTCGGCAACGGCGTCAAATTGATTAGTCGTTTTTCAACACATCAATTACCCTAATGTGTAGACTACCGCAATCATAACGATGTGTCATTTTAGTACTTAGGGAACGAATCCACAGAGAGAAAGAACAGCACAATAAGAATACAAGAAATTACTTAAGCTAAGCTAAACGATTTTTTTGGTTTTTGTTATAAGAACTAATTACGATAAAACCTAAAAATAAAAGACAGAGAATAAAAACATACATGACAACTAAAATTATTGCAAGCTAGTTTTAAGAACACAAAATTAAAGAAAACAAGACACTAAACTCGGTTTTAAACAAGAAGATAAAGATATGGATCGTAGGGAACAATTATTAGTATTCGATGATTCACTAATGATGTTTCTAATCACTCAATGAGCTTATTCTATGGCAGGGAATACAAAAATATTTTAACTCACTCCCATGATGCTAAACCTTTCATTGATAATTTGAATTAGCTAATTTTCCAATTACAACCAAATTATCAACAAGCATAAAACACATGTCCTTTTAAGCCAATTAATGATTCTTAGTCACGATTTCCACCTTGCTAAGCATCAAAAACATGTTTAGAAATCCTCTAGACAATTTACCAAACCTCTTCCAAATGTAAATTGACCATTATCTAGAAATTGAGTAGCTAGTTCAATCCTAGCTTTAAGACTATTTCTAAACATGAGAACTTCTATAATCTTGCTCTAAACATCAAAAGATCATCATCTATCCCTCTAAATCAACCATTCCCACAATCCATAATGAAACTACTCACACATAACTAAATCACAAAATAAAACCGAACAAAAGCAAGACATAGCAAAAATAAGAAGATTGATGGAAGAAAAGTAAGAAAATCTTCACTAAAATGGTGTAGATCTTGGATGATTCATGAACAGAGAGAGATAAGGGAGAAGAAGTTGAATAAAACAGTAAAAAGAAGCTGATAAGATGATATTTTCGTGTGTGGAGAGTTGTTGAAACTCAACTACAAAGTCTTGAACTTATACAAAAGGGGAGGGGCCCAAAGTCAAGTGGAAAATCACCATATCGACATGTTTTCATTAAATCGGCTATAACTCTTGAACCACAGATCAGAATGACTTGCCACCACTTCCATTGGAAAGATAACTCAAATATCTACAACTTTCATGAAGACCACTGAAGCTAATTCCGAATGGAAACCGTTCTGCTGAGTCGATCTTTAAAGCACTTTGGATGGTTTCGGTCGCGGTGGTGGATCGGTCGATCCAGAGGGGATCGATCGATCCCAAAAAAACATGAGATCGATCGATCTGGCAGTGTAGGTCGGTCTGGAAATTCAGCATTGTTTGGGATCGATCGATCCAAGTGTGGATCGATCGATATAGTTGTCCTTCCTCCTCTTGCTTCTTTTGCTCGCCAGATTGGACTGTCATCACGGAAATTGGCATAACTTTTGATCGCACCGTTGGAATTGCCTCAAACTACTTCAAAATGAAAGCTAATCCAATTTTCTAGCTTGTGTTCAAACTTATGACGTCTCAACCTGATCATGCATCTCTGTATTCGGCAATGACCTTTTTTATGGCTATCTTCACTCCTCCAACTCCTCTGACTCCAAGAACACGTGAAAATGGCTCAAACAAGCAAAAAAGAATGTAAAGACAACCTAGGACATCTAAAATGCAATGAGACTCAATTTGGACCTAAATGCATTGTAAATACAATGAAAACAATATGAAACACATAGAAAACAAAAGAAAATATGAGACTCAAGATGGTAAAATACACGGTTATCAAAACTCCGGTGTCCCTGATGATTTCTCCGGCTCTCCACCATTTTCCGTTCAATCTTCGCGTCCAGCTCAGCATACTTCTTGTTCTTCTCCGAGTTAACACAGCAGCAGAGCATGCTCCCTACGCCGTTTTTGTGTTTCGAAAGTTAAGTATTAAACCAAAGAAGCAGAGAAAAATTTGATAGAAATCACGAAAAAATAAGAAATATTTTTGATGGTTGTTGTGACAGATGAATGAGCGGAACAAGGCGTAGCGGATTAAGTAAAGCATAAAGAATCATGAAGACAGGCTCAAACTTTGGTGGCACTTTCATCATTTCAATGTTTTTAAAAAAAATTATTATTGTCTATATCTTTTCTTTTTGTTTCTTTATTGGTTCTGCCTTCAACCGCTTTCAGCTGAATAGAAGAAATAATAAGGCAAGGTTAAAGTATTAACATCAAATACATGAGTAGGGTAAGATGAAATTCTGATGACAAGTTTTGTATCTTAATCATATTCCAAATCTATTTTTTTAAATATCCTTAATATAAATATAGAACATTATCAAAAAAGCATCGGTTTAAAAAAATATCCTTAATATTAATATAGAACATCATCAAAAAGCATCGAAATTAAAATTATGACTTAAAATATGTACTTACTTGATTGAAGAAGATACGAAAAAAGAAAAAAAGAAAAAAAGAAAAAAAGAAAAAAGTGAGAGGCGTCGTGTTTTTTTTTTTAACACTAGTATTATTATTAAACATCGGTAAAAATACAAGGGTGGGATACAATCCAAAAATCAAATAACCAATTATAAGAGTCCAGAGCTGAGACTAGAGCAACACCGATCCAATTAGAACGCTCCTCACCGCAAGAAAGAACCGGATGAGACGCTAAAGGAACCGCTTATATATACTGCTCATTAGAGCCACAAAGGCGGAAACAACACCTAAGACGCAAAATATTGATCAAGAAAGAAAGACGAAAGGAGACGTTGACACCGATGGTGAAGAACTCCACATCCGAGACGGAAAAGTAACCATTTTATGACCGTTTTTGTCAAAATGAAATCGACCAGATCTGAAACAAGGACTGCAGAAGAAACCCAAAAAGAAACAAACCGTAGACCAGAGGGGATCAAACGATTTTCGGACAAACCCACTAATTAAAGAAAACAAAAACCCAAAACAAACCATGAAGGTCCAAACACACGCGTTGAGGGAAAAGAAACGACAGCCCAAACCACGCGGAGTACGCGGTCATGCTGTGCCGTCGCTCATCCAAGCCTGCACCACCACGACGTCGCCGCCTTCATCCCAGACACGCGGTGCCGAACCACCATACCGGAAGAGACTCCGATGAACACCAACACCTAAAACAACAGTTATATTTAATTGTTTTCAACTTTCTTAAGATTAATAAAAAGGTTAAAAACTCAAACTAGCTTCTCTAAGTGTGTTGTATGGAAGAGACCCAATTACAATATGGGGAGAGGTTTATAATTTGTTTTGTGAGGTCAAAATAAAAAAATTGGATTGGGAAAATAATTTATTTTATGGGGTCAATGGAAAATTGGGACCGTTGTCATTGTTAACAAATCCAAAGACATTGCAAAGAAATTTCAATTTTATTGGTTGTCATATGAACCCTTATTTCTCTTACTAGGTCCGCCATTGAAAACACCAACACCAATGACGTGTTCTTAGTAATTAGATAAGGATGCTCTGCATCACACATCAAGCTTAAACAAATCCTATTGTGTTTCTGATCTCTTTCTTCCACTTGGTAAGATTTGTGAAGTGGGTTTATATTGGGTAACATTATGATTGGGTCTAT
This sequence comes from Eutrema heterophyllum, assembly GCA_002933915.1. Lineage (NCBI taxonomy): Eukaryota > Viridiplantae > Streptophyta > Magnoliopsida > Brassicales > Brassicaceae > Eutrema > Eutrema heterophyllum. The sequence continues at coordinate 221,445 of PKMM01019763.1, forward strand.
AGGACTTATTTTTTGTATAGCTTAGGGTTTTGATTAATTATTGTATATAAAGTAGCTTCTCTTTGTAAATAAATTATTCATAAATAATACATAAATTCTGGATTTTTCATGGTATCATAGCTATGGTAATTGAATTTGATGGTGACATATTTGTGAGGGTGGAGAGCAAGAGGGCAGACACGTTAGCAGACAACGTTGTGTCATCTTACGCTTTGTCCGTGAAGGACGGCCCAAAAAATGTAATTGAACGAGTGGATCGTGTCAATTATGTGGATTGTAGAAGAAAACAGATTAGATATTTAAATCGAGAAGAAAAAATAGTGGGAACGCAATTAAATTTACGAATTAAGGTACAATGTGTTCTTATTGTTTGAAGTATGGACATGATGTTCGATCATGCTTTAAGATATATGGATATCCCGATTGGTGGCTAGACACGTATAGAGAAAACACATGAGTTTGGGAAGATAATCAGAGATCTCAGATAAATCAGGGTTACGATAGTAGAAGTTATGTGAATTTTGTGGTTGCACAGGCGAATAGTGTGTCACACAGAGAAGTGTTGCAAGCTGATAGAGAAGCCAAGAGAACGCTGACGAAGGATCAGTGGGAAAAGGTTTTGCGAATGCTTGAAGCAAAAACAATGGGAACGCAATTAAATTTACGAATCAAGGTACAATGTGTTCTTATTGTTTGAAGTATGGACATGATGTTCGATCACAAACAGGAGCTGCGGTTGCAGGGTGATAGACGAGCCATGACGGAGCTGACGAAGGATCAGTGGCAAAGGTTTGTGCGAATGCTTGAAGCAAAAATAGAATCTGCTAATAGTGTAAGGAATAAGAGTATACATAAGAGTGGATAGTTGATAGTTGTGCATCACATCATATGACCATAAATTAATAAACACCATAAATTAATAATTTTTTCCGGTCCTGAGTTGAGCCGGTTCAAAATATGACACAATTCAATAAAATAATAAAATAATAATATTAACAAAACCCCTATATAAATATATGGTCCCATTAATATCATAAATTAATAATTTTTATATAAAACTTATACAAAGATATAATTAAGATAAAATACTAAAATATAATTCTAATGTTGTTTATTACCCGTAATGCCTAAAATATACTCGAAAATCCAAAAATATACCCAAAAACCCAAAAATATACCCGAAAACCCAAAAACATTGAAGAAAAATATACCCGAAATACCAAAAATATACCCGAAAACCCAAAAAAAACTAAAGAAAATATACTCATAATACCGAAAATATACCCCAAAACCTGATATCTATTTTATATTTTTTGGTATATAATTATATTTTGGGTAATTCAGGTACCCAAAATGCTTTCGGTTCGGTTCCGGTATTATCCGATACCCACGGGTATCAATGAGTAGGATCCAAGGGATATTTTGGCAATTTCGGATCGGTTCCAGTTCGGGTATTTCAGGTCGGTTCTGGTTCGGCTATTTCGGTTCCGGTTTTTATGCCCATGCCTAACCAACATGGTTAGTGGCCACAATTTCTTCTAAACTGGAGAAACTTGGTGACTTTTTTTTTTTTTTTTAACATCTAACTTTATTTATATGAAAATCCACTTACATAAAACAACAATATTGAAAATAAACATATAAAGCAATATAACAATAAAATAGAATTTTGACGATTTTTCCGAGTTTTATTCGCTGAGAAAATGTCCATCATTCCTTTCTTCATAATCGCATTTGATCTGCTGCGATTTTCTTTGGCTATGATCCATATTTTCTCATGTTGTATGTCATTGACACATTTCTCAGTAAGAACTAAAGATATTCTTCGAAAAAGAACCCAATTTATTGATTCTTTCGATAGAAAAAAGACTGGAAATTGCCAATTTTCAACGACTGTACGAATGTCGCCATACCACAAGGAGGTTGCATTTACCGCTCCTAAACCTCGTCCCTTCCATGGTGGTTGTTCCCATAATAATGCTATACCCAGCAAAGCAAAATCATCGGAAAAAATCGAACAAAATCTAAAATTCGCCGAATCTTACAAGGTTTTATTCCTTCAACCAGCGTGCTCTCATTATTTCCCCAAATTCCGACGATGCCTAGGTCGAATACCCAAACAACATCTCCGAACCAAATAACGGAGATGAATGAAATCTGAGTAAATTTCGTTTGGTCTTCATCCCATAATACGAATGAAAATAGAGAATCATCGTGCAATGGAAACCCCACTGATAACACCATATTTTACATCTTTTCAAGACTCTGTTTTCATAGTTTTTAATCACACTTTGTATAGTTTTAGGATCATTTCATGCATCTGAGTCTCATTTGGAATTGACTTGCATTTTAGAAGTCCTAGAGAGTTTTGTATCATTTTTGGCTTGCTGGAGCCTTTCTCAGGTGTTTAGGAGTGGCTTGGAGTAGCTTGGATCAAATGAGACGCTTGGAGTTTAAATGAAAATGCAGAGTCCATCCAAAGAGCTTTAAAGATCGACTCATATGAAGGGTTTCCATGTGGATTTAGCTTCGATGATCTTCATGAAAATCGTAGATAATTGAGTTAGCTTTCGTTTAGAGGTGGTTTCAAGTCATTCCGAGCTGTGGTTCAAGAGTTATGACCGATATGAGTAGCGAGACATCACAATATAAGTGGCCAGACTTCACAATATAAGGCCAGACTTCACAAAACAATGGCCAGACTTCACTTATTCCCTGATTTTTTTTAGGCTGTTGACCCGAGTCCAAGTCGGGTTGACCCGAGTCCGATTTTTATGCTTTTAAATACACTCTTATTCCTGTAATAATAGATAGACTTTTACGGAGACCAAAAAAAAAGGACAGACCTTGTTCTTCATTTCTTTCAAGAAGATTGGCAAACCTTTGATGATCTAGTGAAGTTTTATTAAATTTTCTTTCACTCTCTTTCTTATCTCCATCATGTCTTTCAATTCTATGGTTTATTTTTGTTGTTTGACCATGAGTGAGTAGTTTTCTAGAATTCTTGGGTGAAGTAGATTTAGGTAATTTTAGAGTGAATCAATGATGTTAGAGCGTAGATTATTAATGATCATTCCTTGTTTAGTGTTTTTAATGCTATTTTGACCATGATCAAGTTGATTTAGATCATAGAGAATTTCTCGCCCGGAAGGTGTTCGATGAACTTCTCCAAAGAACTAATCAAGGGACTTACATTCTTAGCATATGAAAATAGTTGTCTAAGATGTTTGTTGATTAAATGATCTTGTTTTTAATGCTTGAGAGTTACTAAATCACAAATGGAAATTTGTTCTTGGTTTAGTAATTTGCAAAGTGACTAATTCCGAGGAATTGGATTAGTCTCATTTCATGATCATAGTCTAAGGATTATCATTATTTGAGTATATTGGCATCATTGTGAAACTTTAAGGTTACCCGCAAATCATATACTTCACCCTTGGATTCGTTTTTAATATCGTTTTAAAACCGTAATAGCAGTCTCGTTTAAGTTTCTAGTTATTGGTCATTTTACTTTCCAAGCTTACAAATCACCAAGATCAAAGAGAAGAGTCTCCAATACAGTATGTCTCTTACAACTGGGCTTAGACCCCTTATTTTTCAGAGTTTTTCGTCAAAGAGAGAGAAAATTAGGTAAAATAGTACAAAACACGTTTTTTAAACTGTTTTCAGGGGCTGGATCGATCGATCCAGGTAGTGTGGATCGATCGATCCCATCTTTTTGGAGGATCGGTCGGTCTGGATCTTGGAACGATCGATCCAGCTTTTGTCCGATTTTGTGGATCGATCGATCCACTGAGGGGATCGATCGATCCCATCCTTTTCTTCGAGGATCGATCGGTCTGGATCTTGGAACGATCGATCCAGATTTTGTCCGATTTTGTGGATCGATCGATTCAGGTAAGGGATCGATCGATCCCATATTTTTTTGCTCGGTTTCGCCGTTTTTCCGTTCTAGGCCTCCGGACTCCGTCCCGAAATGCTTTTACACCTGAAATGACTCCTAGAAGACTAAAACACTTGAAAAAGACTCGATTATATACAAAAAACACAAGTTGGAAAACGTCAAAAACGCAACACATCACTTAGCCACCGCCGGTGCAATCATCGATGTAAGGAACGGAAAAATTGACCTCCACTTGGGCAAAGACGATGTTCTTCAATTCGACATCAATGATTTGATGAAAAAGCCCACGATAGACGGTCAGGCCTTCTACATAGAGGCTATGGAAGAATTGGCGAATGAACTACTAGAAGAGCTAGCCTTGGAAGATCATCTCCAAGTGGCGCTAACTAAGAACCAAGGAGAACATGGGTTTCTTCATGCTGAGAGTGTTGAGTACGCAAGGATACTTGACTCGCACAAAGCACTTGTTGGGGAGAGTTCATTCTTGGAACTACAACACGAAGAACCTATCGATTTGGAACACAATGCAAGTGCTTCAGATATTGACTTCATGAGTGCTTTGGATGTTAATCTTGATGACGAGCAAGAAGCTAGCAATGGTGAGACTAGCTTTGATGATGATTGGAGCGAGCTGAAAGCCCCAAAGGTGGACCTCAAACCGCTCCCAATTGGACTGAGGTATGCGTTCTTAGGTCCAAACGAGTCTTACCCGGTGATAGTTAATGATGAGCTTAGTGAAAATGAAATTGTCACCCTTTTGAAAGAATTGAAAAAGTTTAGGAAAGCCATTGGATATTCACTTGATGATATTAAAGGAATTTCTTCATCTCTTTGCACACATAGGATCCATCTAGAAAATGAATCGATGACTTCTATCGAACATCAAAGAAGGTTAAATCCTAATTTGAAAGAGGTTGTCAAGAAAGAGATTCTTAAGCTTTTAGATGCGGGGATCATATACCCTATCTCTGATAGTACTTGGGTGTCCCCGATCCATGTGGTGCCTAAAAAAGGTGGAATTACGGTGATAAAAAATGAAAAAGATGAACTAATCCCAACTAGGACTATCACCGGTCATAGGGTGTGTATTGATTATCGAAAGCTTAACCCCGCCACTAGAAAAGATCATTTCCCTCTTCCCTTCATTGATCAAATGCTAGAAAGACTTGTAAACCACCCATATTATTGTTTTCTTGATGGGTACTCGGGATTCTTTCAAATCCCAATTCACCCTAATGACCAAGAGAAGACGACATTTACATGTCCATATGGCACCTTTGCTTATCGAAGGATGCCATTTGGACTCTGTAACGCTCCCGCAACTTTTCAGAGGTGCATGATGTCGATCTTCTCGGGTCTAATTGAAGATATGGTAGAGGTCTTTATGGATGATTTTTCGGTATATGGTGTCTCGTTTGCTGCTTGTTTGTCAAATCTGTGCAGGGTACTCACTAGGTGCGAGGAGACGAATCTAGTCTTGAATTGGGAGAAGTGCCATTTTATGGTACGGGAAGGCATTGTGCTCGGCCATAAGATCTCGGAGAAGGGCATTGAAGTGGACAAAGCAAAAATCGAGGTCATGATGAGCCTAAAACCACCAACCACGGTGAAAGGAATACGAAGCTTTCTAGGCCATGCCGGGTTCTATAGACGGTTCATCAAGGATTTCTCCAAGATAGCGAGACCACTCACTAGGCTTCTATGCAAAGAAGTGGAATTTGTTTTCGATGACAAATGTTTGAAAGCATTCTTGGAGATCAAGGAAGCTCTTGTGAGCGCTCCGATAGTGCAAGCACCAGACTGGAGTCTCCCTTTTGAAATCATGTTTGGAGTGTTTGTTTTTGTGTGTTTTAGTCTCGGACCTCACAGGCTTTAAACGGGGTGATTCGGGAACAAATACAAGACAATTTGAGCTGACAAGGAGTTTTAACGGCCAACAAACGTCGAAAATTCACGAGTATCCTATCGACCATTCATCTCCATATCTCTAAGGTACCTCACTTGACCTTTTGTACATACTTTTTAATTTGCATTTTTACTCTCTCTTTGAATTCATGTCACACCGAGACGGTGTGATTTAAGTCCGGGGGGAGGTCTTTGTCATTTAACATTGTGTATTTTGTCTTATTTTCTTTCTTTTGAGTCTCATGCATTCATGTATTTTGCATAGAAAAACCAAAAAAAAATGAAAATTTTGAAAAATCCAAAAAGAAATCATATAGTTTTGCATCATTACATTCTTCATTTTAGGATTGAGTCTAGAAGCATATAGTTGCATATGCATAGGGGACAATGATAGAAACCACTAAAAGCTTAGTTTAAAACTCGATGTGATACCTTTAGTAATATTATCATGTTGCTTGAACAACCTTTTGAAACTCGTATACTCTTTGCTTTGATCTCTCTACTCTTAACTCGTTGTCTCGCAATTGCTTGTTTAATTTTAAATCAACCCCTTGATATTTGACATAAATGAATCTAATCTTCTCGCTTATGGGCTTATGATACATAACCATGGTTCAAAGAAAACACTCGGGTTATCTTATCCACTTTTACCAATCTCTAATAACCCGAGTGACCATTCTCATCTTTAGAATGGTTCCCTACCTTTTACCTTAACCGTTTTCTTTCCACCCCTCGTTGTTTGATTGAGTGAGGTCTTTTCTTGATAATGCTATTGTGTGTAAAATCTTGTAAGTATCGGGAACGACAAAGGTTAGCTTTCATTTTTAGCTAGTCTAAGTTGTTCAAAGAAAAAAGGCTAGCATTAAGATGGGGATCAATGGAATGAATGGTACTTGGTTTTGGGGAACATGAGCTCACTAGAAGGAAAACTCTAGAGAAGTGCTTAAAAGAAAGACCCTAGGAAAGAAAAACAAAAAAAAAAACTCACCATGTTTGAAAAGAGAAAGAATACAAAGTTTAGGGAGACTAAGAAGAAAAGAAAATGGTCGAATGAAAATAAAAATGTTCTCTAGAAGTTTGGCATTTTGGGAAGGGAAAAAGGAGTTTGATTTAGCCAAAAGGGTTTGGGAGGTCTAATGAGCTTCAATGAAGCAAGATAAGAACAGGAAATTAAATCGCCATTCGGGTAAAATTTTTTGCTAGGAGGGTAGAACAATGTGAGCTTAACTTTGTATGCATAAATTGTTTCTAGTCTTCCTTGCTTTTGCATAACATATAGCATTCCTTTTTCTTGAGATTGAGTCACCTAAAAAGAGAACGAACCTCCTTGCACTTACATTAACTAGTGCCAAAAGCCTTTTCTTCCAAACCGATTGGACTTGATCACTTGCCCATTTGTGAGATTGCACCTTAAGAAAGATGAAATGAATGTGAGGGTTGGTTACAAAGAGAACTTGTAGGCTTGAGACATTGTTGTTAAGAGAAAAGATTAGGAGTTGCGATAAGCCTTGAATGAGTTAGAGTGGATTAAGTGTTTGTTTATTTTTGCAACATGCTAGTATTATTCGAGGTGATCATGTCGAATGCTTACTAGGATCTTTTGGTTTTGAGTTCCCACTTTCAAACCTCTCTTTCGGTTTGTGTTTTCTTGTTTGCTTGCGGACAAGCAAAAGGCAAGTATGGGGGAGTTGATAACACCATATTTTACATCTTTTTAAGACTCTGTTTTCATAGTTTTTAATCACACTTTGTATAGTTTTAGGATCATTTCATGCATCTGAGTCTCATTTGGAATTGACTTGCATTTTAGAAGTCCTAGAGAGTTTTGTGTCGTTTTTGGCTTGCTGGAGCCTTTCTCAGGTGTTTAGGAGTGGCTTGGAGTAGCTTGGATCAAAGGAGACGCTTGGAGTTTAAATGAAAATGCAGAGGCCATCCAAAGAGCTTTAAAGATCGACTCATATGAAGGGTTTCCATGTGGATTTAGCTTCGATGATCTTCATAGAAATCGTAGATAATTGAGTTAGCTTTCGTTTAGAGGTGGTTTCAAGTCATTCCGAGCTGTGGTTCAAGAGTTATGACCGATATGAGTAGCGAGACATCACAATATAAGTGGCCAGACTTCACAATATAAGGCCAGACTTCACAAAACAATGGCCAGACTTCACTTATTCCCTGATTTTTTTTTAGGCTGTTGACCCGAGTCCAAGTCGGGTTGACCCGAGTCCGATTTTTATGCTTTTAAATACACTCTTATTCCTGTAATAATAGATAGACTTTTACGGAGACCAAAAAAAAAGGACAGACCTTGTTCTTCATTTCTTTCAAGAAGATTGGCAAACCTTTGATGATCTAGTGAAGTTTTATTAAATTTTCTTTCACTCTCTTTCTTATCTCCATCATGTCTTTCAATTCTATGGTTTATTTTTGTTGTTTGACCATGAGTGAGTAGTTTTCTAGAATTCTTGGGTGAAGTAGATTTAGGTAATTTTAGAGTGAATCAATGATGTTAGAGCGTAGATTATTAATGATCCTTCCTTGTTTAGTGTTTTTAATGCTATTTTTACCATGATCAAGTTGATTTAGATCATAGAGAATTTCTCGTCCGGAAGGTGTTCGATGAAATTCCCCAAAGAACTAATCAAGGGACTTACATTCTTAGCATATGGAAATAGTTGTCTAAGATGTTTGTTGATTAAATGATCTTGTTTTTAATGCTTGAGAGTTACTAAATCACAAATGGAAATTTGTTCTTGGTTTAGTAATTTGCAAAGTGACTAATTCCGATGAATTGGATTANAAATAAACATATAAAGCAATATAACAATAAAATAGAATTTTGACGATTTTTCCGAGTTTTATTCGCTGAGAAAATGTCCATCATTCCTTTCTTCATAATCGCATTTGATCTGCTGCGATTTTCTTTGGCTATGATCCATATTTTCTCATGTTGTATGTCATTGACACATTTCTCAGTAAGAACTAAAGATATTCTTCGAAAAAGAACCCAATTTATTGATTCTTTCGATAGAAAAAAGACTGGAAATTGCCAATTTTCAACGACTGTACGAATGTCGCCATACCACAAGGAGGTTGCATTTACCGCTCCTAAACCTCGTCCCTTCCATGGTGGTTGTTCCCATAATAATGCTATACCCAGCAAAGCAAAATCATCGGAAAAAATCGAACAAAATCTAAAATTCGCCGAATCTTACAAGGTTTTATTCCTTCAACCAGCGTGCTCTCATTATTTCCCCAAATTCCGACGATGCCTAGGTCGAATACCCAAACAACATCTCCGAACCAAATAACGGAGATGAATGAAATCTGAGTAAATTTCGTTTGGTCTTCATCCCATAATACGAATGAAAATAGAGAATCATCGTGCAATGGAAACCCCACTGATAACACCATATTTTACATCTTTTCAAGACTCTGTTTTCATAGTTTTTAATCACACTTTGTATAGTTTTAGGATCATTTCATGCATCTGAGTCTCATTTGGAATTGACTTGCATTTTAGAAGTCCTAGAGAGTTTTGTATCATTTTTGGCTTGCTGGAGCCTTTCTCAGGTGTTTAGGAGTGGCTTGGAGTAGCTTGGATCAAATGAGACGCTTGGAGTTTAAATGAAAATGCAGAGTCCATCCAAAGAGCTTTAAAGATCGACTCATATGAAGGGTTTCCATGTGGATTTAGCTTCGATGATCTTCATGAAAATCGTAGATAATTGAGTTAGCTTTCGTTTAGAGGTGGTTTCAAGTCATTCCGAGCTGTGGTTCAAGAGTTATGACCGATATGAGTAGCGAGACATCACAATATAAGTGGCCAGACTTCACAATATAAGGCCAGACTTCACAAAACAATGGCCAGACTTCACTTATTCCCTGATTTTTTTTAGGCTGTTGACCCGAGTCCAAGTCGGGTTGACCCGAGTCCGATTTTTATGCTTTTAAATACACTCTTATTCCTGTAATAATAGATAGACTTTTACGGAGACCAAAAAAAAAGGACAGACCTTGTTCTTCATTTCTTTCAAGAAGATTGGCAAACCTTTGATGATCTAGTGAAGTTTTATTAAATTTTCTTTCACTCTCTTTCTTATCTCCATCATGTCTTTCAATTCTATGGTTTATTTTTGTTGTTTGACCATGAGTGAGTAGTTTTCTAGAATTCTTGGGTGAAGTAGATTTAGGTAATTTTAGAGTGAATCAATGATGTTAGAGCGTAGATTATTAATGATCATTCCTTGTTTAGTGTTTTTAATGCTATTTTGACCATGATCAAGTTGATTTAGATCATAGAGAATTTCTCGTCCGGAAGGTGTTCGATGAACTTCTCCAAAGAACTAATCAAGGGACTTACATTCTTAGCATATGAAAATAGTTGTCTAAGATGTTTGTTGATTAAATGATCTTGTTTTTAATGCTTGAGAGTTACTAAATCACAAATGGAAATTTGTTCTTGGTTTAGTAATTTGCAAAGTGACTAATTCCGAGGAATTGGATTAGTCTCATTTCATGATCATAGTCTAAGGATTATCATTATTTGAGTATATTGGCATCATTGTGAAACTTTAAGGTTACCCGCAAATCATATACTTCACCCTTGGATTCGTTTTTAATATCGTTTTAAAACCGTAATAGCAGTCCCGTTTAAGTTTCTAGTTATTGGTCATTTTAGTTTACTTTGCCTCTCGTTTATTGGAATTGGAATTGTGTCCTGTCATTTAAGTGGATTAGTTTCTGATTTTAAATCATAACGTTTAGTTTCCATCCCCTGTTTATTTCTCTGTTTTGTATGTTTCAATCTGTTCAAACAAAAACCAAAATCCCGATTATAGCTTAGATTAGATAGCGTCTTGTATTCTTAGTGAGTCGTTCTTATTTCCCTGTGGATTCGATCCTTAAGTATTGCAATGACATGAGCATGCTTGAGCAATTGATTTTCAACTTGCAAAAGTACTGTTATCACCCACGCAGGAGAATTCTGCGTCGCAAAGAAAGAAAATAACCCGCTCCACACCGCCTTGAGATAGAGAAGTTTTTTACACTTGAATTAATTTGGTGATATTTTTATGGGAAATTAACTAGAATAACATATATAAATTGGGTAAGGACTAGACTAACGTAGAATAGCTGGAAGGGAAAAAACATGTTTTTTGCCCATTATACCCTTATTTGCTTTTGTTAGGAAAAACGTTATTACGAAACTGCCATTACTAAATTATTTCTCCGTAAGCTAAAGTTTGACTTATTTACAAAAATGCCACCGCGTTTTCCAGTATAAGTCTGCGGACCTTTGTTGCAAACTTAATAAATTGACAAATCTGCGCAGACTTGTTATGCAGACTTAATAAATCTGCGCAGATCTGCAGACTTAATATGCAGATTTATTTTTCAATGTTGCAGACTTAATAAATCTGCGCAACGTCGCAGACTTAATATGCATATTTATTTTTCAATGTTGCAGACTTATTAAGTCTGCGCACATCTGTAGACTTATTATGCGTGTTGCAGACTTTTCGACGCAGACTTAATGTTCTTTGTTGCAGACTTATTTTGATTGAAGACTTATTACGCAGATTTATTCCCTTTGTCGCAGACTTAAGTTCATTTGCAGACTTATTATGCAGACTTATAAAAAATCTGCAGCTGTTTGTTGCAGACTTAAATGCTTTGTTGCAGACTTTTGGAAAATCTGCGACAAATAGACTAAGTATGCGACACCTTAAAGGTCTTACTGAAATAACATCGCTTGTCGCAGATTTATTTACAATGTCGCAGATTTTATGCTCAACGTCGCAGACTTATTTGTAAATTGCTTACGTGGCATTAAAAACTACAGACTTATTAGACTGTGTTGCAGACTTGTTTTCTGACTAGAATAACACTTTGTTTGTCGCAGACTTGTTATATGTTGCAGACTTATTTCGAACTTCGAGATGTCCCTAATAAGTAACAAATTTACGAAAAATGCCACTGCACCATTAGGGTTATGTACGGCGGCCGATCTCGTTCTCCATTGTCACCGATGATCAATCTATCTCCGCCATTCTCAAATATAAAAACTTTATCTATCTCCGCCGATCCCGTTGTCTGTCGTCGTCGCCGCCCCGATCCCGTTGTCTATCGTCGCCGCCGATCTCGTTCTCCATCGTCGCCGCCTATCGTCGATAATGTTGCAAATTATAATGGTTTGGGGTAATTGGAGATTTGAGAATAGTAGATGAATTTTTATTGTCGATAGTAGTAGAGGTTCTCGAGTTCTTGGAATCAATGCTGCAACTTCGTTTGACGACTTCATTCAAATGGTTTACGAGGATTATGGAGTTGATAAGAATAAGTACGAAGTTGAATTGAGCTACATGTTTCCGAAGAAGATATTGGTCAAGTTACCAGTAGACACTCCTCCTGTCTTTGTTGGTAATATGAGACAATTGCAAGGTTTCTTTGAACAATTCAAATCAGATACGTTGCGGCTATGTGTATCAGATAAGGAGGTATCATTGGAGTTAAAGGACGCTCAAAAGTGTGAAGATGGTGAAGACAATCGTGCACAAGGTAAACCATCGCTGAAGCGAGCAAAAATAGAAGTTGAATTTGATGGTAATGCAAAAGAAGAAGGGGATGCTAGTTCTGGTGATGAGGATGAGGACAACGGGGACCAATACAGGTTTGATTGTTGCGACGATTCGGATGGTGCTAGTTCTGGTGATGAGGATTACGTACTGTCTATATGGAAAGCTTCATGAGGAGGAAGAGATGGAAGAGAAAGCAAGAGTGCCACAAAAAAAGGGGCAGAAAGGAATGATAACAAAGTTGATGAAGATTACCGGAAAATGGAAATGACTTCGTTGGATATATCGGTCGGACAAAGGTATGATAACAAAGAGGCATTGGAGATGAGGTTGAAGATTCTTTCTGTTGCGCAGAAGTTTGATTTTAACGTTGATTATTCAACGCCAACCTTATTAATTGTTCGATGTTGGATAGAAGGATGCACATGGAGAGTCTGAGCTACTACAGTTGGAGATTCTCCATATTTCTATATAAAAGTATACTTTAAAGAACATACATGTTCTGTGATAGACCGTGGAGCCCGTTGTCGCCAAGCTACACACGAGATTTTGGGACAAATGTACATGGATTTTGTGGGTGGTATCAGTTCAAAAGTGTTACCTAGTCATGTTGCAGATGCTCTGAACAAACGATATGGTATTAAGGTATGGCTGCAGTCATCATGTGTCGCATACTTGTTTTGTTGAACGATTATATCGTGTCAATTCTATGGATTGTAGAAGAAAACATATTAGATATTTAAATCGAGAAGAAGAAAACAGTGGGAACGCAATTGGATTTACGAATCAAGGTACGATGTGTTTTTATTGTTTGAAGTATGGACATGATGTTCGATCATGCTTTAAGATATATGGATATCCCGATTGGTGGCTAGAAAAGTATATAGAAAACACATGATTTGGGGAAGATAATCAGAGATCTCAGATAAATCAGGGTTACGATGGTAGAAGCTATGAGAATTCTGTGGTTGCACAGGCGAATAGTGTGTCACACAGAGAAGTATTGCAGGCTGGTAGAGAAGCCAAGAGAACGCTGACGAAGGACCAGTGTGAAGGTTTTGCGAATGCTCAAAAATAGGTGCATCACATACAAGAGCTGCGGTTGCACACGTGAATAGTGTGTCACACAAAGAAGTATTGCAGATTGATAGACGAGCCATGACGGGGCTGGCAAAGGATCAATGGGAAAGGCTTGTGCGAATGCTGGAAGCAAAAATAGAATCTGCTAATAGTGTAAGGAATAAAGAGTATAAAGAAGAGTGGATAGTTGATAGTGGTGCATCACATCATATCACCGGCACGTTGAATGTTTTGGTTGATGTGCATCGAGTAGCACCTTGTTTGGTTGGGCTGCCTAATGAAAAGACTGTGATTGCTGATTGTGAAGGAAGTGTGGTATTGACAGAGAAGTTAATGTTGAAACATGTTCTCTTTGTTGAGGAGTTTAAATGCAATCTCATCTCTGTGTCATAGTTGGTTGATGAGATGAATTGCATTGTGTTATTTACTAAGACATGTTGTCTCTTGCAGAATTTTGGTTTGGATATTCCAATCGAAGTGGGTAAAAGGAAAAAAGGATTGTATTTCCTTCAAGGTATTCAGATGATTTGAAGCGTGAAGATGGAATCGTTGGAAACGTGGCATAAGAAGATGGGACATGCTTCTAAGAATGTAATTTGAAGATTGTCATTAGTCGATTATAAAAGTGATGGTATTTCTGATTGTGACATTTGTTTTCAAGCAAAATAATATTGTAGTGAATTTCCATTGAGTACAGATAAAAGCAAGGAATGCTTTGAGATGATTCATTGTGATTTATGGGGGCCATATCGAACACCAAGTCTATGTGGATCTTATTACTTCTTAACCATCGTAGATGACTTCTCGCGTGGTGTATGGGTATTTCTTCTCGCTGACAAAACACAAGTCCATAAAACGCTTGAAAATTTTATGGCACTTGTGTCTCGTTAATTTGACAAGGTAGTTCATGTTATGAGAAGTGATAATGGTACAGAATTCATGAGAATGAAGAATTAATTTCTTGAGAAGGGATAGTTCATCAAACATCGTGTGTTGGCACACCGCAACAGAATGGGAGAGTCGAGAGGAAGCACCGTCACATATTGAACGTTGCTCGAGCTTTAATGTTTTAAGCACAGTTACCGATAGAATTTTGGGGTGAATGCGTGTTGGGTACTGCACACTTGATTAATATGACGCCGTGTGAATTACACAAAGGGAAAAGCCCTCACGAAATCATATTTGGCAAGGTTCCTGATTATAGTGTAATTAAGGTATTTGGGTGTCTTGCGTAGCACATAATCAAAAACGACATGGAAACAAATTTGCTAGTATAAGTCGGAGGTGTGCTTTTTTGGGATATCCGTATGCAAAGAAGGGATGAACTTTGTTTGATTTGGACACAAATGAGCTTTTTGTGTCTCCGGATGCCACATTTGTGGAGGAACAATTTCCTTATTTGGAGCAATAGAAATCGAATGTGGAGAACTTGTCTAACCCGGAAACATCGAGATTATTTGTTGAAGATGTTGCTGAATTTACTTCTATCGTAGATGAAGGTGCAGGTGCAGTAATACAGAATGATACCTGGGCAGACTCAGTTGGAGATGACGTAGATGCAGATGGAGGTGAAGTTGTTTGCACACAGAATGCAGGTGTGCAAGTGACAAATGGAGGTGAAGCTGTTTGCACATAGACTGCAGGTGTGCAAGTGACAGACGCTGTCACAAATGGAGGTGAAGCTGTTTGCACACAGACTGTAGGTGTGCCAGTGACAGATGCTATTGTAGAGGAAGACGAAACTGGGCAATTGAGAGAAGGTGACATAGTTGGAGTCACAGAACATGTCACAGAGAATGTGACTGAACTTACAACACATGAGGTGTTAGATGAGAAAGAAAGAAAAATATGTTCATTTACGTAAATTTATGTTTAACACAGTGCAGACGAATGTCTATAGCATTGAAAATTTTGTTTCTTGTGACAAATTTTCACCACAACATCGGGTGTTCTTGGCAAAAATAACTGAAGAAGTTGTGCCACAAAGCTTTTCAGAAGCAATGGACTATGAAAAATACAGAAAGGCGATGGCTTAGAGATTGAAGCTCTTGAGAGGAATGTAACGTTTTCAGTAGTGCCCTTGCCAAAAGGGAAGCACACAATTGGGTGTAGGGTTTATAGAATTAAGTATAAGGCGGATGGCACGGTTGAGAGATATAAGGCACGACTTGTGGTATGTGGGAATCGGCAAAAAGAATGTATTGATTACTTTGAGACGTTTGCCCCAATGGTGAAGATTACCACGATTCGTTATTTTTAGGATTAGGATTTACATCAGATGGATGTTCATAATGCGTTCTTACATGGTGATTTGGACGAGGAAGTTTACATGCGGTTACCTCCGGGTTTCACTTCACCTGAAAAAGGAATGGTTTGTAGATTGCACAAGTCGTTGTATGTTTGAAACAAGCACCAAGGTGTTGGTTTGCTAAATTTGCAAATGCACTTTTCACCGCAAGTCATTGAGGAATTTAAAGATTATTTTTGTGACTGTTTTCATATGAAGGACGTTGGAAAACTGATTATGTTTAATTGTTTTAAATTTTTTTAAGATTAATAAAAAGGTTAAAAACTCAAACGAGCTTCTCTAAGTGTATTGTATGGAAGAGACCCAATTACAATATGGGGAGAGGTTTATAATATGTTTTGTGAGGTCCAAATAAACAAATTGGATTGAGAAAATAATTTATTTTATGGGATCAATGGAAAATTGGGACCGTTGTCATTGTTAACAAATCCAAAGACATTGCAAAGAAATTTCAATTTTATTGGTTGTCATATGAACCCTTATCTCTCTTACTAGGTCCCCCATTGAAAACACCAACACCAATGACGTGTTCTTAGTAATTAGATAAGGATGCTCTGCATCACACATCAAGCTTAAACAAATCCTATTACATTTCTGATCTCTTTCTTCCACTTGGTAAGATTTGTGAAGTGGGTTTAGGTTTGAGATGGAATGTTCTGAAGCACGTCTAGATACAATCGAGTCTCAGAGGTTAGTTGTGTTTCATGACCAGAGGCGACAAAGAAGCTTTCCTATGAATCTGATTAACAAAGCCGCAAGAAGTTTGAGTTCAAGAAGTTCCTCTCAAAGCAGAGGAGAAGGCACAACGCCATCTAATGGAGAAATCGAACTTGTGCCAGACACCGAATCCGGCGACGGCACAACGCCATCTAATGGAGAAATCGAACTTGTGCCAGACACCGAATCTGTGCCAGAGTTCCTTACCAATCTCAGATTGTTGGATCTTTTCAATTTCCCTCGTGGAGATGTCCAGATGAATCCGGAGACTTTTTGCGGAGTGAGTGATGGGAACTTAGAATGTCTGGAGAAGTTTGGAAGCCATGAAACAGCATGTCTCGAGAGCCATAGTGGAGACTCTGTTCTTCATCTTGCTTCTACATGGGGTCATCTA
The DNA here is from genome assembly GCA_002933915.1 of Eutrema heterophyllum. NCBI lineage: Eukaryota > Viridiplantae > Streptophyta > Magnoliopsida > Brassicales > Brassicaceae > Eutrema > Eutrema heterophyllum. The sequence goes on from PKMM01019763.1 coordinate 238,328, forward strand.
GAATTAGTGAAGAGAATTGTTTCTAAGTGTCCATGCCTTATATTGGGGCCAAACTCGAAAGATCAGCTTCCCCTTCATGTTGCGGCTTATGCCGGCCATTTAGCTGTTGTCATGGCTCTTGTTGCGACATTAACTTTTGTTTCAGCTAAACTGTCTGAAGAAGAGAAGGAGAGACTCAATCTATATGTTGTGAAGGACAAAGATGGAGATACTCCTCTGCATTTGGCGTTGAAAGGACGCTATATGGAGATAGCTTCCTCCCTGGTGAAGGTGAACAACCAAGCTTCGTTTCTTGCAAATAACGAGGGAATATCTCCCTTGTATATGGCCGTACAAACTGGAGATTTATCCCTGGTGAAAGCAATTTTAGACACTACGGACGACGATGGCCTTGAAGGGGAGAAGTGTAACTTAGATTCAAAGTTGGAAGGGAGAAAATATCTTGCACACGCTGCTTTGAAGGCCGAAAGTACAGGTTTGTTTTGGCTTTTACCATTTTTGTTTGTTCAAATTTCTATACTTCCTCTAGGATGTTTTAGAAACTTTATTTTGTTTCAAAATATTAGATGTTTACACATTTCTATGCAAACTTTATATTTATTAGGTTTTGCATACATGCTATGCGTGGGTATTTTTTAATTTTATTTTGATAAAAATCATATGCGACTAATTATATTTATTGAGATATTACTTTATGTATATTGATGATTGTAATAATAATATATAAAATTATTTCAGTTTAATCTCATAAATTAAATATTCGACGGTTTTGTTATGAATCTATACATGTCACGTTTGAAAAACGTATTATTTGGTCGAACACTTATAAATTAGTTTACTAAAGCCAACTAAAAGGGGGTGTATTCAATCTAGCATTTGGAGTGATTTGTATTAAAATCACAAATTTTATGTTATTCAAACATGAATTTTAAAAAGTCTTTTGTTCATTTTCTTTTTATGATTGTTATCTATTGTTTAATTTCTTTATTCTAATTTGAAATATGAATTTTTTTTTTTTTAAAACTTTGGTTTTCATTTATAGTTTTTGTTTAATTTCCTTAATCTAAACATAACTACTATTTTTTTCCTAATACCTTTTAAGATTATTGTTTTTGTCTATTTTTTTTTCCTAATACCTTTTAAGATTCCTAAAATTTTATTTTTATTGTTAATATTATGTGTTAAAATTTAATTTGAATTTTATTAAACACGTGTCAAAATATAATTGGAAATTTATTAAGCATATGCCAAAATCTAATCGATTAACTTACCCGTTTAAAATATAATTGGAAATTTATTAAACACGTGTCAAAATATAATTGGAAATTTATTAAACACATGTCAAAATCTAATTGATTAACTTAACACGTGTAGCGATCATGCGAGTTACTAATTTTGAAACATTCTGCTTTATAGAATAAGATAAAATTTGACATGTTTAATTTTTTATATAAAATCTAAACATATAAGAAATCGGGTACTTTAAAAAAATTATGATTAATTTCAAAAACTTATGAAATAAATATATAATTTGAAGGAAAAATTTGGTGAAACATATGCAGTAAAAATATCATTAGATACCATTATTAGATTTTTAATTTAATGTGTCAAAGTATAGATAACACATTCAACTTTAATAAAATATTATGCGGTTCATCTTTTAACTAAACGAAATAATATATTTCATTTTTTGCAGTTTATAAGATAGTTTTGATCGATTTTTTGAGTTTTAGAAGTCATGATTTGCTTGATATAATTTGAATAACAGAACTAAAAGATGGAAGTACACATTAATATTTTTCTTTTTTAAGTTTCATTTTGTCATAATGGAAAAGATTATAAACTTTTAAGTTTGGTCGTAAATTAATAATTTTCCTTTTAAGTTTAGAATATATTTATAATTTTCCCTTTTTAAGTTTGGTCGTGGTATAAACTTTTAAGTTTCTTTTTGTCACTTCTTTTATTGTAAGTTTTCCTTACTTATTCTTGTTTTCTCTTTTATTTTTAAGATTGACTTTATTTAGTTTAACATTTTTTTAATATTTATTTTAATTCATTTTTACCTTTTTAATTAAATTGACACATGTCAAGATCTAAATCAACCGTGACAAATGTCACAATCCCGTGACTGAAAATTATCATACGTGTCACGTTCACGTTGAAAGATCCAGCTTTATATAATAAGATAGATTATATATTGTGTGACCAATTATGTTTTACGGTATTTTTCATGATTGGATGAATTGAATATAATAAATGATAATTTTTACAGAAAAATAATTTTCTTAATCTCCACAATTTTAACTCAACATTTTATATTATAAAAAACATATGAAATATTAGTACTTAAGACGGATATTCATAGATGTACTAGTAATTTATGTTCCCCAATTGCTCGAGCAGATATCCTTGATGTTATTCTCAAAGAATATCCAAGTCTTGAGGATGAGCGAGATGAAAAAGGAAGGACTTGTCTTTCGTTTGGAGCATCCATAGGTTATTATGAAGGAGTATGCAATCTCTTAGACCGATCAACAAAGAATGTTTATGTGTGTGATGATGATGGTTCATTTCCAATCCATTTGGCTGTAGAGAAATGCAATAAGATGATCGTTCGCAAGTTTCTAGAACGTTGTCCAGATTCAAAATACTTGCTTAACAAACGTGGTCAGAACATACTCCATATTGCAGCAAAGATGGGGGACAATACTTTATTCCCATGTCATGTGGATGAACTTCTGAGTTTTGGGCAAGATGTGGATGGGAATACGCCTTTGCACATTGCCACCAAAAATTGGTGCTCTGACTTCGTTGTTCTTCTTACTTTGAATGAAAGGGTACTGCAACTACGGAACAATGACGGGTTAAGAGCTCTGGATATTGCCGAGTCAGAGGTGAAACCATACTACATCTTTCAAGAGGTATGTCCGATATATTTCCCATAATAGAACGCATTAATGATTTATATAGCTTGACCATTGTTTTTGGATTACAGAGGTTGACATTGGCACTCTTAAAACACGCTCACAAACAAAAGGGTTATCATGAAAAGATAAGGTTGATAAGCAGTCCAGCAGAGCCACTAGACGATAAAAAAAACAGGGTATTCGTCAACACTCTTCTAGTGGTGGCAACTCTTGTAGCCACCATGACGTTTGCTGCAGGTTTCACAATACCAGGTGGCTTTAACAGCTCCAAACCGCACTTGGGAAGAGCAGTTTTGGCCACTAACCCAACTCTCATACTTTTTCTGCTATTTGACACTTTAGCATTGGAAAGCTCGGTTGCAACAATAGCTATACTAATTTGGGCGCAATCGGGTGATCCAGCACTCCTTCGCGCATCCATAGACGTGGTCTTGCCCTTAATGCAATATTCTCTACTATTCATGCCCATGGCATTCTTTTTTGGCGTAATTACTGCGGTTGGGCAAGTGAAATGGCTTGTAGTCATCGCTTCCATTAATGCTTTTGCCTGCTTCTGTTGGGTGCTTTTGCTCATTGGCCCTCACGTCCTGCTACAGCGGTCAAACTCTTCTGCCGAGGATCATGGTACCCTTCTCTGGTTGATGATGGTGTTTAGAGAGCTGTTTCTTCACATGCCTAATGATACGCTTGTGAAGATGAGGGATCGTCTGGAACGGATGGGGTCGAAAAGCTAAGAAGTAGCTAATTACAAGAGATTTGGAAGTTGTTGTAACCATATCGAACCATATCCAAGCTTCCAGTGGAATTCGATGAGATGCCGACTTAACTGATTTGCTGGCACTTTCATCATTTCAATGCTTTGGTACTATTCTCGAATAGTAGCAAAGTTAAAGGCTCAAACTTTGGTGGCACTTTTATCATTTCAATGTTTTTAAAAAAAAATATTATTGTTATATCTTTATTTTGTTTCTTTGTTGTTTCTGCCTTCAACCGCTTTCAATTGAATACAAGAAATAATAAGGCAAGAAGGTTAAGGCTTTAACATCAAATATATACATGAGAGTAGGCTAAGATGATATTTTGATGACAAGTTTTGTATCGAACAATACAGTCTCCCCCCAAAGCAAAGTAAAGAAGAGTTGATCTTATCTCTACTTTTCCCACATTGATTTCTTCTTTCCACCTAAAACTTTATCCAATGGTACTACTACTAGGCATAATCCAGCTTTCTTCATACCCAACGCCCACATTGTCTCCACGATGCCGCTTCTTCATTGATGCAGCAGAAACCGAGCTCCCGTTGGTGGTGGAAGTCAGAGAGCTTTCTACTGAACAGTTGGTTGTGATGTTGTTTTTGTGGTCTATTGCCACTGCAAGCTCAGACAAAGATGGCATCATCATCATCTTTGTTGCATCGAAGAATGGGACTGTAGTTCCTTGAGAGATATTGGAGACTTTGATGGTCAGCTCCGATAGCTCTTCCCTAGCTGCCTCAAGCCTAGCAAAAGCAGCAGCTTGCTCGTCAAAGGCCTTGCAAGCTTTCTCGAGAATCGATTGCAGGTACTTCCCTTGTGCCTCTATCCTCAGCTGAAGTCTCCGTTGTACCTGCCCATACTAAAAGACCAATCAAAGGTTTGCACTTTAACAGCGTAGCATGTTGCAGAAACTCCTACAAAAGTTTTTTTTTTTTTTAACTCAAAACATACTTCATTTAGTTAAATACTGTTTGAACAAGATTGTTTCTCACGTTCCACCAATAGAGCTAGCCATTGGGGAGTACAATTATCTAAAACAGCATAGTAAATAGGGTTGGAGGAACACCACTTTGCAATGGTATAACTCCTGCAAAAGGTATGACCATTGTTTCAGTCTCAAGGGCACATATGTTCAATCTTATTAGGTAGAGATACAGAGCAGATGGAAACAGGGTAGCGGTTGGTAACAATGACATCTTAATTATTGGATTGGACATCGGTTAGGCATTTACGATAACAGTTCTACTAGAATTTGCAACATTTTGAGTCAAAAGACTTGATGATCATGTGTGGGTAATTGGCAAAAAGTTACCATATGCAATCATGATAGAATCATTTCCATTATACGACTGAGAGTGTTAAAGATGCAGAGGACATGAGCTGATGCACCGGTATCGGGAAACTATTCAACTCCAGGATTATCAGTAACATCAATTATCTTCATGGCTGCCAAAGTTGTTGCTCCTTCATCATATTGATAACTGTTATTGAAACGATGCCAGCACTTTAGAGCAGGTTGACCTGTTTTGCCACAGATTTGGCAGACAACAGATGATCCACCATATGAGCTCGAGATTTGTTGATGAAAACCTCTTCCACAGGTTGAGTAGGACCCATGACCTCTATTACCAAACTTTCCAAACCTTCCATAAGATTGCCCTCGACCTCGGTTGTTGTATCCCGAGAAGCTTTCTTTCTCCGTCGATCTGGCACCAGGTGACGAAATATGGGTTTGTCTCTTGTGAGGAGGTGTTGTTAATAGCAGGTACAATAATGGTAGCCACCGGTGGAGGACGGCTGCCGGTGATGAAACCAAGCATGCCTTGACAAGAGAGAAACATCTCAAACTGTCTCTTCCACAAGACATAGTTTTTTACGTTAGTGTGACAGTCACACAGTTGGTAATGTTAAGAGAAGGAACAGAGAGCGCTAAAGAGTCCATGGATCTACTTCCTGGAGCTCTGATACCATAAAGGATGAAGCTTTTAAGATAAAACTTGAACATTTTCTCTTTCATTTCACTTAAAAATTCTTGTGTTACATCCTTAACATATTTATATTGAATACACAAAAACCCTAACAGTAAACCAATAGCTATCAATCTTCAAAGTTTTGGAGTGCGTCGAACCGGTTCTCTGTTTTGATCTTAATTGATGGGTTTGTACTGCAGCTTTCTTTGTATGCTCTGTTTTTGTCTTTTTCACATGCAAGTACAGGTGACCGTTGTTCTCTGTCTTCACAATGAGTTGGACTTTTGATGGGCTTTTCGTTATCTTGGCCCAACTCAGATGACTTGTTTTGTGTTTGTTTGGGTTTCCAAATCTTTTGGCCCACTAGTGCTTTTGCTTTTGACTGTTGCGAGAAGCTTTCTTTCTCCGTTGATGTCATTGTCTTGATATACAGAAGAAAAAAAACATGAATTTAAAACCGACCAATAGTAGCTAAATATTGCATACATGAGTACATGACACATGTGCCTTTTTCTCTAGCTACCTAATCAAATCCAACGGTGAAACAAAAGATATAAACGTTCATGAAACTTATTTGGAACCCTTGAATCATCTTTGTACTCTGATCGAAGGCATCCTTATTAGTTCTGCAAAATTTCAGATTTAAGTAAAATGATTAATCTGGTTGCTTAAAAATAAAAATAAAAAGTAATATGGTTAGTCTTACGGGAACATTTGGTAACTTTTCACTGAATGAGGGTATTTGGCAGCGTTACGTACGTTTGAACCACTGATGTATGTTGTTTTTTTTTTTTTTTTTTTTTTTTTTTTTTTTTTTTTTTTTTTTNTTTTTTTTTTTTTTTTTTTTTTTTGCTAAACTGTAAATATTATTACTGGAATGAAAACGAGGTGTTACAAACTATTAACCTATAAAATTGTTTCCTTAGCAAAAAAAGAAATAAAAAACAAGGAAACAAAAGCTTAGAAAGAGAAGAGAAAATTTTCCTCATATCAGCCAAAGAGGCATTAGGTCCTTAAATTGACGCCTATGACGCCTGGCGGAGATGGAGTTTCGAACTGTGCGGTAAATTTCCTTGAAGATCAATGCCGGTGGAACAGTCTTCGAGTTGTACAGAAGGTTGTTTCCCTGTCTCCAAATCGAATACACTACCGCTTGAGCCGCCAGTCTGCGAAGCGTAGTTGTAGAAGATGATGATCCCGTGTTTGTCCAAGCCGTGAGAGAGGCCCAAGAGGTGAAAGCAGCCTGGCAAAGCCCTAGCCTTCGCTGCACTAAAGCCCAAATGCCCATGCTAGAATCACAATTCAACAAAAGGTGATCCCTAGTTTCATCATGTGGTTGACAAAGAATGCATGTTTTCGGAACCGACATTCCCCAAGAAGATAACCTGTCTCGCGTCGGAAGCCTGTCAAGATGAGAGATCCACATCATGAAAGCATGCTTTTGTGTAGCACCCTTAAACCAAATTGATTTTGCCCACGTTTGAATTGCCGCCCTAGGTCTTAGCATTTCCCACGTTTTTGAAGAGGAAAATCCTCTGCATTTTACACCTTCCACAAACCAACCATAAGAGTCCTTAGAGAGAGTTGGTCTAGAGTGACTTACAGTGGTCAGATGTGTATGCAAATTAAGCTCTCTATATGATCTTTGTGAAGGCAGATTCCATCCTGAGCCATTACATGCCTTGGAGACATAGCTTTCCAAATGAATGCACATTGCACTCGGGCCATTTTCGCCGATGTACTTGATAAGAGGACCTAAAGGTGTCCACACGTCAAACCAAAAACTGGCTTTTTCACCATTACTGACCTCACATCTGATAAATTTCTCTGCCAAATGTCTCAAGTTCAATAAAGATTTCCAATTCCATGGATCACTCCGGTTCTCCTCAAGCGACCGTAAGCTTCCATTTTTGATGTGATGGTGTTGATGCCAAGCCACCCACAACGAGCCACTTCCGGAGAACAGCAACCAGATAAGGCGTAGACAAAGAGTTGTGTTCCATGTAGAGAAACTCATGAGACCCAAACCTCCTTCATTTTTAGGTAGACATACTTTTGACCCAGCAACTTTCCCAGCCTTAGGCTTATCAATGTCGCCCGACCAGAGAAATCTTGAGCACATGGATTCGATTTTCTTTATACATCCTTTTGGCAAAACAAATGTTGAGATCCAAAAATTTACGGTACCTGCTATCACCGAAGCAATAGCTGTGCTCTTCCGGCAAAAGATAGAGTTTTCACACGCCAAGTTCTGAATTGTTTCGCAATCTTTTCGAGCAGAGGTGCATATTCTCCAATTCTGAACTTTCTGTGCATTAGAGGCAAGCTAAGGTATCTAATAGGCAACTTTCCAATTGAGAAACCAAACCTAGCGATGTCATTGGCTTCAACCTGGCTCAATCCCGCATGAAACAGCTCCGTCTTCTCTTTATTCATTTTAAGGCCATACCATAAGGCGAATTCATCAAGAATCTCATTTATGCCATGGAGGGAATTGCCGCTACCGTCGAAGAAAACCATTACGTCGTCAGCGAACATTAGGTGAGAAATGTCCAGCTCCTCCGTTTTTGGATGGTACCTTATGTAGCCAGATTGCAAGTGAGACTTAAGTAACCGAGAGAAAACCTCTATTGCTAGAACAAAAAGGTAAGTGTTGGGCCAGATTCCGGACTCAAGGCCGTGCCCGAGCAAACGAACTCGACAAGGAAGGCTCGGTCCACGACAAGGTCTCTTGAACCTGTGTACAAGCTAAAGTAAGCGAGGTCGCAAGGTAGAGCAAGTCAACAAGCTGAAAGAACCGAGCACGAAGGAAAAGAGCGAGGTCGTTGGGAGCAGAAGCATGCGTTAGACCAAGTCAAAGCATGCTAGCTTGAGATCCTAGAATCAAGCTCAGCATTAAAGATAGAGATTATAGATTTAATTATGCATTTAATGTAAATGATTAAGACTAGGCAATTACGTTTTCAGCTGGTATGAGTTTGAAACACCAGCCATATTGTAAAAGGACCGAATTCTTGGCAAACATAATAATATATGACTTTTTCTCTCAATTTCTTCAAAATCATTCTAAGTGTATTCAACCTAAAGCAAGCCGAGAATTGATGTTGTGAGATTCTGCTCTCACAATTTGGCACCGTCTGTGGGGAAGGAGCAAAACAATTTCCTTCTTGTAACATGCGAAACCGATCATTCGAAAAAGGATAATGTCAGACACAACAAGCGCAACAGTCAGTGCTTCATCTAGAACTATGAGTACCTCCATTCCACCTTCCCAGCCTGATCTCACTGCTCCGACGAGCTCAGATGAAATAACAAACGTTCCTATAACTTCCTCAGAAGCGAATGCCACGGCTGGGACCCACAAAACTATTGATCCTCCGGGAGCCGCAGTCTTAAACCAGCAGGCTCTGGATCAAATAGCTGAGATCCGGAACCTAATATCGATTCTCATAGAACAGAATTGCCTAATGGTAGCTCGTCAAGACGATCTCGAAAGAGCGGCTCAGACAGGAGTGGTCGGCTCAACCACCACCTCGCGGTTCAGCTCGGTAATATCGGACCTTATATTCACTCCTTCTACGATCCAGATCGCGGAAGGAGGAACTCCTTCAATTGTGACCTTTTCGGGGATAGGTCGGACTACAAACCGATTTGCCAGTGAGGATCGTTCTGCGAGCGCCAATGAAGTTGAAGCTCAGGATAATCCCGAGATCGAAACGCGACCTAAAAACGAGGTCGGAAACCTTGCTATTAATCAAGCAACAAATTCCCGAACAGAAGGAAAAGCACATTCCCGAAAAGAAGGAAAAAGACTCGTTATTGCTTTTCTCTCTAACGGCGCTATTTTGAACTCACACGGATTTGTAACTAGTCCCAACAGATAGATGAGCGTGTGAACTTCAAGATACACCTAGGTATTTTTGATTTTGAGAAGTCTATAAATACGTAACTCCTTGTAACAATTCGGAACACAGAGATAATAGAAATCTCTAAGAGATAATAAAATCTCTCCATTCTTATTCTCATCCTTATTCATTCCTCTACTTTCAATCTTGTTTTTACTCAAACTAAACTTTGAATTCTAACATGGTATCAGAGCGTTGATCCATAAACAAGATCAAGCTTTTAATTTCCTTATTCTCTATCTGTTTTTTTTTCCGAAATCACCATTGTCACAACCCAGAAATTTCAGAAACTTCTCTTGAAGATTCACGCCTTCTCCTCCCTCATAATCCTTTGCTTGTCCTCAAGCAAACAAGGCTAAGAAGAGGAAGAAGATCAAAATGGGAGCTCAAATCCAAAAGTACCATAAAAAGAATTCAACTCAATGTCCAAGTTACTAGCTCTAAGATGCGATCAAACAAGTCTACTCAAAAAGAGCTAGCCATATCCTTCCCTACACGAATCAAATTCAAGCCTCAACCTACACAAGTATTCATGTCATCCAATCCTTTAACATTCATTAATCGTTTCAAGTGAATCATGCTTACGCAAGGCAAGTGAATCCATTTGGCTAGGGTAAAGGTTTTGAGATAAAGATGATATCAAATGTATGGGATTACTCCAATGCAAGGGATCTCTCAATGAATGAGCAAGCTTTAGCAAAATGCTAAGAGTAAAAGGCAATCTATGCATACAAGGATAGACTCACATCTACCCAATGCCTAAAATGTCTCTAACCCTAGCATATCTACCCATGAAGTCCTCATCCTAAGCTACCCTTTTCTCACTTGGCCTTTTTGCCTTCATGCCTCATACGTGAACTTTTTCTTCCACTTCATCTTTTTCTCACTTGGGGAATTTCTTCTTCTTCATTGAATCTTGTGGTTTCGTGCTTCTTTTTGTTGTTTCTTTAGCTCTTCTTTCTTTCTTTTCTTTGCCTTGCCTCATCATTTACCAATTGATTCCTTAGCCAATTTTTGGCTTTTTACTTTGCTTCTATGAGGCTATAACTATCACTAAGAGCTATTCTTGATAACTTGCACTAACCACGTCACAATATTGCATTCCTCTTTCACCTTCACTTTCTCCCTTTTGATCCCACTTCCTTCTTATCCACAATTCCATTAGTCACACATTTTCGTTCACACCAAACCCAAAACTTCCCTTTCCCACGAGCCTAGCCTAGTCTAGCCTTTGATGTTCGGCTAGATCTACATGCAATCCTATCCTTGTCGCCCTAAACTCAACACTTTTTGCCAAGCTTACTCGAAAAATTAGGCCTCACATACGCACACTAAAGATTTTGGCTTGAAAGGAGGGTAGGTTAAAGGTATGGAAAACCGTTCCAACAATGGGAATCGGCTACTTGGACTAGCAAAAAAGTGGTGAAAAGGATAAGAGAGCCCAAGTATGTATATGGTAACCATGAATTCACTATGCAATGCACAAGCGTGATAATTTCAATGTCAAAATTACGGTTCTCACTTAAGTAGGATTGGAATCAAATCAAAACTTGCTTTAGCTAAGACCCTAGTAATGAAATGCGAGATCAAAATATGGTTCATCCTTGATTTCAACACGAGATCAAAAGCATCAAACAACAAGCAACGAGGGCATTGAATCAAGCTCTAAAAATGGTACTCATAAATCTGTCATTGCTCCTAATGCTCATGCAAAGCTACCTTATATGCTATGCATCTAGACTCGATCCTATATGGAATGCACAAAAGTTCAAAAAATTTCAAATTTATTGAAAATGCATGATATGCATGAGACTCAAGATGGAAAAGGCAAAATAAGATCACAAAACACAAGGTTAAATGACATAAACCCCTCCCCCAAACTTGAATTGCACCGTCCCGGTGCAACAAAAGTCAAGGAGAAGGTAAAAATATGCAAGAATGTATATACAATGAAATGGAGTGAGAATCATACCTTGGAATTGAATCGAGGAGGAGAGGAGTATGACATGTTGTGGCCGAACCCTCCTTTCATCACACACCACGACCTTGGACCCAAGAGACAAATCATAGACCGATCCGACCCAAATTTGCCGTCCTTTATTGTGAGGAGCGTGGTCCTCTTTATTCATGCTTGTTTTGTGTCGCAAGCTTGACGAGGGATAGGCTTGGGGAGGTCCCCAAGGGCGCGTTTAACGTCACTAGCTTGACGGTTGCTTCCTCATTGTCACTTCCTTCATGAAAATCACAAGAAAAGTGAAAAGATTAGCAACAAAACAAAATAAAAAGGCTCTAGTCTCAAAAAGATTCAAAATCCTAATGATCAATGCTAAACCCCAATGGCAACGGCGCCAAATTGATAAAGAGTTTTTTGTGTTAAGTTCATATCAATTCCCCTATGCTTGTCATTGTAGCATAAGAGGTGTCAATCCATAGGGGTTAAGATCAATGCACTAAGAATACATGAACCTTCCTAAGCTAGAGCAAATGTTTTTGGGTTTTTATGTTTTTAGATTAAGAAAGTAAAATGCAAGAAAGAAAACAAAGGCTAGAAGTGTTGGAAAATGAATTAACTATCACGAAGATGATTAATGAACAAACAATGATGATTTAGATTGAATTAAACACTATCCTAGAACATGGAATTCACAATTATGACTAATCCACTCTCGTGGCACTAATCACTTTGTTAATCACCAAATCAAGAACAAACTCTCGTTTGTGATAAGATGATTAACAAGCTTTAATCTCCAATTCCACTTAGTTCACTAATCACCCTAGACATCAACTCTCATTGGCTAGGCATGAAAGGCTCACAAAAGGTTTGGTTCAAGCATTTCATCGAACACCTCTCGGGCGTGAAACGCCTAAGCTCTAGTTTTGATCTCTCAATCCAAAACTAGCTTTAAGATCAACCTAAGTGAAGGATCTAACAAGATGTAACCTAAATCGTCATCATCTAATCATCAAGACAATTGACTAACGATGCTAATACACACAATCAATGCTATTCCTTAGGTTAAGATCACTAATTATGACTAATCCTCTCTCAAGGCACTAATCACTTTGCTAATCACTAAATCAAGATCAAACTCTCATTTGTGATGAAATGATTAGCAAGCATTAAGATCAATATTCAAATCAACCAATAAACACCTTAAGCAACTACTCTCATAGGTTAAGAATGTTTATCTCTTTCTAAGTTCTTTGGGGAATTTCATCAAACACCTTGTGGGTGTGAAATTCCCAAAGATCTAGATTGACTCTCTCAAGCCCAATCTAGCATTAAGATCACTTAGAAAGAAAGGAAAGCAATGATTAAGAACATAAGCAACACAAATCAATCATCAAATCATCAAAATCAAGCCATCCATAATCCAACAAAAAACCCTAAAGTCTAAACATGAAGAACAAAAGAGAAAAAGAAATAAAGATAAATAAATTGCATAAATAAAAGATAGAGTTGAAGAAATCTTCTCTAGAGTGGCATTTGTATGAAGAACAATCAAAATCCCTCCAAAATCATAAGAAGAGTTTGGGATAAAACCCAACTCTAGAAAGAAGAAAGCTTAGCATGAAAAATAGGTTTCAAGAGTATTTATAGAAAAAGGGGTGAACCGGGTCAACCCGGAACAAACCGGGTATTGACCCGGTCAAATCTGGGTTTTTGCTGGTTCTGGTGGTCTGTACCGACCAGTCCTGGGTCGGTACAGTGGATCGGCACAAGTCCCTGGTGTCATACCGGTCGGAGTGTGCCGCACGGGAGTCGGTCGGTACTGGTCTACATACACTTGGTAAAATCGCCATATCTCTTGAACCGCTTATCCAAATGACCTGAAACCACCTGCAGGCGACAGCTAACTCATATATCTACGACTTTCATGAAGAACGTAGAAGCTGAATCGGATTGGAAACCCTTCGTCTGGGTTGATCTTCCAGAAGTCGTATTGGGAGCAGCACTCGTTTGGACGCCAGACAGACATGTCTCTGATAAATATGATGTATCTTTCTAACCACGGATCAGAATGACATGAAACCACCTCCAGAAGTCAGATGACTCAATAATCTACATCTTTCATGAAGATCATTGACGCTGAATCTGACTGTAACCTCTTCGTTCTGCCGGATCTTTAAGACACTTCGACTGGCTTCATGGGGATGGATTTGGGAGTGGATTAGTACCGACCAAGTGTACCGAGCTAGGACAGGTCGGTACTAATCTTTGCCTTTGTACCGATCAGTTAGTACCGGTCCAGAACAGGTCGGTACTAATCTTTCTTGTGTCGATCCAATGCTGGTCGGCGTTGGTCTCGCGGCCAGACGGATACACCTTCGGTAAACTCACGATATCTCCTCGAATACATGTCCGAATGACCTGATTCCAACTCCTGTGGCAAGCTAACTCATCTGGCTACATCTTTCATGAAGATCATTGAGGCTGAATCGGACTTTAACTCCTTCGTTCTGCCGGATCTTCAAGACACTTCGGCTGGCTTCATGGGACGGATTTGGAAGTGGATTTGTACCGACCAAGTGTACCGAGCTAGGACAGGTCGGTACTAATCTTTGCCTTTGTACCGACCAGTTAGTACCGGTCCAGAACAGGTCGGTACTAATCTTTCTTGTGTCGATCCAATGCTGGTCGGCGTTGGTCTCGCGGCCAGACGGATACACCTTCGGTAAACTCACGATATCTCCTCGAATACATGTCCGAATGACCTGATTCCAACTCCTGTGGCAAGCTAACTCATCTGGCTACATCTTTCATGAAGATCATTGAGGCTGAATCGGACTTTAACTCCTTCGTTCTGCCGGATCTTCAAGACACTTCGGCTGGCTTCATGGGACGGATTTGGAAGTGGATTTGTACCGACCAAGTGTACCGAGCTAGGACAGGTCGGTACTAATCTTTGCCTTTGTACCGACCAGTTAGTACCGGTCCAGAACAGGTCGGTACTAATCTTTCTTGTGTCGATCCAATGCTGGTCGGCGTTGGTCTCGCGGCCAGACGGATACACCTTCGGTAAACTCGCGATATCTCTTGAACCGCTTATCCAAATGCCCTCATTCCAACTGCTCTGGCAAGCTAACTCATTCCTCGACAATTTCCATGAAGACAGTCGAGGCTAAATCGGACTGTATCCACTTCGTTTTGCCGATACAAATAGGTTGGTCTGCACTGCCGTGTTTGTGCCGCTTGGTTTGTGCCGACCCAGGATGGGTCGGTACAAATCTTCCTGATCCTTCATGCCGAGCAGATCTGGGTCGGTGTTGAGAAGTGCTTCTGATCGGTATAAGTCTCTGGAGCAATACCGACCCATGGTACCGACCCAATGCCGGTCGGTATTGTTCGACATCTTCGCGGCTAGTCGGGCATGGCTTCAGTAAAACGACCATATCTTCCAAACCACTGGTCCGAATGACTTGATTCAAAATCCGGTAGAAAGATAACTCATCCCTCTACAACTTTCATGAACACCTCCGAAGCTAAATCATATCAGAGAGCCTTTGTTCGGAAGGTTCTTTTGGACGGTTCGGATGACCCCTTCCTTCTCTTATGCTCCATAACTCCAAACTTCTCCAAAATGACTCCAAGCACCTATAAAACACTCCAAATGATGCAAGACTCACTAGGACTTAATGAAACCTAGCTAGACTCTAATTTAGACCAAAACACTAAGGAAAACAATGATTATGCATGCATGTGACTCAAAACGCTAAGTAGAATGCATGCTAAAACGAGTAAAATATGAGAATATCACCTCATATTCAAAGCTTCCGCAGCATTCACAAGCTCTAAAAAGCTCCAAATCGAGAAATAGTTTTTGAAAATTCAAAAAAAACTGACCGTTGGATCTACTGCTCAACTTCCTCTTCGAAAAATTTCTTTGGTTATTTTGGAAATACATCCTTCTAACTTCCTGAAAAAGCTCTGAGATTGATATATTCATCCTAGACGAGTTGTGGGAAGTTAGAGTGGTTTATTTTTGGAAATCTCTCAAAGAACTTTTTCCCAACTCTGAGATTGATATTTATTCATCCTAGACGAGTTGGTGAAGTTGAGAGGTGTAGTTTCAAACGGCTAATCATAAGTGTTAATCATGGAGGAGACAAAACCAACCGCAATAAGAGTCATCCTAAGAGGAGAAAACTATCTCCTATGGTCACGATCCACAAAATCAAACCTATACGGTCTTGTGGAGTCAAGTCGAACCAGCCAAAGGGAAAGAGCTTCAAGAAGGAGATGAAGAAGCTCTGGAAAAATGGCTGCAAAAAGATCAAATGGTGCTCAGCATAATCCACAACTCCTTGAGTGATTCAATATTTGAATCTTACTCATACTGCGAGACAGCTCAAGAACTTTGGACAACTCTCAAGAGTGTTTGAAGTGAAGAAAGCTCTCAGCAATCTCACTCAAGAAGATCAAGACTTTACCAAACACTTTGGTAAATATAGGTCTTTACTCGCTGAATTGGATATGCTGAGGCCAAGCACAAAAGACCTCAAAATTATTGAGGAAAGAAGAGAGCAAGACAGAGTATTCAGACTTCTCCAATCCCTCCATCCAAAGTTCCATGATCTTATCAAATACATCTTAAGGGAGGAGAAGCTACCAAGCCTTGAAAACGTCTGCTCTCAAATCCAAAAGGAGCAAGGCTCTCAAGATCTCTTCAACAAAGGAGAACTGCCAACGACAAACAAAGGGTTATACAAAGCCCCATTCAGTTCCAACAATAAAGGAACGACAAAAAAATGTGAATATTGCAAGAAAATTGGCAAATTCAACCAAGGAAGAGGACACACCAAGGAGGAATGCTTCATCCTTCATCCTCACCTTAGGACCAACTACAGAGCAAGACAACAAGCAAATGAGGCAATCGCTTCAAACTATGCTCCAGCCTCTCAATCAACCACATTACTTGGACTTAATCCAACTGTTCCACCAAACGGCCAGTCTAACCAAGCTTATACTTCAGAGAACAATGGCATGATCACCATGAGCAAGTCAGACTTAGAGGAAATTATCAAAACATTGCAAATTTGCAAGGAGAACGGTATCACCTTCCCTTATACATTTCTTGCCTCTAAATCTTCAAAAACTCTTTTAGTAGATTCATGAGCTTTTCACCATATGATTAAATATCCTAATCTACTAAATAATATTCAAAACACTTCTGGTCATGTTGAAATTGCTAATGGTGTTAAGGTACCAATTAAAGGCATAGGAAATTTAAATCTCTTTGGAAATAAATCTAGTGCGTTCTACATGCCTACGTTCAGCAATAATTTGGTCTCGGTAAAATGAGCTACCACTGACCTCAATGCTTATGCTATATTTGGACCTAACAGTTTTCATTTTCAGGATATTAAAACCGGTGAAGTTTTAGGCAAAGGAAACACTAAAGGGAGTTGTATACTCTAGAAGACCTCAAGAATCATTCTAGATGCTCCAACCCTACTAGCCCGTCGTTTATTAATTCCTGTCATGTAGCTAGTAGTTCAAATGATTTATGGCATGCTAGATTAGGCCATCCTCATTCTAGAGCTTTAAAATTAATTATGCCTAATGTTGTCTTTGATATTTCTAAGTGTGAATCTTGTATTTTGGGAAAACATTGTAGAAGTGTTTTCCAAAACTCCATATCAATCTATGAGAATTGTTTTGATTTAGTTCACTCCGATGTTTGGACTTCACCATGCCTATCTAGAGATAATTTAAAATACTTTGTGACATTCATAGATGAAAAATCTAAATATACATGGGTCACATTGTTACCATCTAAAGATAGAGTATTTGAAGCATTTGTCAATTTTCAAACACATGTGACTAATCATTTCAATGCCAAAATTAAGGTACTAAGATCGGATAATGGAGGGGAATACACAAGCCACACTTTCAAAGCTCATTTGGCAAATCATGGCATTCTTCACCAAACAAGCTGTCCTTACACTCCACAACAAAATGGAGTTGCCGAAAGAAAGAATAGGCATTTGATGGAAGTAGCAAGATCAATGATGTTCCACAAAAATATGCCAAGGAGATTCTGGGGAGATGCTGTCATGACCGCTTGTTATCTCATCAATAGAACTCCAACCAAAGTCTTAAATGACTTATCACCATTTGAGGTATTAAACAAAACTAAACCAAATATTAGTCACTTACCTGTGTTTGGTAGTGTCTGTTTTGTTTTAGTACCAAAGGATCAAAGGGACAAGCTAGATGCTAAAAGCACTAGAAGCGTGTTCATTGGATACTTCACAACTCAAAAAGGTTATAAATGCTATGATCCGAGCACCAAACGCATCATGACTTCCAGAGATGTGAACCTAGAAGATCAAAGTTACTTTGAGAAATCGGGCTGGGAGAGTGTGAAAGACTTGGCTGACTCTACAGCAGACCGAGCAGCCTCTCTTGAACACATTCTAAGTCACATGGGTCGTCCTCCAATGAATGAGTATCACACAGCCCCTGCAAACACTCAAACTGATCAGATCCAAGAAGAAGAGATCAATGATCAGAATGAGCAAGAAAATGAAGAAGTAAATGAGCAAGGGGGAGTTAATCAAAGAAACTCCACCAGATGCTAATACTGAGGAGGATGAACATCATGAGCAAGAAGAGGCACCAACACCAGTTTTAAGAAGAAGTACACGGCAAAGGTTTGGTCCGGACCATTGGAAACAAACCAGGGTATATTACAATCATCAAGCTGTGGCTCACCCTATACAAGCTCAGTGTTCTCTTGCCCTCTTGCCATCAGACCATCAAGCATTCCTTGGAAAGATAGAGCAGCATTACATTCCAAAGACCTATGAAGAAGCAAAAGAAATCAAGGTCTGGGTGGATGCTATTGATTTCGTGTGTTTTACCCGCACCAATTAACCTAATGCGCACACTACAGCAATCATAACGGTATGTCATTGTAGCACTTTAGGATCGATCCCACAGAGAATAAAGATTACACACCAAAGATACGAGAAACAAACTAAGCTATAGCAAAAACAGTTTTATGTTTTATACAAAAAGAAAGAAGAAAGAAATCAAAATGCAAGAAAGAAAATAAAATAAAGAAAATAAAACACAAAGAGAAAACGTTGGATCATGGCTTAAACTATTAAAGAGATGATTAACAATTAAACAATGATTCGATTGGAAGCATTAAACGCTATCTTAGAACATGGAACACAACCGTAAGACTAATCCACTCCCGTGGAATCAATCTCTTCATCGATCACCCGATTATCATAAACTTCCGTTTGCAATCAAAGATAATCGATGAGCATTAATCACAAGTCCATTCAGTTCACTAAACACCCTAGACATCAATTGCCAATTGGCTAGGATATGCAAAGCTCGCAAAAGGTTCGATTCAAGCAATTCATCTAACTCCTTCCGGGTGTGAAATGCCTAAGTTCAAGACTCGAATGAACAAACCTAATCTAGCACTAGCACCGTTTACTCGAATCTATCCCTAATGCATGGGATGAGACCAAAAATCCTAGGGTGTAACTCTAGCTCGGTTTGTCACGCCAAACTAGAACTACCTAATCTAGGTGTAGTACTAAACTTTGGTTTATCTTATCAAATCTAGCATTAAGAACCAACCTAAGAACCTAAGTGAAAGAATTATCAACGATCATCCTAAATCACCATCATCTAACCATCAAGACAAATTACTAGTGATGCATAAACATTCAATGCAAATTCATTCTTTGGCAAGGAACACACAAATAGCTTAACTCACTCCCATGACGCTAAACCCTTTGTTGGTAATTTGAATTAGCTAATCTCCCGATTGCAACTAATTTATCAACAAGCATAAAACGTAAGTCCTTTTTAAGCCAACAATTCACCTTAATCACGATGGCCGTCGGTTAAGAATGAAAAGCACGTTTAGAAATCTCCTAGACAATCTACAAACCTCTTCCGAGTGTAAATCGTCCATGATCTAGATATTGAGTATTTAATTCAACTCTAGCATTAAGATCACTTCTAAACATGTGAACAAATGATTATCTAAGCCTAAACATCAACAAGCAATCATCAAACCATCCTAATCAAGCATAATCATTATCCAACAAAAAGCTATTCACAAGAACACCAAGAACATACTAAGAACATGAAGAACACAAACCCAGAAAATAAAAGTCAACTCATAAAAACAACAAGAATCAAAAATCTAAACCGATTAAAAGATAGAAGAAGAATCAAATAGATATAATATGAAACAAGAGTGAAGAAATCTTCAAAAGTGTGGGTTATACATGAAGAACAACCCAAAAAACTCTAGAGAGAGTTCTTGGGTCGCACACACAAAAATAATGAAGAAGACTTATATTTTTATTGGACAAAAATGACTTATATACAAAAAAGGGTCACTAAAAGTGCCCGCATCGGTTATGGGGATCGGTTTGTAACCGATCTCGCTTGTTAAAATGGTGGCATTGACCTTGGCGATCGGTTTGACGATTTCGGCTTGACATCTCTTCACTAAATCGGCCATAACTCTTGAACCACAGCTCGGAATGACACAAATCCAATGCTCACGCGAAGCTAACTAAATTGTCTATCTTCTGTCCAAATTTGAGATTAAACCGGGTACGGGAAGGCTTCCATACGACACGATATTTCAGCTGCTTCGGATTGCCACTGCATTTTCCGGTAATGACATGTCTTCAGTAAATCAAACGCATCTCTCGAACCGCCGATGCGAATAACATGAAACCACTTCCAGTAGAAACCTAACTCAATTTAGCATAACTTTCATTTAGAGCTCCCAGTCTAATTCAATGGGCAAGGTTTTCTTCCGGTTGGAGCTTTCAGGCACATCGTCTTGATCAGGAAATCTTGATCGGTTACACCGATCGGTTGTTAACCGATCAGACGTGTATTTTGCTCCTTTTGCTCTTCTTGATCCTCTTTCGATCTTCCTTCAAACTCCAAGTGTCTCCTTTGATCCAAGCTGCACCAAGCCACTCCCAAATACCTGAAAAAGGCTCCAGCAAGCCAAAAATGACACAAAACTCTCTATGACTTCTAAAATGCAAGTTAAAACAATATGAGACTCATATGCATGAAAAGATCCCAAAACTATACAAAGTGGGATGAAAACCTATGAAAACAATGCCTTAAAAAGATGTAAAATATGGTGTTATCAGCTATAAATGCTGAAAATGGAGCAATGGAAAGAAATCACACTTGGGACGTGAGTGATCTACCTTCAGGAAAGAGAGCTGTAACATCTAAATGGGTATTCACCATCAAGTATCACAGCAATGGAGAAATAGAAAGGTACAAAGCTCGCTTGGTTGCAAGGGGATTTACTCAAACTTATGGAGAAGACTATACAGACACCTTTGCACCGGTTGCTAAACTCCACACAGTCCGAGTGATTCTATCATTAGCAACCAACCTATCTTGGGAATTATGGCAAATGGATGTCAAAAATGCATTCCTCCAAGGAGAACTTGAAGAAGAAGTATACATGAAGCCCCCTCCAGGTCTTGAAAGCTCAATTCCTCAAGGCAAAGTTTTCAAGCTTAGAAAAGCTATTTATGGCCTCAAGCAATCTCCAAGAGCCTGGTATCACAAGCTGAGCTTCACATTGACAGCCAAAGGATTTAAAAGATCAGAGGCTGATCACACCTTGTTTACTTATCAAAGTTCTCAAGGAATCATAGTGGTCTTGGTATATGTAGATGACTTGATCATTTCCGGCAATGATCAAGCAGGTATTCAAGAAACTAAACTTTTCCTTAAATCTGTATTTGATATAAAAGATCTAGGTGAACTTAAATATTTTCTAGGAATAGAGATATGCCGCTCTCCGGAAGGCTTGTTTCTATCCCAAAGAAAATATTCACTTGATTTGCTTACAGAGACAGGAAAATTAGGTTCCAAACCAGCCAAGACCCCACTTGAAGATGGCTACAAGGTCAGGAGAAAGGGGGAGAAAGGACAAGATGATCCACTTGACAAGCCATTTGAAGATCCAGCTCAATACCGGCGGCTTGTAGGTAAGTTAATTTACTTAACCATAACAAGACCTGACCTATGTTTTGCTGTGAATCAGGTGAGCCAATACATGAAAGAGCCCTCGGTGCACCACTGGAATATGGTGGAAAGGATTCTGAGATACATCAAAGGATCACCAGGGCAAGGTGTTTGGATGGGAAAGAATGAAAGCACCGAAATTGTGGGCTATTGTGATGCGGATTATGCTGGAGACACGGTGGATAGAAGATCCACAACCGGCTATTGCACATTCATTGGAGGTAACTTAGTAACCTGGAAATCCAAGAAGCAAAAGGTCGTATCATGCTCAAGTGCTGAAAGCGAGTATAGGGCAATGAAGAAACTCACAAATGAGCTAGTATGGCTGAAAGCACTTCTAAAGGATCTGGGAATTGAAAGCACAAGTCCCATTACCATGCATTGTGACAATCAAGCAGCAATTCACATTGCCACCAACTCAGTCTTTCATGAACGAACCAAGCACATAGAAGTGGACTGCCACAAAGTCAGAGAAAAGATCATTGAAGGAGTAATCCTTCCATGCTACACAAGAAGCGAAGATCAGCTGGCCGACGTATTTACCAAGGCTACAAGTCTCAAGATTTGCAAACACATCTACAGCAAGCTTGGGCTACTAGATCTCACTCACCCTTGATCATGCTTCTCCATTTCCAGAGACACTACACTCTTTTCCTCACAAGGAGTTTTTCCCACTGGGTTTGTACTTGTTAGGTTTTTAATGAGGTAGTTGTGAGGATTTGTTTCTGGAAAATCAAACTTAGCCCCCACATTCATTCCGGCTAAAGTTTAAGGGGGAGTATTAATCAAGCAACAAATTCCCGAAAATAAGGAAAAACACATTCCCGAAAAGAAGGAAAAAGACTCGTTATTGTTTTTCTCTCTAACGACGCTAATTTTGAACTCACACGGATTTGTAACTAGTCCCAACGGATAGATGAGCGTGTGAACTTCAAGATACGCCTAGGTATTTTTGATTTTGAGAAGTCTATAAATACGTAACTCCTTGTAACAATTCGGAACACAGAGATAATAGAAATCTCTAAGAGATAATAAAATCTCTCCATTCTTATTCTCATCCTTATTCATTCCTCTACTTTCAATCTTGTTTTTACTCAAACTAAACTCTGAATTCTAACACTTGCCCAGCTCACATAAGGATTCCTGCTCCGGCCTCCGCGCAATAACGAGAACGGTTTAGGATCCGGCACCTTGCGTGGGTTTGAGTCAATTAAGAAATATTATGAAGACAGCAGTGCCGAGCTTCAACGGATGAGATCGCAAGTCCAAGCCGCTCTGAGCTCGGCTCCTGAAATAGATCGGGTAATTGATGAAGTCAACCAAACCCCATTCACCTCGCGGATTGCGAGTCCCCAGCTCGGAGATGTCGGGAACATCCGATTTCCCCGATATAACGGAGAAACCGAGCCCAAGGCATTTATGAGAAGTTTCAAATTCGCCTTTTCAAGGGTGCGACTACCCAAGGGCGACCTCGAGGCAGCACGTTGTCGTTTCTTTGCCGAAAATCTAACGGATTCAGCCTTGGAATGGTTCACCTCCCTGGAACCGAATTCAATTGATAACTTTACCCAGCTTCAAGAAGCATTCTTGAAGCAATATTTGGTATTTATCCAGATCGAAACCTCGGAGGCCGATCTGTGGATACTTACTCAAAAGCCAGGTGACTCGTTGCGGAAGTACATTGACAGTTTTAAGGCCGGTAAAGCAAAAATTGCCAATTTACATAAGCCAACGGCTCTGAAAGCCCTTCAAAATGGACTGCTAAAATCCTCAAAATTCTTCGAGGAGCTCACGGTCCTGGAACCGGTGTCGCTAGATGACGCGCTACACCGCGCTTCGCGCTGGATTATTCTCGAGGAGGCAGGTGCAGCTCAATCAAAGCAGCAGGCACCCGCAACCTCGGGAAGGCAAGCTCAGACGACAAACTCCCAGGGACCTAAAAAGGTTGGGAAGAAAGAATCCCAAGACCAAAAACAAGGTCAGGGGTTACATTCGTACTCAGTAGGAAGCCCACCTCATAACAGATTCAAGTCGTATGACCCAACAAGTGGTGTGATTTTTATAAAATCAAGGGTCATTTGACTGAAGAATGCTACGAGGTGAGGAAGCAGCTCGCTGCAAAATTCGCAGCAGGAGAGCTGGGAAACGTCGAGCTGGAGAAACCCCCTCCGAGGAAGAACTATTACCCAGCTCGAGATGGCGAAAGGCGAGATCGCCCATACAAGGATGATCATAAGCGAGAA
Organism: Eutrema heterophyllum; assembly: GCA_002933915.1. Lineage (NCBI taxonomy): Eukaryota > Viridiplantae > Streptophyta > Magnoliopsida > Brassicales > Brassicaceae > Eutrema > Eutrema heterophyllum. The sequence goes on from PKMM01019763.1 coordinate 262,180, forward strand.
CGCTCATCCGAGGACGCAACGAGGTGAGGGCGCCCCCAAGACAGGGAGACGGATCTATCTCCTTCCAGCACGAAGAAAAGAATTGATTTTATTCATGGAGGATCCCAGTTGTGTCACAACTCCGTGAATTCGATCAAGAAACATCAGTGGAGGGTAAATACTGACGTACGGGACAAAATCCCATTCAAGGGACCTGACACGCAAATCTTATTCTGGGAAAGCGAGGCCGTTGAGTTGGATTCTCCTAATCATGCTGGAAATGGGTGGATGCAAGCTTACCAAGATGCTCGTGGACACTGGGAGCTCTGTAGAACTCATCCTCCTAAGTGTTCTTAGGAAAATGGGCATACCAGATCACGAAGTCGAGGGGGATAAGATGGTGTTAACCGGCTTCTCCGGGGAAACTACGCTATCCCTCGGAACAATAAAACTCCCTGTGATAGCAGCTGGAGTAAGGACGATGGATGAATTCACTGTGATAGACAGGCCAGCACCATTCAATGCCATCCTGGGCAGAACGTGGATACACTTAATGAGGGTTGTATCCTCAACCTACCATCAGTGTATGAAATTCCCTACCCAGCATGGAATCGCAATAGTGAAGGGGAGTCAAAAGGCATCCAGAATATGCTATATGGGAGGTTTTCAAATAGCAAAGGAAAGCATATTATAGCAATTACAGCATAAGGATGAGCTCGCAGATCGCCTGGCCAAAAAGAAGAGTGGTCCAGGTGCCATCGGACCTCGCAAGGACTTTATCGAGAAATTCGTGGTCAACGAGTCTCATCCTAACCAGAAGATAGGAATCGGATCCGAGCTCTCCAAGGCCCAGAAGGACCAATTAATAGCCTTCCTCAAGGAAAATATTGGTTCATTTGCATGGACAATAGCTGATATGCCTGGCATTGATCTGAGCATCATCTCACATGAACTCAATGTCGATCCGAATCATAAGCCAGTGCGTCAAAAGCGTCGAAAGTTTGGACATGACCGAGGCTGTTAATAGCGAGGTTACCAGGTTGCTAAGTGTTGGGTTCATCAAGGAGGTCAAGTATCCCGACTGGCTAGCAAATCCAGTCGTGGTGAAAAAGAAAAATGGCACCTGGCGAGTGTGTGTGGATTTTACGGATCTGAATAAAGCATGTCCTAAGGATAGCATCCCACTACCTCACATTGACCGGTTGGTGGAAGCTGCCGCAGGGCACCAGCTCCTTAGCTTCATGGATGCATTCTCGGGGTATAATCAAATACAAATGAACCTTGAGGACCAAGAAAAGACATCCTTCATAACAAAACGAGGAACGTATTGTTATAAAGTGATGCCATTCGGCCTCAAAAATGCAGGAGCGACCTACCAAAGACTTATGAACAAGATGTTTGACAACCTCCTGGGAAAGTCAATGGAGGTCTACATTGACGACATGCTGGTTAAGTCTTTGAAAGAAGAAGATCACATAAATCAACTAGGGGAATGTTTTGACCTACTAAATAAATATGGGATGAAACTGAATCCCCTAAAGTGCACCTTCGGAGTTGCTTTGGGTGAATTCCTAGGTTACATAGTAACCCAAAGAGGAATAGAAGCAAACCCTAAATAGATCAGCGCATTTCTGGAAATGCAACCTCCAAGCTCAGCAAAGGAGGTGCAGAGGCTGACAGGTCACATCGCTGCTCTAAACCGGTTTATTTCCAAGTCGACTGATAAGTGTTTCCCTTTTTATCAATTGTTAAAGGGAAACAAAAAATTCATTTGGGAGGTTAAGTGTGGGGAAGCCTTTAAGCAGCTAAAAGCATACCTTTATGAGCCCCCCATTCTTTCAAAGCCAGTCGAGGGAGAACCCCTCTACCTGTACGTACCTATCTCCGAGGTCGCGGTAAGTGGTGTCCTCGTAAGAGAGGAGCGATCTGAGTAGAGACCGATCTACTACGTGAGTAAGTCCCTAGTGGATGCTGAAACCAGGTATCCCTGAATGGAAAAATGGTTTTGGCAGTAGTAGTGTCAGCTCGCAAGCTCAGGCCGAACTTCCAGTCACACTCTATCGTAGTGATGACAACATAGCCGTTGCGCACGGTACTACATAGCCCAAGCCAGTCCGGCAGGCTAGCCAAGTGGGCTATTGAGCTAAGCGAGTACGAGATTAAGTATCGACCCCGAACTAGCGCCAAGGCACAAGTATTAGCTGACTTTGTTATCGAGCTTGCAGCGAGCAGCGAGATGGCCGAATCAAGCTCCGGAACCTGGCTGCTCTACGTTGATGGAGCTTCCTCGAAACAAGGGGCAGGTGTTGGAATCCACCTCGTGTCCCCGACCAACGATGTCGTGGAACAGTCTTTCAGGCTCGGGTTTCTCAGCATCAAATAACGAAGCCGAGTACGAGGCTTTAATAGCAGGTCTCTGACTCGCAGTTGGAATAGGAATACGCAACTTGAGTGCATTCAGTGATTCTCAGCTCGTTACAAGTCAGTTCCATGGAGAATATGAAGCCAGACGCGTTGGCAGCTCTCGCCTCAACCTTGAATCCTCTTGTGAAAAGAGTGATTCCTGTAGAAGGAATCGAAAAACCTAGCATTAACGTCGGAAAAGATGTTGAAGATTTAATGGAAATCGATGTCGATAATATGGAGTTGGATGTAGTGCTGGCCCCAATAGAGGACGACCTTCCTCTCGAAATAGGGGAAGCTGAGGACCCGGACCAAGCTCCGCTTGACGACAGGCATGTTTCCCTCCGCGAAAAAATGGTTGCGAGAATTGATTGGCGAGCAGCGATTATACAATACATTAAGGGGGGTGAGGCTCCCCCAGCAAGTGGGAAGCCCGTAAACTCAAAACCATAACTTGAAGATATTTTATAATCAGTTCTCGCTTTACAAACGAAGCGTGAATGGTCCCTACCTGATGTTTGTCCACGAACTCGAAGCTTTCACGATCATGCTGGAAGTTCACGGGGGCTCGTGTGGCAGTCATTCAGGAGGAAGGGCGTTAGCCATCAGAATCAAGAGACAATGATATTTTTGGCCCACCTTGGTCGCTGATTACGAGGAACACTCTAAAGCATGCGACAAATGCCAACGGCATGCTCCCACATTACATTAGCCTACTGAAAATTTATCTTCCATCTCATCTCCATACCCCTTTATGAGATGGTCTATGGACATAGTAGGACCTTTGATAACCTCGGGATAATGGCTCACAGTTCATTTCAAATCGGTTCCTCGAATTCTGTGAAGATTACAATATCAGGCTGACAACCTCAACTCCGCGTTACCCTCAGGGCAACGGGCAGGCCGAGCCAGCAAACAAACTGTTATTGAGTAATCTCAAGAAACGATTGGACGCTAAAAAGGAAAAATGGTCTAACGAACTCCCAGGGGTGCTATAGGCCTGTCGGACCTCACCTCGTAAAGCAACCTCAGAAACACCATTCTCCTTGGCTTATGGGATTGAGGCTGTGGTCCCTGCCGAGGTCGCAGTCCCCATCATGAGGGTAGATGTGTGTCCCATAAATGAGGAACTGAATAATGAAATGCTTCTCGACAAGCTCGATGTCATCGACGGGTGTCGAGATCGAGCACTCATTAATCTTCAAAATTATCAACACGCAGCAGCGCGATATTACAATTCAAAGGTCAAACAACGAAGATTTCAAGTTGGCGAGCTCGTCCTACGGAAAGTATATGAAAATACTAAGGAAAGAAATGCTGGAAAACTGGGCACCAACTGGGAAGGTCCATACCGAATCTCCGAAATAGTAAAGAACGGCGTGTACAAGTTCGTCAGAGTGCACGACAACACACCTTAAAGGAATTCATGGAATGCCATGAACTTGAAGAAATACTACCATTAAAACGAAAGATACTTGTAAAATCGAACTACGAAAGACTTGATCCCTCCTCAGGATACGTAGGCAACCTCGCAAGGGTGCAGCTATTAAAATAAAATAAAAAAATCTTCTCTTAAGCCTGCTAAAAGCAGCCTGAAGTTCTTCAACTTCTATCTACAAGCTAAAAGCTTTACTCAATAAACGAACAGCCTTACGAGCTAGAGCATGCTACCATCTAGCATGACTCGACTTTGCGTCTAAATTGCAAAGTCACAACCTTTCTAGTCTCTGAATGACAACAACCCGTACGTCTAAACTGTTTAGGTTGCATGCCCGCCTCTAAACGGCTTCGACCCTGCGTCTTAAAATTGACCTAGAAGCAAGGTCTCTGAACGGCCTGGATGTTTGGTTGAAAGACTGCCTTTGATCCATTGAAAAGTGTCAGCCTCTAAATGGCGAAAATGATAAATAGTTCTAAACGAAAGATTTTTTTATCAAAGTAAATAAGTTTAAGCCTCCTCGCAGGAGCATAAGTTCAACAAAAAGGCCCACTAGGTCATAACAAGTTCAACAACAATCGGAAATGGGTTTAAAGGCCTCCCCAGGCACTGAGTTCAAAAGATAATCTAAAAGAGACAAAGAGAAGGGAAAATTCACTAGCTAGCAGGCTCAGTCGGCTCGCTCGCTAAGATAGGCTGGTCCGAAGGCAATGGGAAGTCCCTCCTGAGCTCCTGAGAACCAAGGTCCAGTTGGTCACTTAGTGCTTGCACATTCGACCCAGCAGGTAAAGTAACCGAATCCTCGGATATCTGCGGAAGATCGTGTTTGCCCAAAGAAAGATCGGATACCTGGACGATGGCGAGTTCCGCATCCAGCCTCAGCTTCTCAGCCTCGATATTCTTCTTCTCAGCCTCGAAATCATTGATGGTCTTACTAATAATGTCGTCAAGAATAATGATGTTGGACTTTGAGAAGAAGAAGGTTGAGGTTGACACCGAGACTCAGATCATGGAGTCCTCCTTGACTTTCTCCACCTGGACCCTGAGGCCAACGATATTCCCGCTGGCAGAGCGTAGGCCATCCTCAGCAGATCCAGCACGACCCTCGGCAACTCGGAGGTTCACCCTCAAATCTTCACTGGATTTCTCCAATAGGGAGATTTGACCTTGGAGGGTGTCTGAGCGAGCCTGAGCTTCCCGAGCAGAGTCCTCTCACTTCTTGGCCAAGTCGGACTGAACCTTAACTTGACTCTCTAGAAGGTTGATGTTAGCCACTTTCTCCTCACTCAGAGCAAGCCTCGCCGCCAGCTCGTCCCGTTCAGCGACCAGATCGGTAATGGTCTTAGCCGCCCTCTCGACTTCCTCAGGCTGGGTGGTGGAGCGGAGATCCTGCTCGAACGAGTTAACCAGCTCATTCGCAGCAGAGATAGCCTAAAAAGAAATTCAAAAACTCAGTAAGGAAATCAAAAAGTAAAGTAAAAAGAAAAAGAATTGAAGTTACCTAGCCCATCGTGCTCGCAAGTTTGGTGTAACCCTCGGGTTTCTTCATATTTCTAAGAGATGGCAAGAAGCAGGATGAAGGCCTAACGCGCCTGAAGAAATTCGCAAGCTGACAGTTGTTCTCAACAATCGCTTCAGGTCCGTCAAAATCAAACCCGAAAGCGTTCGGAGAGCTGCCTCCGCCGCTTTGCGAGCGAGGTGCCACCTGCCTCCTCGCTACTTCCTCGACCTCGGACCCATCGCCGCGAGATTTGTGCTCGGTAGAATGGCTAGGTTCCTTCGAGGACACCCTGGAGATGGACCTTTTTGAGCTCCCAGCTCGCGCATCATGCCGAGCGACCTCAGTCTCACCACCCGTAGGAAGGCCGCCAACATCACCGCGGTCAGCATCAAACCCGTGATGGTCATCCTTTCTGGGTTCCTCACGGCGCGAGGTCTCAACGCGTGCAGACTTACCTAAAGCCTCTTTGACTTTCTTTTCAAGAGCACCAGCTTGCGTCGGAGCTGGACGCAGCCGCATCCTCTCCCTGTACGAAAGACGCTCCGGTTTCTTAGGAGGGACCATCTTGTTGGATTCAGTGGAGCTGTCGTCAGGAATCAGGTTAACGTGAGAAGCGGCAGGAGCAGTGTCTTGCACTTGGGATTTGACCGGAGGACCAACCACAGCGAGGGCTAAATCCTTGGCAATAGCTTCAAGTTTCGAAATGAGAGATGGAGTTGGAGTCGAAACTTGAGTTTGAGTTAGGACTTGAGCTTGAGTTGAGGGGGACGGAGGATCTGTAAACCCATGTGACATCAATTAAAAAGGGAAAAAACCCGTAATCTCTAAAAATAAAAACAAAAATATATGAACCTGCGAGCCGGAGGGCAGCCGCAACGGACAGCCTAGGAGCTGGACGATTGCGAGCCTGCAGAATCCTATCAACAGTAAACTGCTTCCAGTCGGAGTTCTCTTCTCTAATAAGATCAATGAGCTGTTGAACCTCAGCCATCACAACCCTCGAGGAATCAATAGATTCTGCAAAAGGAAAAGCTAAATCAGAATAAAAGAAAAAGCGATTAAGGAAATTCCTAAAAAGGCATACGAGCCGGTTTCCTAGGGTTCATGCTGACCGGTAATCTGAGCCCAGGAAGGCCGAAGTATCGACTCGCCCTCAATAGATTTCCCTGAGATTCTAAAGTAGAACCACTGCTCCCACCCCTTATCCTCCCTCGCATTGAACCTAAAAACAGACCGGTTAACCTTCGCCGGAAAATAATAGGTCCCGCGAAGATTCGAGTTGGCTTTGACATTGAAGAGCTGGCGGAAGTCCTCGGTGTTAAACACAACCCCGGTTTCTTTAGAGCGCACCCAGAGCGCAACCAGATTTCTCTTCGCGCTAGGCATGAGATGGGCTAGGGCGAGCCCGAGGTCGCCGGGATAGGAAAAGTGAGGCGGCACTTCAAGAAAAACACGGCATAACCACATGCATAATCCTCCGGAGGATTTTCTAGAGAATCATCATTCGATGGGATGAGGAAATCACCGAAATCGAGTCCGCACAAGGAGGAAATATTCTTGAGCTCCCCAGCCAAGATTGTGCTCCCCGAGTGAGGCCCAAACTTGTCGGCGAGGGCGAGTAAAGCGCTCGGTTGAGAAGGGGAGACCATATAAGAAAAGCAAAGAAAAAGAAAAAGTCCAGGATGAAAGGAGCAAGTTTATCAAAAAAAATAGGGGAATAACTTTTCGCAGAAGAAGACTAGTGATGAAGGAAAAAATCGTAAGTGCGATTTAAATGAAGACAACTCAATTAAAAAAAAAAATAAATAAAAGAGAAAGAGAAGGAGTAAAGAGGACATCATTACCTTGGGAGTGGGAAGTTAAGGCGACATGGGAAACTGAAGCAATATGACTCGTTCATTTATACAAACCGCCCACTCGCCCTATCACTTCCCTTAAAAATCGCACATTTAATACAAGATCGCCGCAATCTCGGCATTGAGCAAGCACATGACTGATAACATCATATTTTACATGTTTTTAAGTCTTTATTTTCATATGTTTTAATCTCATTTTGTATAGTTTTGAGATATTTTCATGCATTTGAGTCTTTTTCTCATTATCATGCATTTTAGAGTCATATGTGTGTATCTTTGTATTTGCATTGCATTTGTGGTCTTTTTAGGTGTTCTTGGAGGCAAAGGGAAGGAGAGACTTGAGAATGGATGAGAAATAAGACAAGAGAAGTAAGAAAAGATGAAGCACATACTTTTAGAAGAAAAGTGTTGAAGGCAAATGCAGAGGCCATCCAACATGCTTTAACGATCGGCTCAGAATAAGACCTTGTGCTCCGATTCAGCCTTGGAGCCCTTGATGAAAATTGTATGGAATTGAGTCATCTTTCCAACGAAGGTTGTTGCATCACGTTCTGAGCCTTACTGCGGAAGATATCGTCATTTGACAGAACATACGTCCGTCTGGCGCGACATGAACTCAGACATAAGTCGTTTCGGTATGATGCATCGGAGTGATGCATACCGATGTGGACTCCCATAAAACACACAGGAGAATCCTTGGGGAGCTGCATCGGGCAACTACACACCGATGTGAGCTCCTCATGAGCAAAATACAAAGTCCGTCCAAAGCACTTCAAAGATCGACTCATATGAAGGGTTTTCATTTGGATTTAGCTTCGGTGATCTTCATAAAAGTCGTAGATAATTGAGCTTGCTTTCCAATGGATGTAGTTTCAGGTCATTCGAAGTAGCGTTTCAAAAGATACATCAAATTTAGTGAGCATATGTCCTTCTGTCCCTCAGACAGACATGAGTCACATCGGTGTGCAGTACACCGATGCAGCATACCGAAATGACTTCTGTTTTTCAGTTTTTTTATAAATACCCATCTTATGTTGTAAAAAAACCTAAGTTTTCTTCTTGTAACATTGGGGGCTCGACCCAAACTCTCTCTTTTGAGGGATTTGGATTTTTCTTCATACAAATGCCATTCTAGAGAAGATTTCTTCACTCTATCTTTATATTATGTTTATTTGATTCTTGTTCTTCATTTCTATGTCTTTTTCTCTTGTGTTCTTCATGTTCTTGTGAGTTGACTTTTTGTTGGATTTTGGATTTTGCTTGATTTAGATGGTTTGATAGTTGATTGTTGATGGTTAGGACTAGATAAACATTTGTTCTCATGTTAGGAGGGATCTTAATGCTAGGATTGAATTGACAACTCATTTCTAGAACCTTAGACATTTCTCGCCCGGAAGGTGTTCGATGAAATGTTTAGAAAATTTCCAAGCATGCAATTCAATTCTTAGCCAATGGAAATTGATGATTAAGGTGAATTGTTGACTTGTATGGACTAATGCTTAATGATTATGGATCATTTAGTTTCGAATGGAAGTTCTTGATAACTAGATGATTTGTAAATGGATTAGTATCATGGAAGTGAAATAATCTACTTGTGTGATCCATGTCATAAGAATGAATGTGCATTGAATGTTTAGGCATCTTTAATCAATGGTTGATTGATGGTTAGATGATGATGATTTAGGATGATCTTGGATGAGTCTTTCACTTAGGTTGGTTCTTAATGCTAGATTTTTTGATATGATAAACCGAAACATAGTACTACACCTTAGATTAGTTAGATTTTTGGTCTCATCCCATGCATTAGGGATAGATACGAGTAAGCGGTGTTAGTACTATATTAGGATTGTTCATTCGTTTCTAGATCTTAGGCATTTCACTCATGACCCGAATTTAAATGAATTGCTTGACCCGAACCTTTTGTGAGCTATGCATATCCTAGCCAATGGAAGTTGATGTTTACGGTGTTAGTGAACTAATTGGAATTGTTTCTTAATGTTTGTTGATTATTTAATCACAAATGGAAATTTGTTCTTGATTATATAATTAACAAGGTGATTAGTGCCATGGAAATGGATTAGTCATATTTGTGAGTTCCATGTTCTAAGATAGTGATTAATGCTTCCAAATGATTCATTGTTTGATTGTTACCCATCTCATTGATAGCTTAGTTCGTGATCCAATATTTTAGTCTTGTGTTTTGTTTTCTTTCTTGCATTTGTTTCCTTTCTCATAAAATAAAAACCCAAAAAACAATGTTTGCTCTAGATTAAGAAGTTTCTTGCATTCTTAGTGATTCAATCTTAACCCCTTATGGATTGACATCTCAAGTAATACAATAACATGAGTACACTTGGAAAATTGAACACGAAAATATCCCGTACCAATTTGGCGCCGTTGCCATTGGGATTTAGCATTGATCATTAGGATTTAGATTCTTTTTGAGACTAGAGCCTTTATTTTCTTTTGTTGCTAATCTTTTCCCTTTTCTTGTGATCTTGATCTCTTAGTTGTACAACTTGGAGTAAAAGAAACATTCAAAGAGAGAGTGAATAAGAGGACACAACCGTCAAGCTAGTGACGTTAAATGCGCCATTGGGGACTCCCCCAATTCTATCCCTCGTCAATGCTAGAGACATAAAACAAGAGCAATAAGGCTGAATAAATGGGACAGATGGAATGGTCCAAGTCCGTGAGCTTCAACGCACAATGCTTCCTCCTCGTGAATCCACTCCACTCCAAGGTACCACTAACTTTTCCCTTTGTATATACCATTTTGTTTTTGTTTTGTTTGGCTTTGTTTTACTCTCTCTTTGGATTCATTTCACACCGAGACGGTGTGATTTAAGTCCGGGGGAGAGGTCTTTGTCATTTAACATTGTTTTCTTTGTCTTATTTTATATTTTTGAGTCTTGCATTGTACATTACAAAAAAAAAAAAAAAAAAAAAAAAAAAAAAAAAAATCTTCTTTTTCGTTTAGAATTTCATTCTTGTTTTTAGGATTGAGTCTAGAAACATATAGGATTGCATTGCATAGGGAACAATGATAGAAATCACTAAAGCTTAGTTTAGAACTCGATGTGATACCCTTAGTAATATTATCATGTTGCTTGAACAACCTTTTTGAAACTTGTATACTCTTTGCTTTGATCTCTCTACTCTTAACTCGTTGTCTTGTAATAACTTGTTTAATTTGAAATCAACCCCTTTGATATTGGACTTAAATGAATTTAATCTTCTCGCTTATGGGCTTGTGATACATAACCATGGTTCAAAGAAAACACTCGGGTTATCTTATCCACTTTTACCACTCTCTAATAACCCGAGTGGCCGTTCTCATCTTTAGAATGGTTCCCTACCTTTCACCTTAACCATTTTCTTTCCACCCCTTGTTGTTTAATTGAGTGAGGCCTTTTTCTTGATAATGTTATTGTGTGTAAAATCCTGTAAGTATTGGGAACGACAAAGGTTAGCTTTCATTTTTAGCTAGTCTAAGTTGTTCAAAGAAAAAGGGATAGCATTAAGATGGTGATCAATGGAATGAATGGTATTGGGATTGGGGAACATGAGCTCAGAAAAGTGAGATGAGAAATGGTAGAAGAAGAACCCTTTGTTGGAAAAGCAAACTCTAGAGAAGAGCTTAAAAGAAAGACCCTAGGAAAAGAAAAGAAAAAGCACTCTCCATGTTTGAAAAAGAGAAAGAATAAAAAGTTTAGGGAGGGTAAAAAGAAAAGAAAGGGGTCGAATAAAATGTCTCTAGGAGTTTGGAGTTTGGAAAAGAAAAAGGGGTTAAAAAGGGAGTTTGATTTAGCCAAAAGGGCTTTGGGGGTTTAATGAGCTTCAATGAGCTTCAAGGAAATAAGATAAGAAGAGGAAATGGAATCACCATTCGGGTAGAATGCTTTGCTAGGAGGGTAGAACAATGTGAGCTTAACTTTGTATGCATAAATTGTTTCTAGTCTTCCTCGCTTTTGCATAACATATAGCATTCCTTCTTGAGAGTAAGTCAACCAAAAAGAGAATGAACCTCCTTGCACTCACATTAACAAGTGCCAAAAGCCTTTTCTTCCAAACCGATTGGACTTGATCACTTGCCAATTTGTGAGACCGCACCTTTAGAAAGATCAAATGTGAGGGTTGGTTGAGAAGAGAACTTGTAGGCATGAGACATTGTTGTTAAGAGAAAAGATTAGGAGTTCCGATAAGCCTTGAATGAGTTAGAGTGGATTGAGTGTTTGTTTTTGCAGCATGCTAGTATTATTCAAGGTGATCACATCGAATGCGTACTAAGATCTTTTGGTTTTGAGTTCCCACTTTCAAACCTTTCTTTCGGTTTATCTTTTCTTATTTGCTTGAGGACAAGCAAAAGGCAAGTCTGGGGGAGTTGATAACACCATATTTTACATGTTTTTAAGTCTTTATTTTCATATGTTTTAATCTCATTTTGTATAGTTTTGAGATATTTTCATGCATTTGAGTCTTTTTCTCATTATCATGCATTTTAGAGTCATATGTGTGTATCTTTGTATTTGCATTGCATTTGTGGTCTTTTTAGGTGTTCTTGGAGGCAAAGGGAAGGAGAGACTTGAGAATGGATGAGAAATAAGACAAGAGAAGTAAGAAAAGATGAAGCACATACTTTTAGAAGAAAAGTGTTGAAGGCAAATGCAGAGGCCATCCAACATGCTTTAACGATCGGCTCAGAATAAGACCTTGTGCTCCGATTCAGCCTTGGAGCCCTTGATGAAAATTGTATGGAATTGAGTCATCTTTCCAACGAAGGTTGTTGCATCACGTTCTGAGCCTTACTGCGGAAGATATCGTCATTTGACAGAACATACGTCCGTCTGGCGCGACATGAACTCAGACATAAGTCGTTTCGGTATGATGCATCGGAGTGATGCATACCGATGTGGACTCCCATAAAACACACAGGAGAATCCTTGGGGAGCTGCATCGGGCAACTACACACCGATGTGAGCTCCTCATGAGCAAAATACAAAGTCCGTCCAAAGCACTTCAAAGATCGACTCATATGAAGGGTTTTCATTTGGATTTAGCTTCGGTGATCTTCATAAAAGTCGTAGATAATTGAGCTTGCTTTCCAATGGATGTAGTTTCAGGTCATTCGAAGTAGCGTTTCAAAAGATACATCAAATTTAGTGAGCATATGTCCTTCTGGCCCTCAGACAGACATGAGTCACATCGGTGTGCAGTACACCGATGCAGCATACCGAAATGACTTCTGTTTTTCAGTTTTTTTATAAATACCCATCTTATGTTGTAAAAAAACCTAAGTTTTCTTCTTGTAACATTGGGGGCTTGACCCAAACTCTCTCTTTTGAGGGATTTGGATTTTTCTTCATACAAATGCCATTCTAGAGAAGATTTCTTCACTCTATCTTTATATTATGTTTATTTGATTATTGTTCTTCATTTCTATGTCTTTTTCTCTTGTGTTCTTCATGTTCTTGTGAGTTGACTTTTTGTTGGATTTTGGATTTTGCTTGATTTAGATGGTTTGATAGTTGATTGTTGATGGTTAGGACTAGATAAACATTTGTTCTCATGTTAGGAGGGATCTTAATGCTAGGATTGAATTGACAACTCATTTCTAGAACCTTAGACATTTCTCGCCCGAAAGGTGTTCGATGAAATGTTTAGAAAATTTCCAAGCATGCAATTCAATTCTTAGCCAATGGAAATTGATGATTAAGGTGAATTGTTGACTTGTATGGACTAATGCTTAATGATTATGGATCATTTAGTTTCGAATGGAAGTTCTTGATAACTAAATGATTTGTAAATGGATTAGTATCATGGAAGTGAAATAATCTACTTGTGTGATCCATGTCATAAGAATGAATTGCATTGAATGTTTAGGCATCTTTAGTCAATGGTTGATTGATGGTTAGATGATGATGATTTAGGATGATCTTGGATGAGTCTTTCACTTAGGTTGGTTCTTAATGCTAGATTTGATATGATAAACCGAAACCTAGTACTACACCTTAGATTAGTTAGATTTTTGGTCTCATCCCATGCATTAGGGATAGATTCGAGTAAGCGGTGTTAGAACTATATTAGGATTGTTCATTCGTTTCTAGATCTTAGGCATTTTACTCATGACCCGAATTTAAATGAATTGCTTGACCCGAACCTTTTGTGAGCTATGCATATCCTAGCCAATGGAAGTTGATGTTTAGGGTGTTAGTGAACTAATTGGAATTGTTTCTTAATGTTTTTTGATTATTTAATCACAAATGGAAATTTGTTCTTGATTAGATAATTAACAAGGTGATTAGTGCCATGGAAATGGATTAGTCATATTTGTGAGTTCCATGTTCTAAGATAGTGATTAATGCTTTCAAATGATTCATTGTTTGATTGTTACCCATCTCATTGATAGCTTAGTTCATGATCCAATATTTTAGTCTTGTGTTTTGTTTTCTTTCTTGCATTTGTTTCCTTTCTCATAAATATAAAAACCCAAAACAATGTTTGCTCTAGATTAAAAAGTTTCTTGCATTCTTAGTGATTCAATCTTAATCCCTTATGGATTGACATCTCAAGTACTACAATGACATGAGTACACTTGGGAAATTGAACACGAAAATATCCCATACCAATGACCAATCAGGGACTGAGATTGCGAGATCCTATTAACTAAGAAATCAATCAAGACCCGAGATTGCAGCTTCGCATCCTCAATGACAAGTCAATAAGGATGCTGGAAGGCATCTGTTGGGCCCATATTCCGCAGTCAAGGCCCAGCCCGAGCAAATGGGCTCAACAAGGAAGGCTCGGTCCACGACAAGGTCTCTTGAACCTGTGTACAAGCTAAAGTAAGCGAGGTCGCAAGGTAGAGCAACTCAACAAGCTGAAAGAACCGAGCACGAAGGAAAAGAGTGAGGTCGTTGGGAGCAGAAGCATGCGTTAGACCAAGTCAAAGCACGCTATCTTGAGATCCTATAATCAAGCTCAGCATTATAGATAGAGATTATAGATTTAATTATGCATTTAATGTAAATGATTAAGACTAGGTAGTTACGTTTTCAGCTGGTATAAGTTTGAAACACTAGCCATATTGTAAAAGAACCGAATTCTTGGAAAACATAATAATATACGACTTTTTCTCTCAATTTCTTCAAAATCATTCTAAGTGTATTCAACCTAAAGCAAACCGAGAATTGAGGTTGTGAGATTCTGCTCTCACAGTAAGGTGAGAGAGGATCCCCTTGCCTCAGGCCTCTTGAACTCTTGAAGAAACCACTTGATGAACCATTCACTGCGATTGAAAAGGATGGAGTGGAGATGCATTATGTGATCCAGCTCAAGAATCTGTGAGGAATACCAATTGCTTGTAGAGAAGCTAAGACAAAATCCCATCTCACCGAGTCAAAAGCCTTCCTTAAGTCAAACTTCAACATTGCTCTTGGCTGGATATTACGCCTACTGTAACCATGGACAATCTCAGTTGCAAGAAGGACATTTTCAGCTAAAAGCCGTCCTGGCATGAAAGCCGATTGCGAGTGTGAGATGATCAGCTGGAGAACCAATTTCAATCTGCAAGCTAACAGTTTAGAGATGACCTTGTAAATCGTGTTCAAGCAAGAAATGGGCCTGAAATCTGTCGTTCTATATGCATTCAGAGTCTTTGGAATCAGTACAAGGGTAGTTGTATTCCATTGCTTAAGAAGCTCACCTGACTCAAAGAAATTTGAAACCGCTGCAGTAACTTCAGCCCCAACAACACTCCAACAAGATGTGAAAAACTCTGTAGAATACCCATCAAGCCCACTGCTTTTATTTTTCGGAAGGGAGAAGAAAGCATCTCTTATTTCGTCATTTAAGAAGTCCATTTCCAATGCCCTTTTCAGATCCGTCGAGCATTAGAAGTCCATAAGAGCATCAATATCCGCATGCATAAATTGCGTTTCTCCCTCCTCACTACCAAGAAGATTCTGAAAATAGTCAACACAATGATTATGTATGGCATCCTGAGAATCATATCTAATACCGTTTCCATCAACCAAATAATGAATATGATTTATGGCCCTTCTAGTGTCAACCATCTTGTGATAGTAAGTAGTATTACTATCCCCATCTTCGAGCCACGCAATACATGATCTCTGAAAAAAGAAAGAGTTCTCAGCCTCAACCAGAATACACCACTTTCGATGAGCCTCAATCTCCTGCATAGCCACAGTAGAAGAGGAATTAGATAGAACCTGCCTTTGGAGATCCACTAGTGTATCATGAGCCTCAATAACCCTCTTCTCAAGGTCAGAATAGTTCTCCCTGCTAAAAGATTTTATTGCCTTCTTCAAGATCTTTAGCTTGTGGGAAAGTATGTACATATCAAAACCAGTTACACTTATGGAGTACCAATGCTCACGAATGAATGGAACGAAATCTTGATTTTTGAGCAAGAATTTGTAAAACTTGAATGCTCGCTTCTGCCTTACCGTTCCCGCACTCAAAACTAGACCGCAAGACGAGTGATCAGAGAAGTCAGGTTCACCAAAGAGACCATACGATGCATGGAACAGAAGAGACCAATGATCGTTAACTAGGATTCTGTCTAGCTTCTTTGCTATTGGATTATTGTCCCTTTTGTTCCACCAAGTGAATGTGCAACCCCTAAAGGTAAGATCTGACAAACCTGCCCCCATCATATAGTCTCTGAACACTCTAGTTGGCATGTCAATGTTCAACGTCGAAGGAGAAGAATGCTCATCTGGATTAATAACCTGATTGAAATCTCCCAAAACGGACCACGCTTTCCCCCATTACTCTTTGATCTCTTGACATAATAATCAACTCTTCCCAAATATTGTTTCTTAAATCTTCAAAATTTGCCGCATATACAAAAGAAACGATAACATGAGTTTGCTGACCAGGGAGAAGGACCTCGAAGGTCACCATTTGGAGAGACTTTAAGATATTGCTCACCTTAACACTAGGGTGCCACATAGCCCAAATTTTTCCCAACTCCGATTAAGCACAATTATCCTCAGAAAACCATCCCGGTAAAACGTCGTTGATGAACTTCATTTTCTTAGGCTGCTTCACATGAGTCTTGATAGTAGGATTTTTACTAATCAATTACTCAAATCCCACTTATGTCATTGTGGTATTTAAGATATCGAACCAAGGAGGTAAAAGGCTAACACACTAGGAATCCAAGAAACTATATAAGCTAAGCAAATCAAGTGGTTTTAATCTAACAATCTTAAAAAATTCAAATAAAAGACAAGTAACAAGAGCTAAAGACACTAAACGGTGAATACAACAATGATAAAATGCGAATTCAAGGATAAGATAATTGAGATAAGGCAATCCAATGGCTAATTAATGATGTCCAATGCTTAATGAAGACTAATCCCTAGGCAAAGATCACTAATCTTAACTAATCCTCTCTCTCGGCATTAATTACTTTGTTAATCACTAATCCAATATCAAATTCTCATTTTTGAATCACTAATTAGCAAGCTTTAAGTCTAAACATTCATAATCAACCAAATAAACATTCTAGACAACTATTCTCATAGGTTATAAATGAATATCTCTTGAAAAGTTCATCAAGACATTTCATCGAACACCTTATGGGTGTGAAATGCCATTTGATCCAAACAAGCTTTCTCAAGCCTAATCTAGCTTTAAGATCACTAATCAAGAAGGTATATCTAATAATCTAGTCCTAGACATTATTAATCACCCATTGAATCACCCTAAATCTATCAAATCCTCAAATCCTAAAAGACTACTCACTAATCATGGTGTTCTTGGTAAATACTATAAAAGAAGTATCAAAAACCATGATTAATGATGGTAATGATTAAGAATAGAAAATGGAAGATGGAAATCACAAGAAAGTAAGCTTAAAATTGCATAAAAAGTGTATGATCTCTCCTACAAATCTAAAGAACCAAGGTTTTAGACTTAGAAAAGAGATAAGAAAAGAGATCCACCAAAAAATTAGGGGTTTTTGAGCTTAAATAGTGAAAGGGGGCAAACCGGGTCGACCCGGGACAAACCGGGTACCGACCCGGTCGAAATGGGTCAAATCTGGTCTTGAGTGGCTTCAACACCGAGGTCACAAATCGGTGCTACACATCGGTGCTAGACCTGGGTTCGGTGGTGTTGTAGAACCTTCGGTAAAAACACGATATCTCCTGGAATACATGTCCGAATGGCCTCAAACCACTTCCAGTCGACAGCGAACTCACTAGGCTACAACCTTTGTGAAGACTACAGAAGCTAATTCGGATTGTAGACCCCACTTTCGGCTAGATCTTTCAGACACCTCGGGTGAGCTCGGCCAGGCGGACCTGTCTCTGGTAAATTATCCATATCTCTCAAACCACAACTTCGAATGACTTGATTCCACCTTAAGACGACAGCTAGCCCCATTTTATAAAACTTCTATGAAGACCTCCAAAGCTAATTCCCATCGGAGACCCTTCGTTCAGCCAGATCTTGGAGACACTTCGGCTGGCTTCGATGAGATAAGTGTTACACCGATGTCACAAGTCGGTGTAACACTTTGGTATTGGACCTGGGTTTGTGCACCGATGTCACTTGTCGGTGTAACAGGTCGGTGCTAAGGGCAAGAAGCTACTGATGTTACACCGAGCTGTTACACCGACTTGTGACCTCGGTGTTGAAGACACCGTCTCGGCCAGGCGGACATACCTCCAGTGAATCTGTCAAATCGTCCAAACCACACGTCCAAATGGCCTGCTTCAAACTCCTATAGACAGATAACTCACTCTTCTACAATTTCCATGAAGATCATTGAAGCTGATTCAGATCGGAAGGCCTCCGTCCAGCCACATATTTCCGGTGTGTCGGATGAACTTTGCATCCTACTTTGCTCAATGACTCCAAATATCTTCAAATGCCTCCAAAACACCTAGAAACACTCCAAATGTATGAAAAACCTCTCTAGGACCTAATGAAACATCCTAAACTCTAATAAAGGCCAAAATGCTAGACAAAACCATGATTATGCATGCAAACGACACAAAACTCTAAGAAAAATGCATACTAGAACATGTAAAATATGAGTATATCAACTCCCCCAAACTTACTATTTTGCTTGTCCTCAAGCAAACAAACAAGAATAAGGTGAGAGAGAGGTTTGAAAGTTGGAATTCATGTCCGAGAATACTGACAAAAGAATTCAAATCAATGCCCTTGAGAGTAGTTATATGATGCACAAACAACCTCTATTTCAAAAGATTTAGTCATACTCTTTGCTACACGATTTGGGTCTAAGCCTTAGCATCCACAAGCATTCCTATCATCCAACTATTTAACATTCATTAAGTGCGAATGGTGAATCATGGTTATTCAAATCAAGTGAACTCATTTGGCTAAGGGAGATGTCTTGAGATAAAAGTGATCTCAAACAATGTAGGTATTCAAGTGCAAAGGATCTCTCATGAAAGAATGAACTTTGGCAAAATGCTAAGAGTAAGGAACAACCGATGCATACAAGGATGACTTCCATCTACCCAAATGCCCCGATATGACCTCCACTCCTATTTCTAAGCCCATCAAGCTCAATCCTAAGCTACCCTTTCCTCAAGGCCATTTGCCTTCATAAACCACATTGTTTCACCACTTTTCTTCCTTTTAAACACTTGGGGGAATCTTTTCTTCACCTTATGAGTAGATGGTTTGGCTTTCACAAATTCTTTTCTTTAGCTCTTCTTTTGCTTTCTCTAGTCTCTTTCATTTGTTTTCTAGCTTGAGCCATTTTTGGCTTCTTTTCTTTCTTTTCAAAGCTAGAGACTATTTTCTTATCACTTAGAGCTAAACCAACTTTCTTTTGCCAACCATCTCAATCAATTGCTTATCCCCATCTTCTCCTCCCTATCTATTTCCATTTCTTTACACCCTCTCTTCTTCCAATCAATCACCTAAAAGCCCAACCTATCTACCCTAGCCTATATCTAACTCATTGATGTGCGAGCTAGTTCTACATGGAAGCTTCTCCTTGTCGTTCCAAACTCAACACTTTTTGCTAAGTTCATTCGAAATTAGGCCTCACGACACGCACTAGTATTGTAGGCTTGAAAGAAGGTTAAGGTTTAGACAAGGTGAACCATTCCAAAGGTGGGAAATGGCTATTTGAGCTAACAAGAGAGTGGTAAAAGGGAGAAGATAGCTCAAATATGTATATGGTATCCATGAGTTCAACTTTTCAATGTATGAGCATGATAATTCCAAGTCAAGATTAGAGTTCAAATAATAGATAGAGTTGGAATTAAATCAAAGCATGCTTCAACGAAGATATAAACATTCAAAACGCGAGATCAAAGCATGGATCATCTTTAACTTCGTGATCGTTTAACTGCATCAAAGAACTCCTAACGAGGGCATTAAATTAAGCTCTTAAGTTTATATTCTACGCGGACATCTCTCCCAATGCAAGTGAATGCAACACTATATGCTAATGCATTTAGACTCAATCCTACACATGCAATGCAACTAAATGATTAAATTTTCAAAATTATTGAAAATGTATGATATGAATGAGACTCAAGATGCAAAATACAAAATAAGAACACAAAATGCATGGTTAGATACCGGTCCCTCCCCCAAACTTAAATCACACCATCCCGGTGTGAAATACATTTAAAAAAGAAACCCAAAACAAAAGATGAAATGCAAAGATTTAAAAGGAAATAGCTACTTACAATGGAGTGTTACTATGTGAATGGAGAGAATGAAGAGCTTTCCCAACATCAAACACCGTTGCTACCTTGCCACGACTTTGCTACCATCAAGAACCCTTGCAACCACTCAACAAAAAGATTAAAAAGCCCTAGAAACACAAAATCGAACTAGAAAGCAAAGAAAATATGTACAATGATAAACATGGGAGAGTCTCCCAAGTGCACTTTGTTTAAAGTCACTAAGTTTGCCTTTGGTTACCCTTTTAGGCGGGTGATGGAGGAGTGTTAGCACTCCTTGGTGGGTCCTTGAATTCGAGAGTGAGGACCTTCTTCATGACTTCTTGGAGACCCCTTGGACCTTTTTCCTTAAGCTCGGTGGTGAGGAGTGCTTTAACCTTTGCAAAGGGCTTAGATCTTCCCCTACACTTCACCTTGTACTCAATGGCCCCATCATCATACACCAAAGGTATGAGTGTCATAGTGTGAGAAGATGGGTCAAGGGTGGGAGGGTGATTATCATTGGGTTTTGTCCTCTTGATCTTAGTGCCTTCACCTTTGGTACTTTCTTTCTCTCCCCCATTGTGGTAGAGAAGAGAGATTCCAAGCAAGATCCATCCACTGCTAAAGCTTCTTCAACATTACCATAACCCAAAGCGTTCTTGTCATGGGATTCTTTCTTCTTCCTACGAGCTTTTGGGGGTGAAGCCTTTTCTATCTTCTCACAACTACCCAAGTCTTTCACTTTCTTAGCATTCCTCTCTTGCTCATCATTTTCTTTAATCTCAAATGAGGGAAAGAAGAAAGAGCTTAGGCATTTTCCATCTAGAGCAATTTCATCGTCAATAGCATCTCCAAAAGTTGTTTCCCCTTTGCTTTTCTCAAAACAACTCTCTTCTTCATGAGTCCATCGGGCGGAGGCTAAGGCATACCTTGGAGTTTTGTCAACGTCTCTAACTTCCTCTTCTTGCTTGGAGTCTCCAATTTGCTCATTAAAACCCATGGAAGTCCTTTCTTCATCAATCTCAACATTAACAATTGGTAAAACCCTCACTTCCTTTGGTTTCTCGGATGGCAAAAAGAGTGTGACCAATTTGGGTTCTAAGGTCTCCAAATGGAAGGCTAGTTGCTCAATCTTATTGGTGATCTCATCATGCAAGCCCTTTATTTTATCATTCATTGCTCTCATCATCTTGCCAACCTTGATATCATTCATTTGTTGACCTTCTAGGAATTGATGGAGCACCTCTCTTTGTTCCTCCACTTGGTTAGAGATTTGAGCATACTTATGGTTCTCCTTGTACCCTTGTTGATTTCCTTGAACCTCATAGTTAGACCATTGATTGAGAAGCCTTCCCTCTTGTACGTGATTTCCATTATTGACCACGAAATTGACTTCATTTCGGCGTTGCTCATGAACCAAACAAGCTCCTATTTGTTGCATGATATGCTTGGTTTTTACCGTTTTCTATCATTTTTTGGTGTTTCTTTTAATCATTTTATCGAGTCAAAGTCCGTTTTAGAGTCTTTTAGTTCTTTATTTAGATATCTCAGGTAAAAAGGGCGTCTAAGGAAGAAACTGGAGTTACGGGAGCAAAAACGCACAAAACCGTAAAGAAAGGAGCAGAATTGGTCGATGCAACAGCACAGAGATTTCTCCATCGGTCGATGCAAGGAGTGCATCGACCAATGCAACAGACCAGAGACTTGGCAATCGATCGATGCACTAGACCACAGAAACAGCCATCGACCGATGCAAGGAGGTGCATCAATCGATGCACGCCGGCGAGAAGAAAAAGGAAATTTCTGTTTTTCCTATTTTGCTCTGGAAACTCCCTGTTTTGACCTAATTCGACCCAGACCTATATATACTCTATTTTTAGCCTCTTTGACGGCACAGCTTGATACCAGAACCTTTTCAGACACTTTTTATTGCTATTTTCTTTTGGAGATCATTGTAAACTTTGGAGAAGAACCTTTGTATCCATTGAGAAGATTTCTAAACCCTTTCTCTCTTAATCTATACTATGTCTTCTTCATCTCTTTGCTTGTTCTCTGTTTCTATGTCTGAGTAGTTCATTAGTTAGGTTTAGGGTTTTCAAGGGGATCCATGAATCATTGAATTAGACATAGATAGGGATTTATCTTTTGAGATTTTCGCTTATTGTTGTGTTTACTGCTTAGGCTTGAGCTGACCGCTAGGTCTATGAACTAGGGCTTAATCTAATAGCGCAGGAGTGTGAAGATTGCTAGAAAGAACATAAGTGAGCGAATCATCTAGTAGGTCATTAAGGCTGACCTAGGATTCTATGAGCACGGGAGTGGATTAGGATGTTAGGTTTAGTAACCATGAGCACGGGAGTGGATTGGTTAATATTTATGTTTGAGTTCGAAACTTGTGCCTAATTGTTCCCTGAATAGATGTCTGATTCGTGATCTTTGGATTCTTGAGAATAAACTCTTGACCTAACGCTTTTCTTTTATTGAATTTACATCGTTTAAATTGCATTCGTTACTAAATCAAAACCAACCATATTTCTGTCTTAGCTTAATTTTATAATTGTGAGAATTGTAGTGTACCTTTGGTCTCTGTGGATTCGATCGTAAAGTACTGCATTGACAACTGTTATGATTGTGGTAGTGTAAACTTTATTCTTAATTGACCGAGTGAAAACACTTAAATCATTGCACACCTATGAGCTTTTCCGTTATATCCAATTCATCTTGCAAGCATTTCAATTTAGAGTCTTGACATGATCCTTCTAGAGGGGTCGTATCATTCCTCTCCACATAGCTTTCAAGACTCTTAGCAAAGTTCTCAACAAGTAGCTCTCTTTGCTCGACGGTGACGTTTGCAAAACGCCCTTTGCTAGCGGCATCCAACATCCATTTGTGCTCTTGGTTAACTCCCCAGTAGAAGATGCTAAGAATGGCTCATTTCTTGAACCCATGATGGGGACAACCCCGAGTGTATCCCTTGAGTCTTCTCCATGCCTCATGAAAGGTTTCATGCACGCCTTGTTTGAAACTCAAGATGTCCTTCCTTGTTTGGACCGTTCTTTGTGTGGGGTAGAACTTATTAAGGAAGATCTCTTTGCAATCATCCCAAGACTTCACCAAGTGAGAAGGTAATGCTATCTCCCATTGGCTTGCTTTTTCTCCAAGAGAGAACGGAAACAAGATGAGCTTGATACTCTCATGGGGCACTCCTCCAATCCTAATTGTGTCACACAACCTCTCAAAGTAGTCCAAATGATCATAAGGGTTCTCACACAATCCGTTACCAATAACTTAGACTCTTGAATCAACCTAACCAATCTTGCTTTGATCTCATAGGCTTTGGCTTCGATTGGAGGAGGGTGGATTCCATATCCCGATCCACGACAACAAGGAGTATCAAAGCTTCCAACCGTTGGCTTGCCTTTGGGAGCTTGGGCCGGACTTGATGCGAATTCTTGAGGTTGTGGCATTTCTTGATATGTTGGAGTGTGAAGAATGCTTCTTTGATCTTCCACCTCTTGATGTTGTAGATCTTCAAGAATGTCTTTTTGATTGACCACCTTAAGCGCCTCAATTGATCTTGTCTTCCCATTTCTCTTCTTTTGATTTTGGTACCTTCGAAAGCACAATAGAACTAAGGAAGATAAGTTAGTGACAATAAATAAAAGAAAATTAGTCATATTAACAAGATGCATGCACTTAGCAATATGCATTAACATAGTGTAAACAAAAGCCTAGTCTTATTAAGAATCCAAATCCTAATGGCTAACGCTAAACTTCCCCGGCAACGGCGCCAAATTGATAGTAAGATTTTTACTAATCAATTACTCAAATCTCACTCATGTCATTGTGGTATTTAAGATATCGAACCAAGGAGGTAAAAGACTAACACACTAGGAATCCAAGAAACTATATAAGCTAAGCAAATCAAGTGGTTTTAATCTAACAATCTTAAAAAATTCAAATAAAAGACAAGTAACAAGAGCTAAAGACACTAAACGGTGAATACAACAATGATAAAAGGCGAATTCAAGGATAAGATAATTGAGATAAGGCAATCCAATGGCTAATTAATGATGTCCAATGCTTAATGAAGACTAATCCCTAGGCAAAGATCACTAATCTTAACTAATCCTCTCTCGAGGCATTAATTACTTTGTTAATCACTAATCCAAGATCAAATTCTCATTTTTGAATCACTAATTAGCAAGCTTTAAGTCTAAACGTTCATGATCAACCAAATAAACATTCTAGACAACTATTCTCATAGGCTAGAAATGAATATCTCTTGAAAATTTCATCAAGGCATTTCATCGAACACCTTGTGGGTGTAAAATGCCCTTTGATCCAAACAAGCTTTCTCAAGCCTAATCTAGCTTTAAGATCACTAATCAAGAAGGGATATCTAATAATCTAGTCCTAGACATCATTAATCACCCATTGAATCACCCTAAATCTACCAAATCCTCAAATCCTATGATTAAGAATAGAAAATGGAAGATGGAAATCACAAGTAAACTTAAATAGCATAAAAAGTGTATGATCTCTCCTACAAATCTAAAGAGATAAGAAAAGAGATAAAGAACCAAGGTTTAACACTTCGGTATTGGACCTGAGTTTTTGCACCGATGTCACTTGTCGGTGTAACAGGTCGGTGCTAAGGGCAAGACGCTACTGATGTTACACCAAGCTGTTACACCGACTTGTGACCTCAGTGTTGAACACACCATCTCGGCCAGGCGGACATACCTCCAGTGAATCTGTCATATCTTCCAAACAACACGTCCAAATGGCCTGATTCAAACTCCTATGGACAGCTAACTCACTCCTCTACAACTTCCATGAATATTATTGAAGTTGATTCAGATCGGAAGGCCTCCGTCCAGCCACATATTTCCGGCGTGTCGGATGAACTTTGCATCCTACTTTGCTCCATGACTCCAAATATCTTCAAATGCCTCCAAAACACCTAGAAACACTCCAAATGTATACAAAAACTCTCTAGGACCTAATGAAACATCCTAAACTCTAATAAAGGCCAAAATGCTAGACAAAACCATGATTATGCATGCAAACGACACAAAACTCTAAGAAAAATGCATACTAGAACATGTAAAATATGAGTATATCAAGTCTCAATGAGACTCCCAAATACGGGCTTAGTAGCTCTTGCCCATTTCTTAAAACCTCTACGGTGACTAGAAATATTAAAACCTCGCAAATTCCAGTAAAAGATCTTTATATACATAAAATTACTGAGGTTTGGAGCCCTTGCTCCTGATATTCTTCCTCTGTTTTTAGACAGAACTTTAGTGAATTCTTCTTCCTTATCTCTCAGGAGGCCATTCTCAGTTGAATAGCATGATGAAATGATATGTTGCGTTTTTGACGTTTACCAACTCGTGCTTTTGTACATAATCGAGTCTTTTTCAAGTGTTTTAGTCTTTTAGGAGTCATTTCAGGTCTAAAAGCGTTCGGGGACGGAGTCCGGAGGCCTAGAACGAAAAAACGGCGAATCCGAGTAGAAAAAGATGGGTCGATCGATCCACCCCCCCTGGATCGATCGATCCACAAAGCCGGACAATTGCTGGATCGAGCTCTGATTGATTCGGACCGATCGATCTTCAAAAAAGATGGGATCGATCGATCCACCCCCTGGATCGATCGATCCACAAACCCGGAAAATTCCTAGATCGAGCTATGACTGATTCGGACCGATCGATCTTAAAAAAAGATGGGATCGATCGATCCACCCCCTGGATCGATCGATCCAGCTGCTGTAAATAGTGTAAAAAATGTGTTTTGAACTATTTCACCTAATTTTGTCTTTCTCTTTGACGAAAAAAACCCAAAAATAAGAGATCTAATCTCATATGTATCAGATCCTCTTGTCTATGTACTACTCCCTTGGATCTTGGTGATTTGTAAGCTTGGAAAGCAAACCTTTGATTCGACATATTGGAGAAGTTTTCTTAATCTCTTTTCAATTTATGTTTTGTTAATCATGTGTTCTTCATCATTTCTCTGTATTTGTTCTGCAATTATTAGTTCGTAGATTCTTAGTTAAGCCAAGGGTGTTAAGGGATTTCATGATTTAACGGTTTAGGATAGATTAAACGGGGATTTATTCGGTGGATTCTTCGTCTAGGGTGTTCTTATTACTTGAATTAAACTGATCACTTAGTTCATGATCTTGGGTTATCTAACGCACGAGAGTGTTTGTTTAGATAACGGAATTATCCTAGATGAGCAAAGCGTCCTTATCCAACGGGAGTTGATGTTAAGGCGTTCTTGTGAACTTATCAAATCGAACTAGAAAAGCATGCTTAGAACCTTTGAATTCAACGGGAGTTAGTATTCATAGTCTTAAGCATAGGGATTAATACTCCAGGAGGAGGTTAATCTATTATTATATTTGAGTTCTAGAAGATTCTTAATGCAATCCCCTATTTAAGATGCATTAACCGTTGTTTGTGATTTCCCGCAAAGTCATCCGAGGCTTAACGCTTTCTTAATTTGAATTTACACCGTTTTAGTTGTCGTTCTTAATTTTGAAAACATAAAACCAACAAAAATCTGTCATTCGTCCTAGCTTTAATTTCTCTTGCATTCTCATATTCGTAACGCTTGGTCCTTGTGGATTCGATCCCTACATTACTACTTCGTATTGCTGTGCACTTGCGGTAGTTACATATAGGGTTAAAACCTGAGCACATCAAGTTTTTGGCGCCGTTGCCGGGGACCAATTGTTGCCTATGAGTCTTGGACGAAAGTTCAGACTAAGAATTTCTTTTTGTCGTTACTAACTCGTTTTATTGTTGCTCTTTTCCGTGCATCTTAGGTACATGACCAGGAGCCAAGGCTCTGAAAATCTGCTTGAGTTGAACAACGAAGATTTGGCAAGAGTGGAACGAGAAAACAACAGAGCTAGATTGCAAAGAAGAGAAATGGAAAACTTACCGGACAATCAAAATCTTCCTGTTGATGGAGACGATCATCATGGTATGGTGAGGAAGGGAACCTCTTGAACCCTCCTCCTCTTGCTCATGATGGCGATGGTGATCCAAACGCCAATGCAAACCAAGCAGCTGCTGCGGAGGCAAGCTGCTGCTGCTCAACACCAGTTGAATCAAAGACAGCCTCCACGCAGACCTATCGGGGGTATTGACACTCATCACCAATTCTACCAGGACATAACTGCTATTCGTCCACCGCCTATTCAGAGGCAGAACTTCGAGATCAAACCTCAGATCATTGCTCTTGTCGAGAGACATCTTTTCTATGGGAAAGCTTCGGAAAATCCCATGGATCACATTGAAATGTTCGAAGAGATCTGCAGCATTACAAGCTCAAATGGAGTCCATGCGGACTATTTGAAATGCAAGCTTTTCTCCTTCTCTTTAGCTGATCGAGCAGCGAGATGGCTCAAATCTCTAGAGCCGGGTTCTTTGACTTCTTGGGGCGCAATCAGGTCAGCCTTCTTGGATCAGTTCTACACCAAATCCAAGACCGCTTCTCTCAGAATCAAGATTACTCAATTTCAACAAAACAGTGGTGAGCCCTTCAATGAAGCATGGGAGCGGTTTAGAGAATATCTAAGGGAATGCCCTCATCATGGCTATTTCGACGAACAAGTGCTGAACATCTTCTACAATGGAGTAGATTAGGACTCCAAGAATTGTCTAAATGCGGCCAGCAATGGTAACTTCATGACAAAGACCAAAGAGGAAGCTTATGAGCTTATTGAAAATCTTTCTGCGAGTTCAAGTCATCGCAATCCCGAGTATGATAGAACGAGACGCGTGAGTGGTGTTGAAACGCAAAGAATGAATGAGCTTTTCGCAAAGGTTAATGGCATTGCTGCACTACTTAAAGGAAATCAAAAAGCTGTCAACTCTTGTGAAGACACTAGAGAAGAAGGACTCTACAAAGAGAGTGCTGAGCAAGAACAAGAGTGCGAAGATGAGGTGAACTACGTACAAAATCAGGGGTTCTTCAACAGAGGCTTCAACAAGAACTACAGAATTCATCCCAATTTCTCATACATAAGCACCAACCTTGAAAACCCGGAAGACCAAGTTTACCCGCAACAAACCGGTTTTCAGCCAAAACCGATCGCTCCAAATCAGGGGATCAGCATATTCTCTAAGGGTTTCCAAGGTCAACAAGGGGTGCAAAATCAAGAACGGAAACCATTTGCACAAGGTGGTTTCCAGCAGAAACAGTTTGTGCCTAACCAAGGCGGTTATCAGCCAAGACAGCAGTTCGGGCAAGACCGAGGACATAATAGTTTCCAAAACCAAGGCGGTTTTTAGCAAAACAGCAATTCAACAATCCTCAACCCAGCCAAGAGTCTAAGCTTGAGGCGATGATGCGACAATTGATGGTTAATCAGCAAATGACGGCTAATGAGATTAACATCAAGGTGGATGGAATGTATCAAGATCTCAACAGAAAATTCGAGGCCATTCAAACTCATGTTAAGAAATTTGACACTCAAGTACCTCAAATGGCGGAAGCGATCAAAAGACCTAGTGGAGTTCTTCCCGGAAAAAGGGAACAAAATCCAAAGAATGAGTTTGTTCAAGCAATCACATTGAGGAGTGGGAAAGAGATTGAAACCGTGGTTGAGTCTAAGGGAAAAGAGAAGATTCCCAAGATCGTAGACGTGGAAGACAATGGGGTAGTTGATGAGGCAAGTTCCTCGTCCAAATCACAAGAAGTCGATGAGGCACTTGTAGCTCCACCAGCATGTGTCTACATGCCTAAGGTTCCTTACCCTAGGTGCCCGAAGAAGACACAAAGAGATCTTGAGCAAGCAAAGTGTAAGACGCTAGTGAACGAGCTTTCGATGAGGCTTCCTTTTATCGATGCGGTCCAGATGGTTTCTGCTTTGAAGAAATATGTAAAAGACATGGTCACCAACAAGATTACAAGTGAAGAAGGCGTGATGATGATTACTAAAGAGTGCAGTAATGTGTTGCAAGGTAGAATGCCCGATAAACTTGAAGATCCGGTGAGATTCGTACTATCTGTGCAAATTGGGCCTCTAACCTTTGAGCATTCTCTCTGCGATTTGGGTGCTAGCGTTAACCTCATGCCCTACTCCGTTGCTAAGCGCCTTGGTCTCACGTCATTCAAGCCAGCTAGAGTGTCGTTGGTATTTGCTGATCGTTCTGTGAAGATTCCACTCGGTATTTTGGAAGACTTGCCCGTGAAGATTGGAGATGGTTACATACCAGCGGATTTTGTAGTTATTGAGCTAGAAACAGAGCCAAAGGATCCTCTCATCTTGGGACGACCTTTCCTGGCTACAGCTGGAGCCATTATTGATGTGCAGAAGGGCAAGATCGATCTTCATTTAGGTGATCTAATCATGAAGTTCGAAGTGGATAGGATGCTGAAAAAGCCAAGCATCGATGGTTAGACATTTTGGATTGACTGCATCTCTGAAGCCACTGAAGGAGTATCGGATGAGATGCTGGTGAATGATCCCCTCGAGATCGCTTTGACACAGTCCGAGGGAGAATTTGGGTACTTGAGCGAGGACACAGCGGGTTATGCAAAGATGCTGGATTCCAGCACGATGATGGAGAAAATGGTGGCATTTGTTTCACTTGACGGAAATGATGAGCAATCGCCAATTTCTGAGTCTCCCGCACCTATTGACAATCCATGGAGCGAACTGAAAGCTCCAAAACTCGAGCTCAAACCGCTTCCCGATGGGCTAAGGTTCGCATTTCTTGGTCCTAACTCCACATACCCTGTCATCATAAATGCTGAACTGAACAACGTAGAGACTGCCTTACTCTTGTGTGAATTGAGGAAATATCGTAGAGCACTAGGCTTTTCTCTAGATGACATTACAGGAATCTCACCAGACCTTTGTATGCATAGGATACATCTAGAAGATGAATCGATGACTTCTGTAGAACATTAGAGACGGTTAAACCCGAATCTGAAAGATGTTGTAAAGAAAGAGATAACGAAACTTCTAGAGGCTGATATCATATATGCTATATTTGATAGTACATGGGTGAGTCCGGTGCATGTAGTGCCTAAGAAAAGCGGTTTGACAGTAGTTGAAAACGATAGGAATGAGTTAATCCCGACTAGAACTGTCACTGGTCATAGAATGTGCATCGATTATAGGAAAATGAATGCTGCAATTCGCAAAGATCATTTTCTTTTACCCTTTATTGATCAAATGCTTGAGAGATTGGCTAACCACCCTTACTACTGTTTTCTAGATGGTTATTCTGGTTTCTTCCAGATTCCGATTCATCCCAATGATCAGGAGAATACCATATTCACATGTCTTTATGGCACTTATGCTTATCGCATACTGCCATTTGGTTTGTGTAATGCACCAGCCACGTTTCAATGTTGCATGATGTTAATCTTCACCGACATGATTGAAGACATAATGGAGGTTTTCATGGATGATTTTTATGTCTACGGACTCTTCTTTGCTGGATATATTTCTAATTTGTGCAGGGTACTAAAGAGATGTGAGGAGAAACACTTGGTTTTGAACTGGGAGAAGTGCCACTTCATGGTAAAGGATGGAATCATTTTAGGCCACAAGATTTCAGAGAAGGGGATCGAGGTTGACAAGGCCAAAATTGAGGTGATGACGAGTTTGCAACCACCAACTTCTGTCAAATGCATCATGAGTTTCCTCGAACATTCTGGTTTCTATAGGCGATTCATCAAGGACTTCTCGAAGATCGCTAGACCGTTAACGCAGCTGTTGTGCAAAGATGTGAAGTTCGATTTCAATGATAAGTGTTTGGCGGCCTTTCCATGATTAAAGGAGCACTTGTTAGCGCACCTATTGTACAACCGCTAGACTGGGAGTTGCCTTTCGAGGTGATGTGTGACGCCAAAGACTACGCAGTGGGCGCTGTTTTAGGACAGCGAAAAGACAATAGGGTGCACGTTATCTATTATGCCAGCAGATTTCTTGATGACGCCCAATGCAAATACGGTACAACGGAGAAAGAGCTTCTCGCGGTCGTGTACGTATTTGATAAATTCATGACGTATCTGGTGGGCTTTAAATTTTTAGTTCATACTGACCATGCTACATTGAAGTATCTACTTAGGAAGAAGGATTCGAAGCCGAGGTTGTTGCGGTAGATGCTGTTGTTGCAAGAATTTGATATCGAGATTAAAGACAGAAAGGGGATCGAGAATGGAGTTGCCGATCATTTATCTAGAATGCGCATCAACGAGGAGGTTCCCATCAATGACTACCTCCCCGAGGAAAATGTATATGCGATCAAGGTTTTGCGGGATGGCTCATTGTACGATCAGGCCGGTACACTTCCCAAAATCCCTTGGTTTGGAGAAATTGCCAATTTCTTGCTGCAGAAGTGAAGCCAGACGGTTTTGCGGGGTATAAAAAGAAGAAAATTTTGCGCGACATCAGAAATTACTTTTGGGATGAACCGTACCTGTACAGGCATTGTTCTGATGGTATTTATAGACGTTGTGTCTCGGAGGAAGAAATCCCGGGGATTCTATTTCATTGCCACGGGTCGAACTATGCGGGACATTTTGCTACCTTCAAGACCGTATCTAAGGTGTTGCAGGCCGGTTTCTGGTGGCCGACCATGTTTCGTGATGCTCACGCTTTTGTTTCCAAGTGTGATGCCTGTCAACGACAAGGGAACATCACCAAAAGAAACGAGATGCCTCAAAATTTTATTCTCGAAGTTCAGGTGTTTGGCTGTTGGGGAATCGACTTCATGGGTCCTTTTTCCATCTTCTTTCGGGAATAAGTACATCCTTGTTGCTGTGGACTACGTGTCCAAGTGGATCGAAGCAATGGCGAGCCCGACTAACGACTCCAATGTGGTCCTTAAGATGTTCAAATCTGTCATTTTCCCGAGATTTGGAGTTCCGAGAATTGTAATAAGCGATGGAGGATCGCATTTCATCAACAAACTATTCGAGAAGCTCTTGAAGAAGAACGGTGTTACGCATAAGGTAGCCACTCTTTATCACCCTCAGACGAGCGGACAAGTTGAAATATCCAACCGAGAGATAAAGAGCATTCTTCAGAAGACGGTGAACATTACACGAAAAGATTGGGCCGTGAAGCTTGATGACGCACTATGGGCGTACAGAACCGCCTACAAGACACCTCTTGGCACAACCCCATTTCATCTTGTCTATGGAAAACCGTGTCACCTTCCAGTGGAACTCGAATACAAGGCAGCATGGGCAGTGAAATTGTTAAATTTCGACATCAAAGCCGCATCCGAGAGAAGGTTGATTCAGCTAAACGAGTTGGATGAGATCCGCCACACGGCGTCTGAGAACTCAAAAACCTACAAGGAACGAACCAAAGCTTATCATGACAAGAAGATTATCCCGAGGAAATTCTCCGCCAATGATCAGGTGCTACTCTTCAACTCTCGCTTGAGACTTTTTCCGAGAAAACTAAAGTCAAGATGGTCCGGTCCTTTCACGGTTAAGGAAGTCCGTCCCTACGGAGCGGTCGTGTTGCGTAACCGACAAGGAGGCAAATTCGTTGTCAATGGTCAGCGTCTTAAGCCTTATCTCGCCTAAACGGCCCCGGAGTCACTTCGGGATTCACCGTTCCTCTCGGTGATCCTCCTCTCGCCTAAACGGCCCCGGAGTCAAGCTAATGACTAAAAACGAGCGTTTGGTGGGAGGCAACCCACCGGTAATTGTTTCCACTAACCTTTCTACTTTTTGGTTTTGAATTTGAATTTTAAGTTTTCTTAAAAAAAAAAAATTTTTAAAAAAAAAAAAAAGGTGCAGGGATTTGGATCGATCGATCCTCCCCTTGGATCGGTCGATCCAATTAATCGCTGATTTTATGGATCGACCGAGCAACACGAGACCGATCGGAGCAGCTCGATCCACGCGCAAAGGTAAGCTGGATCGATCGATCCTACGGTGTGGATCGATCGATCCTACGGTCTGGATCGATCGATCCAAGTACAGGTAAGGCCGGTCCAATTTTTCAATCCAAAACCGGTTTAATCACACTTAATTTAAACCGGAAAACAGATTTCCTTCCTTCTTTCCATGATAAAATCGATCCAAACCCCCTTTTTCTCTCACCATTTTCGCAACAAAGTGTTCTTGAGAGGTTTTGGGGTTTCAATTTCAATTCTCCATAACTTCCTTGTTTCTCAACGGATTTGAACGATTTTTGGGTCTATCCCACTCGATTTCTCCTTTCGCTGTCCTCGATCTGCACAGGTATGGCACTCGAATTCCCTTTCTTCAATCCGAAAATTCTAGGTTGAAAATTGTGAAAATCAAAATCGTGTTTCTAGCTTGTTCTTGGATTGTTATATGCTTTATACACATGCTATAAACCGATTTTGAGTTGGGTATTAGTTGGAAACGGCTAGAGTTTGTGTGCTTAGATTGAATTTTAGGATTTGAGAAACTTTGAGAAATTTGAGAAATTTGTGAACGTGGTCGAATTTGGAATCATTGGAAGTTCTAGATGGAGATTGTTGTGAGTTTGACACCGTTGCTAATGAGTTTTCTCTGACTGCCTGCTTATTTGCACGAATCATCATTTTGTCAAGTGTCGTTCTTCGAACATTTATCGTGTTTTGGTACAAACTCCTTAAATGTTTACGTTGTTTGTTTTGCAGACAATGGCTCCTCCATCAAAAGCCAAACAACTAGCAGCAAAGAAACGGAAGGAAACAAACCAACGCCGGGTTGATACAAATGCGGCCTCTGGCTCGGAAACGCCTCCATTAACCGCACCGCCATGGCCTCGACGTGAAGGCATCCGGTTCGAGAGTTACTATCTAACCTTGATCAAAGGCATTCAATCGGACGATCTTGGCCAAAACACGCGGTATCAGCAAAGGAAAGTCGGCGACGCTTGGGATGACTGCGATTCACTGTTTTGCAACAGGTTCCTTAGCGTCAGAATGGAACCTACGAAGATCATCTGCCCTGCAACTCTGGATGCACTGGGAATTCGCCAAGACGTGGAGATGATTCTGGAGAAGATTGGGTTTGGTCATATTGCCACGAAGAAATATCCGGTCTATCCTGATTTGGTGCGGCAATTTCTAGCCTCCGTCAGACTCACATTCGCCCACCCGAGGTGAACGAGTAGATGGCGCAACATTGACATACTTCTCCAGCGGATTGTTGGACAAGATATCGATCACAGAACTCTGCAAGATCTACGAGTTCGACCATCGGAAGACAGGCGCTCACTTCCCCGACGATTTTCCAAACCAGGGAGAACTTTAGAACCACATTGCTTCAGGTGTTTTCCAATCCAGAGCGGCGAAGCAGGCCTTGATTCGGAACCCAGCCATTCGGGTCGTAGCCAAGATCATCAGAAACATTCTGTTTGCGAAGATAGAGCCCGGCGCCGTACGTATTGACGAGTTACTCTTGCAACATTACGGGATTGGGAAGCATTTGTTAGGAGTCTACCAATTCCACTTCCATGCACCATATGATGTGAACTTGGGCCTGGTATTCGCTCGGACTTTGGTGGCGAAGAAGATTCAGTTCTTAGAGAACCAGATACAGAAGGAGAATATTGGGAGTTTGCTTACCCCTTTATTCATGCACCACGGGATTGACTTCACGGACATGAATGCAAGGAGAAAATTGGTTGCATCGACAAGAAACATCTGACGGCTTACCACATCCTCAAGACCGGGTACATATACGAGTTCACATATCGACAGAGACGGATCCAGCACTGCGCGCTTCCACAGCCCGAGATCACTACGGTGAACGGTTCGGGCAACATCGAGTTCTTGCCTCCGCTAGAGCGTCTATGCACGGACGCAGCTGCCACTACGAGACGCAGAGGAGGGACCTCCAGCGCTCCACAGCATCCACTAGAGGATGATCCCGTGCCAGACTTCTTCACTCAGCAGGAGCATGGGCAGACATCGCAGCCTCAGGACCCGATCGAGATGCTCCTTCCGGAGTACTCTGGTGAGTATGATTTTCCACCTCTTTCTACAGATGCTTCTGAAGGGGAATACAGAGCATGGATGGTGGAGACACAAAAGAAGAACCACAGCATGATGCAGAGAATTTGGGGTACATTGGCAAAGATCAGATGCCCACGACCACCTCCTTGTTTCCGCGCGGAACCAACCGCGAATGCTGACAGAGCCGAGGACGATGATCCTGTTGTTGCTGGACACGGGACCTCGGAGAGCGCTGACACGGGGGAGTTATCCGATCCTGATGCGCGCGTTGCATGACGTAGGCGACGGACTGGCCCAAGCAGGAGCGTTAGCCCAGACGACCCTCCTCGCTGAGCAGCGTATTCCCTCTACCCATTGTCATATCCACTTTCGATTTTCTTTGTTTACGTACGTTTTTACCTTTCCCTACGATTTATTCTCACACCGAGACGGTGTGAAGTAAGTCTGGGGGGAAGTAGTTACTAACGACGTTTGTTTTCTTTTGGTTATGTTTGCTTTCTTTGGATTTTTTTTTTACATTTCCCGAGTCGTTTAGTCGAGTCTAAAAAAAAAAAAGTGTGTGTTTTTCATTGTATTTACGAACCTTCTTTTGGAATTATTGTTCTAATTCTTCATCTGAGTGACCATTATTGCAGAATTATTTCCGAATCAGACTAATGAAAAATCCAGATGTTGACCGGCTAATCAGAAACACCCACGTCTCCAGAAAAATCCAGATAGCATGAGCTAATTTTTGAGCTCTTCCTTTTACCTCGTCATTGTGATCATCGTCTTCAGAACTTGACTCCTCATTCGTATCTGACAAAGACAACCTGTGAAAAGTATGATTCTCCTCTCCCGGTCCCAAAAATAAATTCATCTATATATATAAATAATACGAATGGCACGGAAGTGAACCGGGGATTCGGTGGCAAAAACCATCAATACTCGTGTCTCATGAAAGATCGCCAAGGAAAGTGAATCGGGGAGTGAACCGGGGATTCGGTGGCAAAAACCATCAATACTCGTGTCTCATGAACCGTTAATTCTAAAATAAAATAAAAATAAAAAAAATAAAAATAAAAAAAATAAAAATAAAAAAAGAAGATGAATAAAATGAATAAGTCTGGGGGAGAGGAAAAATATGAAAGGATTAAAGGTTGGCTCGTTACGATATCGAAAGGGAAAGAGTCTAGAAGGCTCTTGTCACTGTTATCTTTGATGAGACCCAGCGATGATGACTTTCGGACTAATCTGTGAGACTGTGGGGCGAATCTGGGAAGTTGCGATAACTGCGGAAAAGTACATAATGGTTTGTTCTGGATTTGGTGAAGCAATACGTGGATTACTAAGTTGAGGGGTCATTGCGATATTCTGTAGAGAAGGTAAGTTTTTGTGTTTTCAAAACTTCTTCCTGATTCTTAGATTTTTGTTTGCTTGAGGACAAGCGGAAGGCTAAATCTGGGGGAGTTGATGTGTTGCGTTTTTGACGTTTTCCAACTCGTGTTTTTTGTACATGATCGACTCTTTTCAAGTGTTTTAGTCTTTTAGGAGTCATTTCAGGTCTAAAAGCGTTCCGGGAC
Organism: Eutrema heterophyllum; assembly: GCA_002933915.1. Classification (NCBI taxonomy): domain Eukaryota; kingdom Viridiplantae; phylum Streptophyta; class Magnoliopsida; order Brassicales; family Brassicaceae; genus Eutrema; species Eutrema heterophyllum. The sequence continues at coordinate 298,577 of PKMM01019763.1, forward strand.
GGAGTCCGGAGGCCTAGAACGGAAAAACGGCGAAACCGAGTAGAAAAAGATGGGATCGATCGATCCACCCCCCTGGATCGATCGATCCACAAAGCCGGACAATTGCTGGATCGAGCTCTGATTGATTCGGAACGATCGATCTTCAAAAAAGATGGGATCGATCGATCCACCCCCCCCCCTGGATCGATCGATCCACAAACCCGGACGATTCCTGGATCGAGCTATGACTGATTCGGACCGATCGATCTTAAAAAAAGATGGGATCGATCGATCTACCCCCTGGATCGATCGATCCAGCTGCTGTAAATAGTGTAAAAACGTGTTTTGAACTATTTCACCTAATATTGTCTTTCTCTTTGACCAAAAAACCCAAAAATAAGAGATCTAATCTCAGATGTATCAGATCCTCTTGTCTATGTACTACTCCCTTGGATCTTGGTGATTTGTAAGCTTGGAAAGCAAACCTTTGATTCTACATATTGGAGAAGTTTTCTTAATCTCTTTTCAATTTCTGTTTTGTTAATCATGTGTTCTTCATCATTTCTCTGTATTTGTTCTGCAATTATTAGTTCGTAGATTCTTAGTTAAGCCAAGGGTGTTAAGGGATTTCATGATTTAACGGTTTATGATAGATTAAACGGGGATTTATTCGGTGGATTCTTCGTCTAGGGTGTTCTTATTACTTGAATTAAACTGATCACTTAGTTCATGATCTTGGGTTATCTAACGCACGAGAGTGTTTGTTTAGATAACGGAATTATCCTAGATGAGCAAAGCGTCCTTATCCAACGGGAGTTGATGTTAAGGCGTTCTTGTGAACTTATCAAATCGAACTAGAAAAGCATGCTTAGAACCTTTGAATACAACGGGAGTTAGTATTCATAGTCTTAAGCATAGGGATTAATACTCCAGGAGGAGGTTAATCTATTATTATATTTGAGTTCTAGAAGATTCTTAATGCAATCCCCTATTTAAGATGCATTAACCGTTGTTTGTGATTTCCCGCAAAATCACCCGAGGTTTAACATTTTCTTAATTTAAATTTACACCGTTTTAGTTGTCGTTCTTAGTTTCGAAAACATAAAACCAACAAAAATATGTCATTCGTCTTAGCTTTAATTTCATCATGCAATCTCATAGTCGTAACGTTTGGTCCTTGTGGATTCGATCCCTACATTACTACTTCGTATTGCTGTGCAATTGCGGTAGTTACATATAGGGTTAAAACCTGAACACATCATGAAACATCAGAGGAATCGTCTTCCACATCTGACACATGTTCAGCAATATTCTTTCCCTTTAAAGACTGATCCACAACTGACTCCTGCTCAGCGATGCTCATTCCTTTTAAGGACTGATCCACATGGACAACTTTTTTCACCACCCATATTGAACCAGCAGCACATCCACCGTTACTAGTCTCTCCTTTCTCAGTTATTTTCTTCACCCGAGAATCAGCTTGAGATGGAGACCGTAATGTCTCATTTCCATTGCCATTATCTTTATTTGTAGGAAGAATTGATTCCTCAGCTAGAGACTGTTGTCGCTTTGCTTTCTTCTTTGCATTCTTGATTGCTTTGCCAGATTTTTCCTTTGGACATTGTCCAGTGCTATGCGCTGTCGAATTGCACTCATTACAAGTAATTGGCGCAGACTTACATCTCTTAATGCTATGTCCAATCTCCTTACAGTGAGCACAGATATGCGGCATTCATGGGCTCGATACCTCCACTCTTCTAATCTCTCCCGAGTCGAATTGGACATTCACCGCTTCCGGCAAAGGTTTCCTCGGGTCGATTATGGTGAAAACGTTAGCAACCTCTAGGTTAGTCTTGTTTGCCGTAGAAGGATGGAGGAATTTTGGGTCGCCTACCAGACCAGCGATCCGCTCTAATCCTTCGTCATTGAAGAACTGGAAAGGAACTTTCCATAGCTCTAGCCAAATAGGCGCTGATGTTAGCTCTGGTTTTACCGGAACGATTCCTGGCTCCCAGCTAGCAACAAACATCGATTGACCTGCTATCTTCCAAAGCTTCTGGTCCAGCACACGCTTTCTGTTGAAAGCATTTGGAATTCTGAAAAGGAAAGTGTTTCCTTCCATCTTTGAGACCGTAATATCTCTATACCGGATCCAAATTCCATTTACAATATTGTGGATTGTCCCCTGAGCCGGTGGATCGTTGTAGAATTGGCCCAAGACGATGAATTCCCACGATTTCTTATTCCGCTCAATCACGGAGTTCGGAATTTTGACACAAGATTACCAGAGGGGAGAGTGAAAGACTCGCCCTTCTTCTCCAATTTTTTGGTATGACCTTTAGCTAAGTCGCACCACGAATCTACCACTGGTTTCTTTGAGGTTTCCCCTACCGCTGCATCCACCACTTTCGCAGTTTCCACAAATATGTCTTTCTTTCTCGGATCGTACACGGCGGAACCATCTGGCTTGTTTCCCTGATGCAGATCGGAAGAAACGGCCATGGCGGGTGCTTCCTCAACGGCTGATTTTGCTAGATCTGTCACGCTTTCCTTCGCAATATCAGAGCTCACATCGGGCAAAGTTTTTGATCTCGCCAGATTCAAGTCAACGGAGGTTATGGCCAAACCCATGTCAAGGACAGCAGATTTGGCATTAGATGGAGTCGATTTGTTATCAGCAACTGGGGAGGAGGGCGGGAGGTCGACGGCGATGGCGGAAGAAGATTCCCAAGCGGATAAGCTGGCTTAGACGAAGGCGAGCTCCCAGTTGGGGAATCCTTCTTTGAAGGTTTTCTATTCCTCATAAGGAGAGGAGGGCTTGAACAGGAAGGGAGGGGAGTCTTCCGATGTCGAGGCCGACGCCGGAGAAGGTGCCTTCTATAATAGCAAATTAGATATTTGACCAACGTTGTGCGCAAACATAGCAATGTTTTTATATTTTAACTGAGAACATTCAATTAGAATATGTAATTAATGATATTTTCAATAGTATCTTACAAATTAAATTGAAGTTTATCTATATATAGTTTTCATATCTATGAGCAATAAAAAAAAATAATGCTACACTTCTTTTCCTTGCGACACGTAATAAAACTAATTTTGGCATCTGCTTTACTATATGGGATATTATTGGTTATAAATAGATTCAACATTGACATCCAAATACATCAAGGGCTTTTTAGTTTCATCATTCAGATAATTATGAGAATTGATGTTCGTTTAAGTGTTTTTCACATTCATTCAGATGAATCGTTTAGATGGATCATCTGAATGAGTTTTAAAAATTATGAACAAATTTTCAAATCCATATGGAGGTTTCGAATTGGACCATCCGAATGAAAATGGTTCTGTCACAAAAATAAAAAAACAAAAATACCCTAGCAAAAATAATTACAATTAAAAAACTAGTTATGTTAAATTAAGTAATAAATAATAAATAATAAATAATAAATAATAAATAATAAATAATATTTTTCTTGCCAGAAACGTAAAATCTTTTTCTTTCCCGCCAAAAACGTAAAATCTCGTTTTCCCGACAAAAACGTAAAATCCCACTTTCCCACCAAAAACCTAAAATCTCGATTTTTGCCAAAACATAAAATCTTTTTTTCCGACCAAAAACGTAAAATTTCGTTTTCTCACCCAAAACGTAAAATTTCGTTTTCCCGCCAAAAACGTATATTCCGTTTTCCCGCAAAAACGAAAATTTTGTTTCTCGCCAAAAACGTGAAATCCCATTTTTCGTTAGTAAAACAAAAAAAAAAAAATTTCTCTTATTTTCCCATCAAAAATGTTATTTCGTGTTTTCACTTCTAAAAAAGTAATACCCTTTTTATTAGTGTATTTTTAAATTTTTATAAAAAATATATTAAATTTAAATATTTTATAAAAATAGTAATCTATAAATTATAAATTTATATGATGAAATTTCTTATAAAAATTTTTTTTCATGAAAATGAAAATTTACAAATGTCAAAAATAATAATTTGAAAATTATTTGGTTGTAAATATTGTTTAGATCATGAATAAAATTAATATGGTTTAGATTAAACTAAAAATATGATTAGATTAAAGCACGAGTATTTTAGTCATTTTCCTATTAAAAACATCTAGATGGAGATGTAAAATGATCAAACAAACAAATATTCATCCAGATGAATCATCCAAATGAACAACCAAAAATAGAAACGAACATCATTCAGATGCAACATCCAGATAAATCATTGAAATGGATCATCTGGATGCACATGTCAGATGAGTAAACGAACAGGGCTCGACAACAAAAAATTAAGAAAAGAAAATGGCTAAGTCCATTGCCGTCTTTATTATATTTAACTTTTTGTTTGCTACTCAATTTTCCAATTGCAAAAAAGATTAATTGTTTCCCTTAGATTAATTTGTGAATCGATTAGATTCATATAGTTTATAATTTTTTTTTTCAGGTAAAGGAATTAGAAAATCCATCAGAACCAATCCACAAGGTATTCATAAAACTTTAAATCAATAGAAAACAAATAATATAATAGAAATAAGAGGAATGCATTCATATATTTATATTTGTTTGCAGTAAGGAGGAGAGGGTTCACTTCGTATTGGAGGTAATATTCCTTGATCATACTGATAAATATCGAGCAAAGTATTAACGTTCTTTTTTAATCCATTTAACAATGTTGTATATTTTTTGTGAATAGTGTCTGGCGGCATGTAATTTTGGATGTTCAGCAAAGTGGTCAAAATGTTTAAATTTTCTACACCAAGTTTGGGATTCGATTTCTAGAAAATACATATCGGATGTTCCAAAATGTTGTATGTATAGTAGTTCATCGTGGATATAATGCAGGTAGAATCGTTCGTCGTTGATTAATGTGTTGCCAAAAAATCTGGATGGTGGAGTCGTGGTTTGTGAGCTTTTCATCGTAATCATAAATGTTACAGATAGTGGAATTTGATCAATTAATCATTATTTGTAATAGAATTAGATCCATTATCTTTGGTGATGACGTAACCGTATTAAAAACGGACATGTTTTACTGTTGTAAAAAGCATTAAGAGAAATACTTTTTGAAGCTTTCCAATATAACCGAACAAATCCAAAATCACATTAGAAAAGAACCAGAAATTACCTAACAGAAGTTACAGCAAACCAAACTGAAATCATATTTAGGTCTCAGTTCGGTGTCAATAATGCAACTCAAACCGAATTTTAAACAAAACCGAAATTTAGACTAATGTCCCACCAACTGAAAAAAAAACCAAAAAATCCCGAAAGAACCGAACCAAACCGATAAAGAATCAGAAATTACGCGGATCTGCTACGCGGATTTCTCTGCTAAGCTCACCATGACTCATATCCTTGTCGATTCGTTTGAATTTCTCTTGTTCCAATTCGTTTCTTACCTCTCGATTGATTTTTCTTTCTTCCGTAAGCTCTGGATTGTTCGATTGCGCAAACTATCTGCCTTGGAAAGGTTTTGCGTGTTCTACAAGGCTGAAAACGCCTAAAATTTTAGGGTTTCGTTTTGGATCAGCAATTGTCTATTGATTTCTCCGTGTGAATTTGCCTCGAATCTTATGAGGGTCTGTTCTGTTTTTGTTTGATTTATTAATTTCCATTATCTGATTTTTTTGAAGTTGCACAAGACGGAAGCTTTTGGATTGCCCACTTTCTCGAGTTCTATGCAGATCTGATTTTGAGGGTGATGATACTCTCAAGGGTTTGATGATTTTATGTGTTTCATCGATTTGATCGCCTTTTTCATAAGAACCAAATTAGTTTGTTTTCTTTGATTCTGGCTTTTGTTTCTGATTGGCGAAATTTGCACGAGGAAGTCAGAGAGAGCGTGACCGTGAAAGGGCTCAAGCTCGTACCGGCGGTAAAGGAAAGAACAAAGACGACGGATTAACTCCGGAGCAACGACGTGAAAGGTAAATATTGCTCTTGAATCCGATTTCAATGTACTCTCTGGAGGATTAATCTTTGTAACGATTTAGGGATGCCAAAGCATTACAAGAGAAAGCGGCGAAGAAAGCTGCTCAAGCAGCTACTTCCGGAGGAGGAGGAGGCAAAGGAAACAATAATAAGAAATAACACAATCTGAGATGATTCGAATGTTTTTGTTGTAATACTTCTTTCTTGGCATTGCTTCTATGTGGAACTTTGCTTTTGAATGTGAAAGTTTGATGTTTGTGGTGACTGGTGAATGCTTTGCTTTCATGTTGAATAATGACACTCTTTGAGCATCCATGTTGTGTTTATCTTGGGGATAAAAACATTAGAGTGTAGTTTAGAATTGACCTAATATTTGGGATACGGGTATGATTTAGACAAACATTCTCTTTCGAGTATGAAACAGCGCAACACTATGGTTCGGTAATGAATTGAAAAAACCTACAGAATCACCTTGATCACAGATACGTACATAATAAGATATGGTTTCAAGAGGTAAATATTTTGTGCAACTCTTGATTTAAGTTGTTTCTTAGCTGCTCATATAGTCATCTGCATCATCAAGACCAACCCAACTAATGAAAGCAAATAGAAACTCTCTAAAACCCACTTTCCCTTTTCTTCCCCAATCCATTTCTTCTGCACCACACAAAAAAAAAAAAAAACAGAGGATTGATAGAATCCAATGAGTAATCATCAGAATAAACGCATAGAGAACAAAAGAAAAAGAGAGAAGAAGAGATTGCACGATTTATATATACCGAATCTCATGTTGGTGACATGTGAAGGAGATCGCTCTAGCGGATAGTCTTCGTTATTCAATGTCTTTATCACATCAGCCTTGTTCAGTTTCCCTTTACCATCTTTGTCCAAAAACAAGAACACTTCCACTATCGGATCAAATACAGATTCAACCAACTTCGGACCCGTCTCTCTCGATTCCTATAAGAAACACACAACAAAATTTAGTTTCTTTCAATAGCTAAAACATTCAATCTATTTATCATTATTACCACGTTTGATTCAGAGGAAGGTTTTGCTAGAAGATAAATGAGACAGAGAAGGACTATAAACTCATTGAACTGTATCCCTTTGCTTCCATCAACATCACACCATCCATATAAACCTTTCACTTCTTCATCGGACAAACTCAGCTTTAGTTCCTCTAAACATTTCTTCAGCTCCTCCATATCGATTGTTCCGTTTCCATCTTTATCTGTGGATTTCACAATAATCAAATTGTTAAAAACTAAAACCGGGGGAATCTTGAAAGCTAAAGAAAAGCTCAAGAAAACGTTACCGTATGATTCGAAAACGCTTCTGATGTTTCTCAATCCTTCTCTTAGCTTAGGAAACTTCATGATTATTGAATCCATGGACTTTAAACTCCGGTGTCCCGGATAATTTCTCCGGCTCTCCACCATTTTCCGTTCAAGCTTCGCGTCCAGCTCAGCATACTTCTTCTTGTTCTCCGGGTTAACACAGCAGCAGAGCATGCTCCCTACGCGATTTTTGTATTTCAAAATTAAGTATTAAACCAAAGAAACAGAGGAAAAATTGATAGAAATCACGAGAAAATAAGAACTCACTCATGTTAATTTTGATGGTCGTTGTGACAGATGAAATGAGAAGAACAAGGCGTAGCAGATTAAGTAAAGCATAAAGAATCATGAAGAAAGGCATTACGAATAGTAGCAAAGTTAAAGGCTCAAACTTTAGTGGCACTTTCATCATTATTTATTTTTAATTATTATTGTTATATCTTTTTTTCTTTCCTTATTGTTTCTGCCTTCAACCGCTTTCAATTGAATACAGGAAATAATAAGGTAAGGTTAAAGCTTTAACATCAAATACATACATAGTAGGGTTAGGGGTGTTCAATTCGGTGAAACCGAACCGAACCATACCAAAATAAAGCAGTATAATTTGGTTTGGTTATACCAAATTAATCATATGGATATTGTTTTATAGAAACCGTAGGATATGGACATGGTACGGTTATAAACCGTTTAAACCGATTAAACCAAAAAAACGATTGATTTTAATATAGTAATATAGTAGTATATATTGTACATAAACAATTTAGTATAGACGATAATTTGTAGATGTAATCTTATTCCTATCACATTTATTTTACTTTAATAAACTAATATTTTTTTAATTTAAAACTATAAATACACCCAAACAAAACTGAATTTATTTAGAGTAATATAATTAATCGAATGTTAACAATAAAAAACTCCAATTTTACGTTGGTTTTCTTGATTTTTTCCAGTCTCGAATTCTCATAATATAGGGAGGTAATAGGCAAAGACGAGTCAATATCAAGTTCAAAACAAAAAATATCAAGTTCAAAACAAAAATCTCTCTAGGAAAAACCATCTAGTTATAGTTGAACTAGTTTCATTTTGAAATCAGTCTAAAGAAAAGTTATAGTTTGGTTTATTCGGTATAAACCGAATAAACAAAAATCAAAAGTATCCAAACCAAACCATATCAAAAGTAAATATGGATTTAATAGGATAACTATTTTCTTTTTGTGAAAAACCGAGAAACAAAAAAAAAACCAACTGAGACGGAACCAGATTGAACACCCTAAGCACGTTTAGATGAAAATTTGATGACAAGTTTTGTATACAATAAATGAATAATACAATCCTTTCAAAGCAAGTAAAGACGAGCACACAGTTTTCTCCTCTTAGTTTTGTTCTGTCTACGGATTAATCCTTCGGGGATTCAAAGGATTCCGATTCGTCCTATCCTCTGTTCTCGGTGTTGATCTTTCTTCAAAAGTAATGGTTTATTCCTATCTTTTTGGGAAAAACGGTCAATCTCAACTCTAACAACTGGTATCGATTAATATTCATATTCGAACCATAAAATATTTGAATATCAAAACATATACTATTTTTTTTGGCCAAAACATACATTGACTCAATTTCCGTTAGTCAACTCCGTTAAACCGTTAATGGAGAATCCGAATTGGCACTATAAATCCGAACTGGCATCGTAAATCAAAACGACGTCAATTTGATGGGTTTTGAAAAATCAAAAATTAAACCCTCTATAGGGTATGAACCCTCAACCAAAAATTTCTGATTATAATTATCAAATTGTTATGAATAATTAATATGAATGCCCATTATAATTTCCATATTTTAGATATTCTCGCTTTACTTATTCTTCAAGTTTAGCTTGTTCTTTAAATCTTTGTAAATCTATAGATACCTCTTATTATTAATGGAATAAGACATTAATAATTTCCTCTCTCCCTTTATTCACAACACGTTATCAGCACGAAACCCTAACCGTCTGAACAAGTTTCACCGAAACCCTAATCAACACCAACAATGATCTTTTCGATCTCTCATCTAAAATCCAACGTCGCCATCGTAATCGAGATAAATATTGCTTTAATCGAATCATGATTTGATTGGCTCATGCTTTAATCGCAATTGCATACTTCGTTATTGAGATCTATACTTTAATGATTTACCGGCTTCGTTATAGAGATCATTCTGATTATTTATATATATCGTTATTGAGATCTATACTTTAATGATTTACCGGCTTTATTATGATTGGTTCATAGTTCTTATTGCTTTCGTTATGATGGCTTATTGTTTGATAAAGTCGACACTATGTTCTCTTTTATGTGTTGAGAAATTAATTAGAAATTGATAAGAAAATCGTTGGTTGGTTTGTTTAGTCAACATGTAAATATACTCCCTGATTTTAGTCTATCAGTAAATGAATAATTAATGAGTAATTGTTGCTTCTGGAAATTTACATCATATATATGCATGCAGGCACATCCTTTAATATTTATAGTTATTATTTTATAATTATCGATCTTTAAAAGAAAATGATTTAGTAGTCATGCATGTATCGACTCATGTTTTACAATCAATTTAATTACTTATAATTATGCTTGTTTGGTTTAGTTAGACCCTGAATTTCTTCCAGCAACATTAAATCATAATTTATCATCTTCGCTATTTTGATAGACTTAAGCAACAGATTAATTTTATTGCTTAATATATCTAATTGCTTAGAATTATTTTTCTAACAGACCTAGATGATAATGGTGAAATTATGATTGTTTGATGGTTAATATCACGTATTTCACAGTACGTTTGGGGATATTTCCAATTGCATAACATAACATGTAAATTTTATGCTTTATCGATTCATGTCAACAGTGGATTTATAGCAGGTTGACTTTTGTTTAAATTGATATTGCATACTTTGTTGTTTATTGCTCTATTACTTTGGTATTTATTGGTTTAGTAATTTTGGTAATTTGGTTTTGGTAAACCGAGATCCATATTTTATTATCGACACATGTTTTCGTTATGATCAGCGAATATCTTATTGCTTTACCTTTCAATACTTTATCATGGTTAATTAAATTTTGATTACATAAAAAAGATTTGTGACTACGATTTCTTCTCTCCTCATATACTTTAACTATAATTTTGATGTTGTTGTGACTCTATTATGATCGTTGAGCAAATCGAAAATAGAGAACATCATCAGTTTGATCCACCAACTTCATCTTCCACCTCATGATTGAAGGTACGATTTCCCTTTTTGTATTGACCGGATGATTGATGCATTACTTTACAAAATATGAGTTTTAGCAAATCGATGTTATTCAATTATTTTTGGTTCGAGTCAAGGTAAAAGATATGATCATTAGAATTGAATGTGATATTATCTAAAGCTCTTGGTTAATATAAGATTACAAGACTTGAAGTTTGTAATCGGTTGCAGAGCAAAACAATGAGTTATAGATGACAAAATCATGAGTCACGTCCAATTAGCTTTCGTCCATTCTTTGAAGTGAATGTGTGACATCATATATTAGACTACACCAATAATCATGGCCGGGAAATAGCTATAAAAGTGGTCGTAGACGTGAACGTGGATATGGATATAAATATGGTCAAGTCAAAGTCGAGGTCAAAAAGTTTCTTTCAAGAACTCATCTCACTAGAAGTGAGAAAATAAAAATGATAACAAACAAGAGATATTCCTCTTATTTGACGATGAAAGAAAATAGGTTGAGTACAATATCATGTAGTATAAAGATTATTGAAGGTTTCAGAAGAGCAAATATATGATTGTTTACGGGAACACAATTTGAATTCACTGATGTGTTATACTCTCCCAAGTCGAAAAAGGTTAAAAAGACCTAAAGAGAATACATGACCCAAGTTGGGTATGTTGTTGATTCTAGAGTGACATTCAGTTCGAGATGGATGGACCTGAATTATGGAATCTCACATCCATAGTAAGTGGAACATCCAGAAGATTATGTTAACACTCAAAATGGACTTTGATGAGTCATTTATAAAACAAATCCAGGGGATTTCAAGATTAATCATGTTAAGGCAATAAAAGTATTTTGGAGAAACTACATGCATTCTCTAATAGATTGTACTACACAACAAGGTATAATGGAGATAAGTAAAATAGTAAACCAGAAGTTTACTAGAAATCTCATTGTGTTGGCATGACCGGTTAAGCATTTACTGACCATGATTGAGTGACGAAGTCACATATACCAGTTGTGCTCCAATTAATATTGATGTCCCGGGGGGACAATCAACTGCTATTGAGTCTAGAGATCGCATGAAACTGATAGACTTATTGGTTCCAAAGATAAAAATCCTCGAAAAGAAAAAGAGCAGACTTTTAAAATGGCAAGACCGAGGAATCGAATAATTATAGAGGATCTCCATAAGAGACATTAGACATGACTAAGAAAGAAATCCAGGTACATGGTAATGATAATGATAAGAGATTTCAACTAGTTGTGTCATGTCTGAAATAAAATGGAACCAAAAGCAAATCGACGTCGATAATATTTTTGCATGCAATGAATCAGTTGATGAGAATTGAGGATCATAAACCACGGTAGAAGAAGATGTATTGAAAAACGTACGTAACGCGATGATTGGCCAATCATGGAAAAAGCCGTAGAGGCAGAGTTAAAATCTCTTGCAGAGAAGTATTTAGACCAGTAGTATGTACACTTGAAAGTGTAAAACTAGTGAGACATAAGTGGATCTTTATGCGAAAGATGAATGAAAGTGATATATGAAGAGATATACTTTCTTGTGGTGGATGCAACTATTCAGATCCCTTATGAATCCGACAATGAGATAAAGACTTGATTTACTCTTAAAAGAATTTAAACTGCTAGAGCAATCCATGAGGATTTAAACTGCTAGAAGCAGCCAAGAAGGATTGAAACTGCTAGGAGCAGCAAATTCAAGTTCTTGAGAACACTAGTTATTCGATTGAATTGAAACAAATATATTTCATGGGGTATGTTGGTGGTGAGTTTAGCACTCCCCGGTTTAGCCCGGTTTGAACCGAGACAAGACCACGAAACGGTTGCCAACCTTCGAACTCGAAAGAGAGGTCCGCAAAAGACTGTTAATCGATGAGTTCGGTAAGAATCCGAAGGAATACCAAACCTGACGTGATCGGCTCCGAACGTTGATTTTTAACCGAGATCGGTGAATTAGTCCCGATCGACGACTGTTCAAGATCGGTTGAGAAGTGCACAAAGTGATCAACCATCGAGCTCGGTGAAAGCCGAACTCATCATGATTAATTCTAAACATAAAATCAAGTCCTCGTCTCGAACCGAGATCGGCCCATTTGACCCCAATTGACGATGGTTCGAGATCGGTAAAGAAAAAGACATCAAGCGATTGCCGACTCGCGGTATAACGAGCTCGTCGGTATCAACCCATCGTAATCAAACCCACTTCCGGGATTCGCGGAAAAAAGCATATCTTACTTTGCGGAAAAGAAAGATTAACTAGTTTTTTAATCTGGGATTCGCGGAACTTTTCCCGGATTCGAGGGAAAGTCTAAGCCGCCGAGGAAGCTTATAAATAAGGAAGTCCCGACGACATTTTTAGGGAGAGAGTGATTCACGACACATTTTAGAGAGAGAGGGTGAGAACTCGAAATCCGATCTCGATCTTATTACCGATCTCAAAACACTTTGTAAACTCCGACGAGTTCAATTTAATAAAAACGAGATCCCGATCGATCTGTCAATTCTTTTTATTCTTGTGTGATTTCTACAATTAACAATTGGCGCTTCAGAGAGGGGGCGAACCTCCGACTTTGTGGTTAACAGCCGACCTCCGAGTCTCTTTTGATAAAGTTCGATAATGACCGAAACGACGATAACCCCGAAACTCGATGAAAGCGGTTCCACGCTCGGCGATAATGGTACCCAGAATAACGGACTCGACATTCTCAACCCGGAAAATCGCGACCCAACAACAACAACGACGATCTTTCACTTATTCCGCCAAGCACTGCTACTACGACCCAGGCTCCAGTCGACCAAACCGCTCTCATGATGGCCTTGGCAACATAACTTGCCAAACTCGCCAAAAGGAACGATGAAAGATTCGACTCTCTATTCGCAAATTAGACAGAACTTCGAGACAAGCTCGGCGAACTTAGACAGAACCCATCGCCTTTCCGACCCGATGAAGTAACACCCCCTCTTCGCCGAAACCTTATCACCGAGCTAAATCGAAACCAAAGCACAACAGCTCGATTTCCCGCATTAAGATCCGCCGATAGCCAGGGAACACATATCACCGATCAGGCATCTCTGGATCAAGAGTTCGAGAGCGTCAGAGCCCAACTTCAAGATATGAAATCCAAGTTCCATCAGGCCACCAATTCCAAGTTCCAATTCCACCCGAGATTGATCGTGTAATCCAAGAGACCCAGAAGACACCGTTCACACATCGGATTGTCAATACTTCAGTTCGACGCTTGGAAAAGATAAAATCACACCGTACGATGGACATACCGACCCTCGTCATTTCATGACCTCGTTCGGCATCATGATGAACCGTTTTCGATTTGACACCAAGGAGGAAAAGATGCCGCCACATGCCAACTCTTTATGGAGAACTTCAACGGAACCGCCCTCGACTGGGTCTCACAGCTAGATGCACACTCGGTCTACAACTATACCGAACTGTCAACCAAGTTTCTCAAGCGCTTCACAATGTTCATCAATCAAAAAACTCGGAACGCCGACTTGTGGGCCCTCGAACAGAAAAGCGAAGAACCATTGCGTGATTTTATGAACCGATTCAAAGCAATACTGTCCCACTGCACTATTGATGACGAAGCTGCAATCGAGGCCCTCTACAAGGCGACCTGGTACAAGTCAGATTTTCACAAGGAGATCAAACGCAACTGGCCGAACACTCTGGAGGACATCTTACACAAATCGCACGTTCACATCCTTGAACAAGAAGAGGTAGCCGTAAAGGATAAACAGTACGCCCTTTCAAAGCAAGTCGCACCCAGAGACAAGCCAAAAGAGGAGTACCGCGAAAACCGAACTAACTATGAAAGACGAACTGCGACTCAACAAGTTAGTACCATTCAACCACAACAACATTGGAATACATGGGTCCTGACCGAGGATCCAAATGAGCCGACCTCCAGCGCAGAACCGTTCTGCCAATTTCACAATAGAGGGGGTCACATCACCGAAGAATGTCGACACCTCAAAGATCTCCTCTTGTTGAAATACAAAAAAAGGCGAAGTCCCGGTCGAAGCCGCGTTCTGGCCCGGTAACAGATTTCGCCGTAATGATAATAACGGAGGTCATCGGCCGAACACCGTCGGCAATCCGGGACAAACGAATGTCAGATCTAACATGGAGCAACCAAAACGAGATCGGGAAGACCAACCCAAAAATCAGAACATTCAGCAAGTCCGGAAGCGCGTTAACATGATTATGGGAGCCCTCGAATCCTGCAATTATTCAGTTCGGGCAATAAAAGAGCACAGCAGAGAAGTAATTGAGGCACGACGGCAGAATCGAGTTGTAGCAGGCGGGATATCGGTAACCTTCTCTGAGGCCGATACGGAAGGACTCCACATACCGCATAACGACCCTTTAGTCGTCAACTTGCTTATCGGAGGCGTTGCTGTCGGGAGAGTCCTCATCGACACCGGCAGCTCGGTAAACGTGATATTCAGACAGACACTGAGAGACATGGATTTTTCGGACTCCGAGATCAAAGAAAACATTGAACCTCTCACTGGGTTCACAGGCGAACAAACCATGACCGCGGGAACTGTCAAAATACCAATCTACGTCGGCGGACTCGTAAAAATGGTCAAATTTTTGGTCCTCGACAGGCCGGCGATCTACAAGTCATCCCCGGGACACCTTGGATCCACACAATGTAGGCCGTTGTCTCTACCTACCATCAATGTTTAAAATTCCCAACGACCTACCATCAATGTTTACCCTCAAAGGCGATCAAATAATGTCTTGAACATGCTATATCAACGAATGCAAACTTAGGACGGCATCCCGAACATGTGTCATCGGCACGAATAGAACTTCGGCAAATCCATTAGATCGAAAGATGGATCCTGAGTCGCCCAGGCGCGAGACAATCATCCAGGTCAATATAGACGAACTCAATCCCGAAAGATGCGTCGGTATCGGAGCCCAACTGGATTAAGAAATCAAAAGTGATCTTATCTGCTTCCTTAAAAGGAACGTCTCGACGTTCGCTTGGACTATTACGGATATACTCGGGATTAACCCAAAAATCGCGTGTCACAAGCTCGGCATTGACACTACCTTCAAATCAATCAAGCAGAAACGACGTAAGCTCGGCCCAGAAAAGGCTCAGACCGTCAACGACGAAGTCGAACATTTACTCAGAGCAGGCTTAATTACCGCGGTCATATATCCAGACTGGTTAGCTAATCCGGTCGTCGTGAAAAAGAAGAACGGGAAATCAAGAATTTGTATTGATTTCACTGATCTCAACAAAGCTTGCCTAAAAGACAGCTTCCCGGTTCCGCATATCGATAGACTGGTCGAATCCACGACCGGAAACATCCTTCATGGATGCCTTCTCAGGGTACAACCAGATACTCATGCACCCTAACGATCGAGAGGAGACATCATTTATCAAAGATCGGGGCATCTATTGCTACAAAGTCATGCCGTTCGGACTGAAAAATGCCGGAGCAACATACCAACGACTTGTCAATCGTATGTTTGAAAGTCAGCTCGGTAAAACTATGGAAGTATACATCGACGACATGCTTGTCAAATCTCTTGTCGTTGAAGATCATATCGGTCATCTCAACACGTGTTTCAACATACTCAACGAGTACGACATGAAACTCAACCCAAACAAGTGCACATTCGGGGTAACTTCCGGAGAGTTCCTTGGCTATATCGTGACTCAGAGGGGAATCGAGGCTAACCCCAAGCAGATCTCGGCAATCCTCGACCTACCATCCCCAACAACGAAACGAGAAGTTCAGCGGCTGACCGGCCGTATCGCCGCGCTTAACCGATTCATCTCCCGATCAACATATAAGTGCCTACCTTTCTATCAACTACTTCGTGGCAACAAACATCTCGAATAGGACGATAAATGCAAAGACGCATTCACACAGCTTAAGGAGTATATGTTCACTCCCCCGATCTTGGCCAAACCTGAAGACGGCAAAACTCTTTACCTTTACATCTCGATTTCCACCTCGGCTGTCAGCGGGGTCCTAGTTTGGGATGACCGAGGCGAACAGAAACCAATTTTCTACATCAGCAAGTCACTAGGCGAGGCCGAGACTCGATATCCGACGCTTGTAAAACTCGCCCTTGCCGTGGTCACCGCGGCTCGGAAACTTTTCCGTACTTCCAATCGCATTCGATCACCGTCCTTACCGACAAACCCCTACGAACTATTCTGCACAGCCCAAGTCAGTCCGGCAGACTCGCCTAATGGGTTATCGAACTGAGCGAATACGATATCGATTACAAAAAACGGACGAATATCAAGTCCAACGTACTTGCCGACTTCCTTATCGAACTACCGCAAGAATTTATCAACACCGACATCCCAAAAACCGAACAGAGGATGCTTCACGTCGATGGCTCATTATCCCATCGCGGAGCGGGAGTAGGCATCTCCTTTCAGTCGCCAACTAGAGAAATTTTGGAACAACCATTCCGACTGGAATTCAACGCATCAAACAACAAAAACGAATACGAAGCATTACTCGCCGGACTGCGCTTGGCCAAGGCCATCTGAGCAATTGGTGTACATGCGTACTGCGACTCCCAGCTCGTCGCGAACCAATATAGCGGAGAGTACGACGCGAAGAATGAACGAATGGATTCATACCTCAAACTCGTAAAGGAGCTCGCCGCCGAATTCGTATCCTTCGACCTTATGAAAATTCCACGAGGAGAGAACGCGACTGCCGACGTACTCCCCACCCTCGCATCCAGCTCGGACCCTCACCTTAAGCGAACGATCCCGGTTGAAAGCATTCTGAAACCAAGTATTGAGAAACCAGAGGCATGCCTCGTAACAACGCGTGGACGTAATTACGAAAAACAACCAGTTGAAAAAATAGCAAAGAGAATGGCTAGAAAAGCATCTTCCTGGCAGACCGACCCGAATACTGCTCCCGAATCGGATTTAATGCAAAATCCCGATCTACGGGATCAGTCCAACGATGAAAACAAAGTAGAATCTCAGGGACTTCATGTTCTGATTAACATTGAGGCCGAAGAAGACGAGGAACCCAAAGATTGGACTACCGAAATCAAAATGTACATCTACGAAGGAAGAGTTCCAATGAACAGGTGGGCAGCTCGGCAACTTAAGATGAGAGCAGCCTCCTACATCGTCCTCGATGGGGAATTATTCCGATGGAGCGCCTCGGGAGTCTTGTTGATATGCGTATCAAGCAACGATATTGACGAAGTCATGAGAAACGTACACGAAGGATCAGGGGGAAATCATTCCAGAGAGCACTCCTTGGCTCTGAAAATAAAAAAGGTAAGTTACTATTGGCCGACCACGTTAAAAGATTGTGAGAAGTTCGTAGCTAAATGCGACAAATGCCAACGACACGGCCCGATGATCAATCTACCAACCGAACTGTTAGCAACGTCAACAGCACCTTACCCTTTTATGCGATGGGCAATGGACATCATCGGTCCACTACGGCGTTGAACCACACAAAAGCAGTTCATCCTTGTTATGACCGATTACTTCACCAAATGGGTTGAGGCCAAACCATACGCCGAGATACAAGCTCTCGATGTCCAGAAATTCGTTTGGAAATACATCATTTGCCGACACGGAATACCATACGAGATCATCACAGATAATGGGCCACAATTCATTTCGTCGTTGTTCGGCGATTTCTGTGCAAAGTGGACAATTCCACTTAGTTTCTCAACACCGAGATACCCATAAGGCAACGGCCATGCAGAAGCGACTAACAAAACCGTGATCGACGGACTCAAGAAGAGATTACATGCGAAGAAGGGACGATGGGCCGATGAACTAGACGGAGTCCTATGGTCTCACCGAACTACACCTCGGCGATCTACCGGACAATATCCCTTTTTCTTAGCATACGGAACATAAGCTTTATGTCCGGCCGAAATCAACATCCCAACCATACGCCGAACAATGCTAACACAAAATCCCGGCCTCAACGACGAAATGATGCTCGACAACCTCGACGGACTCGAGGAACAACGCGGACAGGCATTACTCCGAATACAGAACTATCAAAACTTAGCAGCACGCTATTACAACAAGAAAGTACGAGGCCGACATTTCGAGGACGGTGACCCTGTCTTACGAAACGTTTCCAAGGGACCGAAGAGAAAAACGCTGGGAAGCTCGGCACTAACTGGGAAGGACCATATCAGATAATGCGGATCGTCAAACCCGGCGTCTACGAACTTATGGAGATGGACAGAACTCCGATCCCGAGATCGTGGAACTCAATAAACCTCAAACGTTATTACTACTAAGTTCGACATCGCGGAAAAAAAAAAACCCCCGAGCTCATCCAGTAAGCTCGTCTTCAATTTCGATGTAACATGAACTACGGATGGCTTGATCCCTCTTTCAAGGGTACGTAGGCAACCCTCAACGGTACAGCTGTGACTTAATAAAATTTTATCTCCAAGTATCTTGATAAGCCGAACTCGATATGTCCGCATCTTCAAAAGCCAAACTCAATATGTTTGCATCTTCAAAAGCCGAACTCGATATGTTCGCATCTTCAAAAGCCGAACTCGATATGTTCGCATCTTCAGAAGCCGAACTCGATATGTTCGCATCTTCAAAAGTCGAACTCAATATGTTTGCATCTTCAAAAGCCGAACTCAAGCAGTTCGCCGAACTCGAATAGTTCGTATCATTGAAAACCAAACCCTAACAGTTCGGCGAACTCAATTACTTTGCATCTTCGTAAGTCAGTCTCATACAGTTCACCGAACTCAAACATTTCATAATCTCTTTTAAAGCCGAACTTTTCAGTTCGCATTACAGTCATAAACGACTAAATTATTTAAGCCAAACTTTGTAGTCCTGGCCAGACGATCGGTATAAATATATAAGCCGAGCTTCGTCTCGCATGTACCCCCATGGTGCTATGGATAACACCCTTTCCATGTTAAGTCGGAACCAGTCCCGCACTATATCCGCTCTCAGATCATCCGAGCTAAATAAGCCGAGTCCATCTCGCAAACTCCGATTCGATCTGAGAAGACCTGAAGTATCTTAAGACGAGCTACCAATGCACTCTCATGCTAAGCTCCAAGGTAAAGCCGAACGTTTTCTCTCGCAAAATTAAGCCGATTTTTCAACAATCGCAAAACTAAGAAGCCGATTTCTCAACAATTGCAAAATTAATAAGCCGATTTCTCAACAATCGCAAACTAGTAAGCCGATCATATCATTTTACTACCTCACAAAAGCCAAACTCGATTTCACATATTCAAATTCGACTAAGTATAAAAACTGAGGTCGAAATCGAAAATTGAAACAATACAGAAAAAATAATACTGAATTCATTAAGTCCCGAAAGCCTCATTAGGCAAAAAGAGTTTACAAGAGAAAAGCCCAGTCGGGTAAACTATTACATAAAAAGCCCTTCGGGCATAAAGAAGAGTTTACCGAGCTAGCAAAAATGGATAAAAATATACAACTGAGATAGCAATCAGACAGCTTGATCTCTTATTTCACTCGTCCGATCGCCCAAGATCGTGGGCTGATTCGAACCGAACATATCAAGACCTGGCGAGACTTCTACCCCAATCGGCAGGGAGATTTCCGGATGAACATGTTTGATGAACGAAGATACAGTAAGATCCTCCTCGGTGAGCTCGTAACGCGCGATAGCTTCGTATTCTACTGACTTCTCAGATTTAAGCTTCTTCAGCTTTTCAAAACAGGTCGGCGGAACGACGATGCCGACTTTCTTTTCAAGAAACCAAAAATTAAGAACTTCATGGAGCTGGTTGATACCAAGGAACGTTTTCTGATGCCGATCAATTGCAGCAAGATGATCATTTACCTTTTGGAGACGAACATGACACTTCTCGGTCACCTCTTTTCGTTTCATGATCTCCCTTGTACGAGTCCCCCTCAGACAAATCGTCTCGTTCTCCAGCTTTTGGACAGCCGCATCCCTATCTGCCTTAAGCTCGGTGTTCGTATTTCTCAAGCCGACTAGCTCCTTTTAAGTTCGGCGACGGCCAAGTCGCCAGCTTCTTATCTTTCCTGCTCAGCAAGCAGCTCTTTCTGCAATTCCTTGGCAGCATCCCCAACCTCGATAGCCTCGCGACGCGCAACACCGAGCTCGCGATCGTATGTTCCAACAAGCTCGTTCGTCTGAGCCACCATCTACAAAAGAAATAAAAGAAGGTTGTCATATGCCGAGCCTCAAATCAAAATTAAGAAGAATAAGGCAATCGGGAGTTCATTTACGTCGGCAGTAGTACAAGCTAACTTCTTATAAGCTTATGATTGAAAGAGATCTTTGGTTGGAGGCAATTCTTGGGTACCGAAAGTCAGTTGCCGATACAGATCGGCGCACGCACCCGCATCATTAATGACGAGCTCATCCTTGTCATAGTTGAACTTGACAGAATGTGCCGAAGGTCCGGCAGTTCGCTGCCTTTTTGAGACGGCAGACCGGTCTGAGTGACTTTCTCCAGCAACCTCACTATGCACCGTCATAATATTATCGCCCGCATGAGGGGAGCTCGGTCCTTTGGCTGCTCGCTTTGACGACCTCCTGACCGAACTCTTCCTCTTCTTTTTCTTATGCCTTTCGGCCTCAAGCTCGGTTCCGGGATTCATTTCCCCTTCAGGAGGAACCTGCTCCTCTTCAACAACCGGCTCCTCTTCAACGGCCTGCTCCTCATCGTCGACCTGCTCATTCTGATGGTTGGGAGAGACCTCGGCATGGTCCTTGTCATACTCCAGATCGTAATCGAAGTCGGGAATATCATCCATCTTCATCTTTCTCTTCCTACCGAATGGATTAGCTAAAGCAAAAGTAGCTCGGGAGTTAGAGAAATGCCGATGTCGAATAAAATAAAATCAATTGCCGAGACGGACCTTTGAGAGCTCGCTTAGCCTTCAAATCAAGTTTCTCCTAGTACGGCGCCGGCCAACGAATCTTCCCAGCCGCACTTAGCCTCTTCTCGTGCTCAGAAGTAAAACATGGGATCGTTGTAAGGATGCTCGGAGTATAACGAGCTGAAAAGACAAGATTGAAAATGATTAGATAAGATAAATTGAAAAACAGCTAAGCAAAGACCGATATCTACCAATGGGGATCCTCCATTGAGTCCGGTAATTGCCATCAGGCCGTTCTACAGAGAGATCGTCAATCCGAAGATAAAGTAACGAGTACTCCAATTGTTAACCTTGCTCAGTTTATTTCCCGTAACAAGATCATACTCTGGTTTTGCATTTGTCGATAAGAACCAAGGTTTCTGTTTCGCAATGTTCACTCGGAACAACCTCTCAAACACCCGGACATCAATCGGAATATCGCAATCTTCCCCAAGGACTAGAAGCCCAACGATATTGATAATCGTGGCAGGCTGGAGTTGGGAAATCGCGACATGACGGCGCGCACAGTACCTATAAGGAAGCTCGGGCAAATGAAATTCAAGTCCACAGATGAAATAGTCCTCATACACACAGATGTAACCCTCAGGGGCGTCCCAAGGTCTTTGATCATTGTTCGGGATACAAAAGACGATATCGTCAAGAGGTCCACACCGCTCCATAGTGTGTTTAACGGTATCTCCTGTTGATTGAGTTGGCCCGACAGAGGCCGGCGTAACAATTTTGCGAACTGCCAACGGAACAACCTCTTTTGCCGGACGGACTCTTTCTTCTTCAGCCTCGGCAAGCCCGACAGCCAGTTCCCTGTCGAGCCAAACTTGTTCATCCACTTCAACGAGTTGCCTATTTTTCAAGATCGGCGGTCAACTCTCCATCAGGCCGAACTTGATCATCCACGGCAATCCGCTCATCTTCGAGATGAACATGAGCATCCGTCTCACGATTCTCTCCATCCACAAAGTTTGGAGCTTGGATAACAGCTCGGAAACAACTAGGAACAGCAGGAGCATAGCGCGAGTTGCGCCTGATCAACTCTTGTCGGACCCCACTCAGACCGTCACCGGATGAATCATCAGGATCCGACGAACTGACGAACAACTTGAGATCGATGTTCGGATTTCGCGGAGAGGGAGTTCGGTCGTTAACAGAAGTTGAAAAAGAACTCGAACTCATCTCGATCAAAGAAGACAAAATCGGAACAATTTGGTGAATAACAGTTTGAAGATAGATCGGAGAGTTTGAGGATCTTCGAAGCAGATCGGAGGAATCGCGGCGGAGAAAGATCGGAAAATTTTAAAGCAAAAAAAAACTAGAGAGAAGGGAGAGCGCTAGAGAGAGAAAGAGGCGTACCTTTTATAAGCGAGATAATGAAGTGAAGAATCGGAAGAGTCTAAGGGTATTTATAAAGAGAAAAGCAATTATGGCGTCTCCTCGATTTCCGCAACGATTAGAGAAGCCAAATCGTTGCGACTCCTTGATTTCCGCAACGGTTATAGATCCTAAATCGACGCGTCTTTTCAAGATTTACCGAACTCAAAGGATCTTCGAATTCGGAAATTCGGATCAAGGAAAGTGTCGATCTCAATTCCAACCGGACTAAAAATTCTTCATTAACTTCGCCGAATTGGGGGGGGGGGACTAATTGTTGGTGGTGAGTTTAGCACTCCCCAGTTTAGCTCGGTTTGAACCGAGACCGGCCCAATTGATCCCTGTTGACGACGGTTCAAACCCAGAAGGAAAGACCACGAAACGGTTGCCGACCTTCGAACTCAAAAGAAAGGTCCGCGAAAGACTGTTAATCGATGAGTTCGGTAAGAATCAGAAGGAATACCGAACTTGACGTGATCGGCTCCGAACGTTGATTTTTAACCGAGATCGGTGAATTAGTCCCGATTGACGACGGTTCAAGATCGGTCGAGAAGTGCACAAAGTGATCAACCATCGAGCTCGGTGAAAGCCGAACTCGTCATGATCAATTCTAAACGTAGAATCAAGTCTTCGTCCGAACCAAGATCGGCCCATTTGACCCCGATCGACGACGGTTCGAGATCGGTAAAGAAAAAGACATCAAGCGATTGTCGACTCGCGGCATATCGAGCTCGTCGGTATCAACACATCGTAATCAAAACCCACTTCCGGGATTCGCGGAGAAAAGCATATATTACTTTACAGAAAAGAAAGATTAACTAGTTTTTTAATCTGGGATTCGCGGAACTTTTCCCGGATTCGGGGGAAAGTCTAAGCCGCCGAGAAAGCTTATAAATAAGGAAGTCCCAACGACATTTTTAGGGAGAGAGTGATTGACGACACATTTTAGAGAGAGAAAGTGAGAACTCGAAATCCGATCTCGATCTTATTACCGATCTCCAAACACTTTGTAAACTCCGAAGAGTTCAATTTAATAAAAACGAGATCCCGATCGATCTATCAATTCTTTTTATTCTTGTGTGATTTCTACAATCAACAGGGTATACTCTTAAAGTGAATATTATGAGGTTAACCGATATACCCATGTGTATTATCAAAAGATTATGGATCAATGTGATCTTTGATTTGTACATAATCAAAACTCTTGAAGAGTTATCGGAAGTCAAAATTTGGAAGAAACGACTTATGGAAAGATAACATTGTCTTCAAGTTCTCCAAATTGTAAATTTAAGGAAAGAGATGTTTTCTCAAAGATCCTTGCAGGATTTTACATAGAAAACGCTCATATATAGTTGGTCTTGAAGTACCACACTTAAAATGATATATGAGCAAGTTGTTGATCACTTTCATGATTGAAAGATGTGCTTTCATATGACAAGAAAGAAAGCCAACATAATAGCCTTTACAAGAAGAGCATGAATAACTCGTATGTACAAATATGTACAATATGAATATCTAGAAGATTGTAAGTAAAAAGAAATTTGGCATGAAGTCCAAATAGACGAAGAAAAATCTTCTATGTGAGAAAGGATGTTATGGACCATAAGTCCAATAACCTGAGAAATTATGATAATCATACAAGTGTATTAACTAAGGTTATGCTTATATCAATTCCCTAAAGATGATATATATTATTGGAATGCATCTCTTGAAGAAGATGCTTCTTAGGGGAGAAATATGATGATGTGCGTAGTTGTGCTCTTTTTCCTTATCATGGTTTTATCCCACTGTGTTTTTCCATGACAAGGTTTTAACTAGATAGCAAAGAACATGCAAATGATAGACACCTAAGGGGAATGCAAATATAAAAGTCTATCACAATTCCAAAGATTATTGAAATCATCAGAAGCATAGAGAATGATCAAGATGGATCATCTGCGATACCCATTAATTGCAGAAGAATGACGATGTACGTCTACTACAAATTCGTTCAAGTGAAGATTTGACGGACTTATTTACCAAGACATCTCCAACTACTATTTTCATGAAGCTAGTTCCTCATATTGGATCGCGTCGTCTCAAACATTTCAAGTGATGTACGCATGAGGGAGGTAATAGTGCGCTGCACTCTTTTTCCCTTAACTATAGTTTTTACCATTGGATTTTTCTGGTAAAGTTTTTAATGAGACAACATATTATGCGCATTAGGATCATTTTTGTATAATGGTCATCCAAAGGGAGTGTTATGAATAATTAATATGAATGCCCATTATAAAACCCATATTCTAGAATGTTCGAGAATATTTTCGCTTTATCTCCAAATTTAGCTTGTTCTCTAAATATTTATAAACTTATATATACCTCTCCCTCTCGTTATCCATGAGACACCTAATAATTTCCTCTCCGTTATTTCACAACACAAATACAGTTTATAAAAGCGACTCTTTTCCTCCGGCTTCTTTCGGGTCTTCTACAACAGGTTAAATTCGCCCCCTATTTGTCAAAATGACAAACGTATCTGCAGAAACCAAATCAGATCCTCCATAGCTTCTCACCCGATCAAAAATCAACGACCAGGCAATCTCAAATTCACGAGCTTTACACAAAGCATTGATAACCAAATCGAACAGTGGAGGAGAAGGTGTAAACCCAGGTTTCATCTCTGCCCACTTGAACACCGAGTGGAGCAGCATCGGCGATGGCCTTAACCGATCGAACAGCGCTTGAACTAACCGAATGCTCGGTTCGATTATGGTTTCATCCAGAGCCGACTCGAGACTCGAACCCAACTCAACATTAGGGTTTTTGAGAAGATTCGATATGGTGGAGAAATCGGTTGGTGAAAAATCGGGAAGGGTGATATGATTCGGTGGAGTACATGTAGAATCGGGTACGGCGGGTGATTGTAACCGTTGGATGATAGGCTCGACGGGATTCGGCGGCCATGAACGGCGATAGGATATGAATTTATGAAGAAGGAAATGGTGGTGAGGATTAGGGTTCAATCATTGACAAATACAGAAGAAGTAGAATTAAGTAGAATTACGTTCCATGATTGGACAGGAGCCAGATTCTTAAAGGGGAAAACAAGAAAAGAAAAACCCAAAACTAGAGATCAAATCACGCCCAGAAAGTCATCATCTTCTTCATCGAAATTACCAAAAGAAGATAATAGAAAAACAGGTGACTATATAACATATATTTGATATTCATATCCAGTCTAGTTCAGCTGGTTGAGTGCTAAGTTCTATTCATTTGAGGTTGTGGGTCAAATATTTTATGTTTCGGGTATTAATCGGTACAGTTGTCGTTGAGTCACGAATTGGCAGTTTTCCCCATTTTCTCGGTGCCACGACAGTGTCAGTTTGTCACGTTCTCCCAATAAACTACAAATGTAAGAATTTATTAAGAGACGACTTCAAAGTTCATAGTCTTTTTTTAAGTCTTTTTTAAAGAAACGACAATCACTCGGGTCTTTATTTAATATCAAAACTCTCAGCTTCACTTGCTGGTCTATTAATTTATTGGTAACTCAAAGTCATCTCTCTGCACACACACATGGCTCGAGACGTTTTTACATAAATGGTCGAAGTTGTAAATTTCTCTCTCCCATCAAGCTTTAACAAATCCTATTGCATTTCTGATCTCCTTTTTCCATTTGGTAAGATTTGTGCAGTGGGTTTAGGTTTGAGATGGAATGTTCTGAAGCACGTCTAGAGACAATCGAGTCTCAGAGGTCAACGGTTTTGTTTCATGACCAAAGGAGACAAAGAAACTTTCCTATGAATCTGATTAACAAAGCCACAAGCAGATTCAGTTCAAGAAGTTCCTCTCAAAGCGGAGGAGAAGGCACACTCCCATCTAAGGGAGACACCGAATCTGTGCCAGAGTTCCTTACCAATCTTAGATTGTTGGATCTTTTCAATCTCCCTGGTGGATGTGTCCAGATGAATCCGGAGACTTTTTGCGGAGTGAGTAATGGGAACAAAGAATGTCTGCAGAAGTTGAGAAGCCATGAAGTGGCATGTCTCAAGAGCCATAGTGGAGATTCTGTTCTTCATCTTGCTGCTACATGGGGTCATCTAGAATTAGTGAAGAGCATTGTCTCTGAGTATCCATGCCTTATATTGGTGCCAAACTCGAAAGATCAACTTCCCCTTCATGTTGCGGTTTATGCCGGACATTCAGCTGTTGTCGAGGCTCTTGTTGCGACATTAACTTTTGTTTCAGCTAAACTGTCTGAAGAAGAGAAGGAGAGACTGAATCTATATGTTGTTAAGGACAAAGATGGAGATACTCCTCTGCATTTGGCGTTGAAAGGACGGTATATGGAGATAGCTTCCTCCCTGGTGAAAGCGAGCAACCAAGCTTCGTTTCTTGCAAATAACGAGGGAATATCTCCCTTGTATATGGCCGTAGAAACTGGAGATTTATCCCTTGTGAAAGCAATTTTAAACACTACAGGCGACAATGGCGGCCTTGAAGGGAAGGAGTGTAACTTAGAATCAAAGTTGGAAGGGAGAAAACATATTGCACACGCTGCTTTGAAGGCCAAAAGTACAGGTTTGTATTGCCTTTTACCCAGTAACTTGGTGCATTTTTGCCTGTTCAAATTTCTATACTTCCTCTATCTCCTAATAAATGATGTTTTAGAAGGTTTGTTTTTGTTTCGTTTTCATATATCTTTGCAAGTTATATATGTGACCAATTATTTTTTGCGGTTCTTTTTCATAATTGGATGAATTGTTTTTAATATATATATTAAAAATGACAATTTTTGAAGGAAAATAATTTTATTAAATCTCTACGATGCGATTTTAGCTAAAACTTCTTATATTATATTATAAAAAAGATGGAGTATTAAACTAGTATTGAGATGGATATTAGTAGGTATGCTAGTAATTTATGTTCCCAATTCCTTGAGCAGATATCCTTAATGTTATTCTCAAAGAATATCCAAGTCTTGAGGATGAGCCAGATGAAGAAGGAAGGACTTGTCTTTCATTTGGAGCATCCATAGGGTATTATGAAGGAGTATGCAATCTCTTAGACCGATCAACAAAGAATGTTTATGTGTGTGATGATGATGGTTCATTTCCAATCCATTTGGCTATAGAGAAATGCAGTAGAGAGAAATGCAGTAAGAAGATTGTTGACGAGTTTCTAGAACGTTGTCCAGATTCAAAACACTTGCTTAACAAACGTGGTCAGAACATTCTCCACATTGCAGCAAAGATGGGGAAACATATAATCAATTATGATGTGAGGGAAATTCTGAGCTTTGGGCAAGATGTGGATGGGAATACGCCTTTGCACCTTGCCACCAAAAATTGGTGCTCTGAACTCATTCCTTTACTTGCTTTGGGTGAAAGGATACTGCAACTACGGAACAATAACGGGTTAAGAGCTCTGGATATTGCCGTGTTAGAGATGAAACCATACCAAATCTTTCATGAGGTATGTCCGATATATTTCCCCATAATAGAACGCATTAATGGTTTATATATGTTGACCATTGTTTTTGGATTACAGAGGTTGACATTGGCACTCTTAGTAGCTGCTACTGAAAGACGAAGGGGTTATGAAAGGCAAAGGTCGATAACAAAACCATCCGATCCATTAAACCATGACAAAGACACAGCTTACGTCAACACTTTTCTACTGGTGGCAGCTCTTGTAGCCACCATGACGTTTGCTGCAGGTTTTACAATACCAGGTGGCCTTAACAGCTCCAATCCGCACTTGGGCAGGGCGGCTTTGGCCACTAACCCAACTTTCTTATTTTTTCTGCTATTTGACACCTTGGCATTGGTAAGCTCGGTTGCAACAATAGCTATACTTATTTGGGCGCAAGTGGGTGATCCAGCGCTCATTCGCGCATCCTTAGACGCAGCCGTACCCTTAATGTTTTATGCTCTACTATTCATGCCCTTGGCATTCTTTTTTGGCGTGATTACTGCGGTTGGGCATGTGAAATGGCTTGTAGCCATCGCTTCCATTATGTCTTTTTTCTTCTTCTATTGGGTGTATTTTCTCATTGGCCCTCACGTCCTGCTACAGATGCCAATCTCTAATAGTGCAATTATCGAGCTGTTGATGAAGTTTAGAGGTCTGTTTCCTAACATGCCTGATGGTACGCATTTGAGAAAGGTGGATTCTGTGGAGTCGTCTGGCACGGATGGTGTCAAAAAGCTAGGAAGAAGCTAATTACAAGAGATTTTCCTTAAATTTCTATATATTTAGGTAAACGAATGGAGCACTTTTGATGAAACACATCTTCTTCTTCCTTTACGCTCTTCCTTCTCTCTTCTTCTCCTTCTTCTTCTTCACAGATCTGATCTGGTTTCCGGCCGATGTCGTTGGACTAGCCACGACGTCGGTCCGGCTTTTGTTTTATAGTGGGGTGTTTTTTTTTAGTTCTTTGCCTTTTCTTTCGGCTTGGTTTTGTGGTGGGAGTGCACCGGAGGTCTTCTTCCGGCGTGGTGGTTTTGGATTGACGGCGGCGACATCGTGGTGGTGCCGGCTTGGATGAGTGATGGTGCGAGTCTGCCGCGCACGAACACCAACGCATGTGCCCGTCGTTACTGTTCCAGCGCTTGTGATGAATGGCTTTGTGGTGGTGGCTCTTGTAGCTCCGGCCACCAGTGGGAGGCTTCCATATAGCTCCGTTGTTGGTCCGGTTATTTGCTTTTATGTCTTCTTTCTTGGTTTGTTGGAGGTTTTTGGTCTTGGGTTAGCGATCGTCGGTTCTTCATGGGTTCGGTTTGTCTCTGTCAGTGGTCTCCGGTGGAGGCGAGGCGGCGGCGCTCCTTCCTTGGTGGTGGCTGTCCTTCCTTCTGGCCGGTTTCTCCTCAGAGGTTTGTGTTCGGGCTTTGGTTTTTCCGCGTGGTGGTCGGTTCCTTCTCGATGTCGCCGGTTACTTGGTGAACGACGGTGCAGCTTGCTGCTTACGATGTCGATTTGGTTCCGCTAGCTCTCTCTCTTCTCATGCCTCCATCTTCGTCTTCTCGTCTCTGCTCACGGTGGCCCATCTGTGCTTGTCCCGTTCTGATCAGACGTATAAATCGACTTGAATTTTGGTGTCTTGTATCCAAGCTTGCAGATTTTCTCTTCCTCGGTGGAGTTACTTTGGTCCTCTCCGGTTCGATCTATTGCCTTTCTCGGCTTGTTTGAGTTTGGTGCTACCCGGTTTGGTTCGTGTTCTCTCCTTGTCTTTTCCCCACAGATCTGGCCTCTGTTCAAAAGCTTCTGTCTAGGCGTTTTTAAAAATGTGTCGAAGCTATGCCTTTGACCTCGCCGCTTCCGGGAGATTGTTTGAGGAACTTTTTGAAGTTCGTATCTGTTTTGTCTTGCCGGAAACTGAAGTTTAGGATTGCTACAATTGGAAGGCTTCATTTCTATAGGAGGAATCATTATCGGAGGCTTGGCCGGTGTTGTCATCCTCGATTTGTTTCATTAAAAAGTTCTCTAGGGGAAGAAAAATCTGGTTTTTGGTGTGAGGTTCTTTTTCAAGGTTTTGGTTTCGTGCTTTGTTTAGAATCGCGGGTTTGTTTTCTTGGGTTTGTTTTCTTGTGTTCTCTTTGTTGTTTGCTTCAATTTGGCTCTCGGATATCGGACTTTGTTTCCCGGATATCGGGCTTTGTTTCCCGGATATCAAGCCTTTGTTATCGGAGGAGATGTTCCTCTCTTGTATTTCAATTTGGTTACTTCCTATGTTTAATAAAATCGAATAAAGTGTTAAAAAAAAAGGTAAACGAATGGAGCCTTGGTTTGCTTTGGCTCAAACTTTGGTGCCACTTTCATCATTTCAATGTTTTTATTATCATTATTATTATTGTTATATCTTTTTATTGTTTCTTTATTGGTTCTGCCTTAAACTGCTTTCAATTGAATCCAGGGAATACTAAGGTAAGGTTAAAGCACAACATCAAATATATACATGAGTAGGCTAACATGAAATTTTGATGACAAGTTTTGTATCGAATAATACAATCCCTTCAAAGTAAGTAAAGAAGAGTTAATCTTATCTCTACCTTTCCCAGATTGATTTCTTTCCTCCCAAAACGTTATCCAATGGTACTACTACTAGGCATAATCCAGCTTCCTTCATACCCAACGCCCACACTGTCTCCACGATGCCGCTTCTTCATCGATGCAGCGGAAACCGAGCTCCCATTGGTGGCGGAAGTCAGAGAGCTTTCTACAGAACAGTTGGTTGTGATGTTGTTTTTGTGGTCTATTGCTACTGCAAGCTCGGACAAAGATGGCACCATCATCATCTTTGTTGCATCGAAGAACGGGACTGTAGTTCCTTGAGAGCTATTGGAGACTTTGATGGCCAGCTCCGATAGCTCTTCCCTAGCTGCCTCAAGCCCAGCAAAAGCAGCAGCTTGCTCGTCAAAGGCCTTGCAAGCTTTCTCAAGAATCGATTGCAGGTACTTCCCTTGTGCCTCTATCCTCAGCTGAAGTCTCCGTTGTACCTGCCCATACTAAAAGACCAATCAAAGGTTTGCACTTTAACAGCATAGCATGTTGCAGAAACTCCTACAAAAGTTATGATCATTGTTTCAGTCTTATTAGGTAGAGATACAGAGCAGATGGAAACAGGGTAGCGGTTGGTAACAACGACATCTTAATTATTGGATTGGACATCGGTTAGGCATTTACGGTAACGGTCCTACTAGAATTTGCAACATTTTGAGTCAAATATTTCACAAACAGAGTGGTTTCACTGGCTTGTATCCTCAAGAATAACAGCAAGAAAAACAAGGAAAAACTAACCTCCAATTGCTCATGTAGTCTTCTTTGGACTTCCATCTGAGCGCGTAGAGCTTCAGTGACTTGGTAACCCCTGGTTCGCATACAAATAAGGAGGGTTCATACAAATGTAATCACTAACCAGTAGTAGCAGAAAACTGCCAGGGAAAATAAAACGTAAACCATACTCGTTCTGCTCCTGCACTGCCATTCTCAATGATGATGATGAAGATGAACCTGTGTCCTGACTCTCCCCAACACAAGAAGCTGCAGCATCAAGTTCACGGAATTAGTGGAAGTCACGGGATATCAATTTGCAACAAATTTTTAAAAAACCAGGCTCACTAGATGTATATCGTTTCTCTTTTTTTGTTTCCTTTTCGAAATTGAGTTTCTGGTTGATAGTCGGTTATAAGACCACGAGTTGTTTACTAACAACACCGGTTAAAACAACAGGTTCCTGTGGGTCTCCCACATGATATAGGTCTACGAAGTGTCTTGACAAATAGCCATATGGATAGAGTACAGAACAAAGAGACATTAAAAACAGAGATGTAGACAAAAAAAAAGGTCAACTGAATAAATACCATCCTTGGAGTTCTCAGTTGATTCTTTGCAAGCTTGCCTCCCTAGGCGGAATTTCTGTCGAGCAAAACACATAAAAAAAAAAGAGAGAAACATAACACCATCAAACACCCATAAATCTTTGGATTATTGCTCCTATAACAAGTCGAACCTGAGAAGCTACAACTGATACTTAACTATTAAAAACTCTTATCAAATCTTACAATCTAAGGTGTTATCTCATTAACCAAATAGCTCTGAGAACGGTTAATTAGAAGCCATAACTCTGGAATAAGTTTGTTCACGGTAAAACGAGTAAGTTAAACAGACAAACCTGAAGATGTGATTTGAGGTGGTAGAGGGTGAGGCCTTTCACTCCCATTGTTCTCATGATAGTTTTGGGAGTTGCTTCTGTAAGATTAACCAGACAGAGAGTCAGAAGGATCTCCATTAACAAGTGTGAGGAAAAAGACAAAACTTGAGAGTAAGATGTTTAACTACAGGCAAATCACAAGCTTCAATTTTTTCAGAGACGATACTGACACTGCTTAATTACTCTTGACTAAAATTTAACAAAACAAAAAAAGGAAATAAATTTATAGACTTTAGCATATCTTTCTATTCTGGGACGCACAGAGAATGAGATCTCCTAAGAACGTGATTCCAGCCTCAAGAACAATAAAACTTACAAGTAATAATAAACTTCACCGAATCAAGTTAGCTACTACAGTAGTAACGAAACATATTCTTCACAAATCTGAAAAAAAATAGCTAAACTCTGAGGGAAAAATCCATCTAATTCAAATCAGTGAAGATGCCACAAACCCTAAAAAAAAAGGTGCAAAATTTGAAGAAATTTGAGCAATAAACTCAGCTAGGACAATTGTTCCCACAGTCAGAGATCCAGAAATTTGAACAAGCCAGTAAGAAATAAGAGAGACAACCGAAAGGTAATCAATCAATAAGTAGACAAGAACTCACTGTCGGGACCGCCGAGCTGCGTGACGGCGTCAACGAACCTCTCATGGAGCTCGGATGTCCACCGGAGACGAGGCTTTGGGTCAGTGGTTAAGACCAAACAGGCGTCGCCGGGAAGATTGGTTCCATCAAGAGGTCCATGGTAGTCACCGGAATGCCCACCATCGAGCGGAAGCGAGCGTATCGCCGAGTACATTTTCCAATTTTCGTCGCCTGTTTTCCCGGGAAAGTGAAAGAAAAAAAAAGTTTCAGGGGAAAGAAAATTTGGGTGGTATGCAGATTGTGGGAGTTTCGGATCCGGGTCAAACCGGGTCAGGCTCCGGTGGTTCTTTTTTTTTTAGACAGCGAAGAGACGGGTGGAGAGATTTGGACGTACCCTCTCTATTTTCTCTGGTATGCGTGAACATAGAGGGAACATGTTGTGTAGTAATCTATTAATAATTTGTCCGCATAGGTACTTTGATTAGAGTATTAATTAATTTAATCATCATATTTAATACTCCCTCCATTTCGTATTAGTCATAGGTTTAGAGCTTAAATTTTATTTCATATTAGTTATCGTTTTAGAATTTCAATGCAAATATTTGATAATATTTCCATTTTTATCATTATTTTTTTAACTTATTAATTAGTGTGATCATAGTATATAATACATTAATAAGGGGTAAAACAAAAAAAATTGAATTGTTTTTTTAGATTATGTAAAACAACGTAGAACAACAAGTAATATAAAACAGAAAGAGTATTTATTAATTATATTTAGATGATATTATTATCTTTATATTAAAGAATAGATAACCTAAGAAAAACAAACTTGGAGAAACGATTAAAAGGTAGTAGCTAGGAACTATGAACTTTTTTTTTCAGGCCGAAAAAAACTAATAAAAAAAAGGTATTAAAAATTCACTGCTCAACAAATCCTTATACAGTAAATTTGTTTCTATTACCAAATGTCAATCGTCCAATTGAAAAATTACCTATGATAAAATCTAGAGCTCACATGATTGATGGTGCTTAGAATAGGTCAATATAACATGTTTTGGTCCTAGACCTAAGGGATGTACTTAGTCTTAAAAAAAATATTATGAATCAAAATTGAAATAATTTTCAGAGATTGTAAAACAAATTGAATATTCTTGTATCTAAAACATACAATAACTAACCATGATTGAACTGACGGTACTAAAATGTCAACATTTTAATAAAATGATTTTGCCAACAGTACAACTACGCCGTTTTACTCATATTGAAGAATTTTAAAAAAAAAATCATTAAACTTTTATTCAAGAAATTTTTTTTCCTTTTCTAAACCTTGGAAGTTCCGGACCTTTGGTCCATAATCTCTCATGGTGCCCAGAACCAGCCGTTGATAATATTACATTTAAAACGTAAATCACTCTTCCCGAATAGAATTGAACTAGTGATCTTAGAAACTCCCAAGTACCACTAAACCACCAAAATAATTCTTTTGTTCTTGCTCATTTCTTAAAGACCTTATTTTATATAAGGTAGGTCCATGTTTTCCTTCGTTGATAAAAAATTCTCAACATCAACAGATTAACTGGTTGACTGACATCGTAACGTAGGATTCGGCTTAACTAGTATATAGTTGAGGATGGAATCAGTGTTAAACTTTAGTTTGTGTAGCAATCGACATGGTAACATAATTTGTGTATAAATCATCATGATGAAAATAGTTCGGACCGAAATCAGCCCTTTTCGCACGATATCTATTTTGTTCAACAACTATTCCAGATTTATAGAATTGTATAGTTGGGATGTCACTGTTTCCTATTATAGTTATTTCTTAACCTCGCTGATCTGATCAATTTGTTTTTGTATGCGTTATTTTGTCCTTTATCATTTTGAGAGTTAGTCAACGTTAGTTTCCTAGAATAGAAAATATTATACTGTCCAGAATTTAGTACAAACTTTTGAAGAAATGACAAATGATACGGTATGATTTTTCTGTAAGTTTGAGTCAAATTATTTTTTACTTAAATATTAATATCATTTATAATTTTTTTTCTCCAGAAAAGCAACTGCGTATAATATTATAATACGAAATGTATAAAGAAAGAAAGAGTTATAAATCATAGGTGGTTGAAACTAAGAATTATAATTAACTACTTAAAACTATCTCTATCCACCAACCCGTTTTTGTTAAAATAATTATTGTGAAACATGCGTTCATACTCCATAGTAACATGGCTAAAGACTCTTAAGTTGCTAAACGTCTTCTTCGTTTGTGAATCTGGGTGCCGCATCTAGAAATTATATCTAGACATAGTATCTGGATACAGTTATATTTGTTTATGTGTTTATATATTTTATTTGGAAGTATTTTAAAACTAAATGACTAAAAAGGACATTTTCTATGTTTATAACAATTTATTTAATCTAAAGTATATTTACAACTAAATAATTATCAAATTAATATTTAAATAACTTATAAAATTCGATTTAATGAAATAATTATATTTAAGAAAATATTTTTTTTATAAAACTTTAAATAACAATAAATAAATAAACATTTTAATACAGTAAAAAACAAAATAAATCTAAAAATATTGTTATGCATCAAAAAATTAAAAGTAATATATAAAAAAATAATCTAAAAACACATTACTAACAAATATTTTTATCAGTATTTTTAGGCGAAAACCCGCTATTTTGCTGGTTTGGCGATAAACCGCTATTTTGCTGGTTTGGCGGGAATCCACTATTTTACGATTTCAGCGGGAAACCGCTATCTCACAGTTTCAGCGGAAAATCGCTATTTCGCAGTTTTTATGGGAAATCACTATTTTACGGTTTTGATGGGAAACCACTATCCATCAGCACGTTTTTGTTAAAATAATTATTGTGAAACATGCGTTCATACTCCATAGTAACATGGCTAAAGACTCTTAAGTTGCTTTTGTCTTAAAAATGAGGTAGTTTAATTTGTTTGTTTTTTTAGAACAAAAATGACGTGATATGGCAAATAATCGCATATATGTTCATTTCGTAATTGTAAGTCTGAAAACGAATTTATGCTCAACTAGGGTTAAACGTTTTCATTTTTATAATCTTAATTAAAGTAGTTATTAAGATTCAAAAAAAAAATATAGTAGTTATTGCCAAAATATGAATTCAAAAATAGTTTTGTTTATTAAAAATCAATTGATCATTTATGTGTTTGTTATAATATAATTATGTTCTCGAATGGTAAATTTGAAAGCAAAAAAAAATATAAGAAATTTGATTTACCAACCCTTCGATTTTTTTTGTTATATTATACATGTTTTGATAATAAAAAAGTACAATAAAACAAAACCATAGAAGAAGAAGTTATATGATTATAACTACTTAACAAGTTGGAGTCAAACACATGGCTTCGGAGTATTTATATTGATGTGTCTACCAACTTCGCCGATCTGTACATGTTTATTATTATTATTTTCTGGTATTATCAGATTATTATTTTCTTTTATCGTCGGTATATTATTAGGAAAGTTAGTAATAGTTAATTACTTAATACATACGTCTGACGTCGACGACAAAGAAAAAAAAGGGACTGTTTACAAAAATAAAAGGGTTGTTTCATGCTCTTTCATAATATATATTTTTATAATTATTTATTTCGCTTAAATTATTATTTATCACAAATTATAAAATTAATCTATAAAAATTTACAATAGAGGTTTTACTTATACCACACTCACGATTGATAGCTTTATCTTTTAACATACGGAACTACGACGAATGATCTACTTACACTATACTAGAAATCTCATATAAGATTGCCACTATTAATTTGCAGTAAATCACATTTTTAGAAAATTGAATTTCATACCGTTAGGTGTGAAAGCATTAATAAACCCTGATCAACTATTAATGAAAGAAGTTTCTACTTTGTCATACATTTAACAACTAATTTTTAATTAGTTGTATAATAATAAATTTAAAGTTATGGGCTATGACCCAATAAAAATGAAGGTAGAAAAATTAAATGATAGGATCAAACATAAGTGTGGAACGTTGGTGAAGGGGGTCAAAACGAATGGTTTTGATCAAATCAGCCACTAACACATAAACTAGAACTAGAGAAAACCATGTTTCATAAGTCCACTAAGAATCGGTACCACCTTATTTGGGATCGAGTTCCCTTCCCTATAATAAGAATAACTTGGGTTAATAGACCGGTTTGTTGTAGTAAAAAAAACAAAAAGGTTAAAATACTGATAGGTGTGTTCGAGACACGAAGATATTGAAGAAGGGTAAGACATCAATATTTAAGTCATTCTGAAGTAGGAAACAATTAATTAGTTTGAAGATTTGAACTACATGTCGATGTCATATATATGTTGATACAACTGTGATGTTGAACCCTAGTCGTCGAGAGAGAGAAAAAAGAGATTTTTTTTGTAGATCTAGGCCGATGGCCGGAGGTTTCTATAGCTCCGACATCGGTTTAGTTGGTTTCTTTTGCTACTTTTCTTTTGATTTGTTTAGTTTTTTCCAATTTATTTTAGATTGGCAAAGTTTTTGATTGTTTTTTCGTGGAATTTTTTCAATGAATTTGGGAAGACAAAAAGTTCGGTTCAATTGAGCCGTTTCGAAGAGGTAATTGACAGTAGAAGCGGATAGTGACAACGGTTCTTCCCGGCTTCAATCGTTGATGGTTATTCATTCGGTGTTGGTGGGTTTCTCGTCGCAAACCATGGTTATTCCGGAAGGCGGTTTGAATATAGACTCCTAATTAATTGACTGTTTGGAACGGTGATCTCAGTGGCTCCTATTGGAGTATTAAAAAGATATTGGCAGCCGTGGTCAATTCAGTTTAGTTGATCGATGTTTTTGGATTTCTATGAAGATCATTTTAGTGGTGATTTAATCAGCCCAAAAGTAAAAATGGAGCATTCATCTGCAGAATCTTAAGTCATACATTCGCAAAAAAAATGTCGTTATTTACTTCGAATCTCTATTGGTGAATCCTCTTTTTTTTCTAGTTGTTGTAAATCTTTTGATATTTTAATTATTTTAATAAAGTATCATTCAGCGTTAAAACAAAAAAAAAGTGATGTTGTTAAATGCTTGCTGAAGTAAGACAATTGTGTGAAAACAAAAAAAAAACAGTGTTTTGATCCCACACTTTCAACCTCTCTCAATTTTGGCTTGACTTGATTTTATGAAACAATAGAAAGCCATCTTCGTTCATTCACTCATTAATGGAGATACATTTAGGCGTTAAGATGGTCTTCCTGTTTAGCTTGAGTTCAACCAACTGACGTTTTCGTATTGGTATTGTTCATATATGCAATATAATAAGATTTTAGACATTTCAATCCATATATACATAAAATTTGCACATTTCTGCATTCGACAAATCTTGGCAACGTAAAAAAATTTGCATTTGCATTTGGAGCAAAAGTGAATGATTTTTTGCTTGTCTTTCTTAAGACTCGAAATCATGATCACACCAAACAAATATTTCATCTCTATGCATCCTAAAACTTGGAAACAAACTAGTCTTTTTAGTTAGTTAACATAAACATACCAGTTTGGCCGGTTATCACGGCTTCTGACCGCCGATCAAACCACCAAATGTCAAGGTTTAATCGTCGACCGCAAATGCTTGTTGTCAAGTGATCTCCATTTTTTTTTTTTTTTGTAACATATCTTTGGGAGGCTATAAATACCTCATCACCTCTCTCATTTGTAAGCAAGGAATAAAAGTTGAACAATTGAAATAAAAGTGTATTTCTATATATAATTTCTCTTATTCTCTCTAAAAGTCTTTCAAATATTTTCTAAGTGTTTTTCCATATTCTTCTTCATATTTAAAGTGTTTATTCTCTTGGTTTTTTTCGGGTTTTTCGAGTATTATTACGGTTTTGGGCTAGTACTAAGCACTATCGGTGATTTCTTTACAGTTATTTATTATGAGCTCTCGTTGATTTGATATATATATATATATATGTGTGTGTTTTTTTTAACGTCTGGAGGTTTATTAAAAAAGCAAATGAGAACAAAGTTTCAGTGAAACGAAAAACAGAGCATACACTCTTAGCAAAACAACATCAAATTCCTAACGATAAGGAAAACTAATTGTTGCCAATTGCCTCTCTTCGAAGCAGGTCGTGCAACCATGATGGTCTACTGTCTACCGCGAGATAAGTATGATTGAAATCGACCATCCCTTGTGACACTTTTGGAGATCTCTCGAGCAATGATGTTGGACTTCGGATTTTCTCCTTCTATTTCACAACTCACGAAACTGTGCCTCAACCTATTGATGTAATCTATGAAAGATCTGTAACGAGGCCAGGATGATGGTTTGGAGATTGCTTCCACCACTGCATTGTATTCCGAGGCTATAATGATTTACGGTAAGCGTAAGTCTCTCAGACTCTGTAGGGTCCAAATGATGCACCGAAATTCTTCAATTTCGGGAGTGTGTGAATGCCTCACGAGAGTGGAACAACACATCCCCTGAATTATCTCTAACAATTCAAGCTCCACCACTATTATAAAACCGAGTTTCTTCAATTAGCATTGACGTTACATTTAACGGTACCTGGTCTCGGTCTTTGCCAATGATCATCAATGCTATTGTTTCTGTTTTCGGTCTCCGACTGCAGCTGGGCTTTGTTATTGACCTCATGCCAAGCATGTGCATCCTCCAATGTCCGTTGAATTAAGGTTTGAGGATTCTCTTGCTTCTTAGCGTACAAAATAGCATTGCGGTTCTTCCAAATTGTCCATAGCACCCACGGGATTGATCTCTTAACAAGCTCACTCGATGTTTGTGCTTCCATCACATCCAACAAGTGATTAATGTTCTCCTTAGTCAAATCAGATCAGCCTGATGTCGGAGAAGGGATTTGTTCTAAGGCCAGAAAATGTGTGTGTGTTTTAATATCACAAATGATAAAATTTGTGGTTGACAAAAAATAAAAAAATGATAAAATTTGTGCTTAACTCTACACCTATCACAAAAAATGCTAGTATCCGCTATTGCCTATTGTATACATACTGCAAAAAAAAAGGGGAAAATATAATAATAACAAGCTCGTTGAAATGTTTTATGTTTAGAATGCTGATGAAAAGAAAGAACAAATAATAACGACACTCAAACTAAAAATTGGGAATGATCAATAAGAGATCTGACCAAAAAAAAATACAGAAGCAATGAGAAATCAAATAGGAATGGGCAAATCTTGAAGCCATCCACCAATATTAATGAAGTTGAGATCAATCAAACTTTGAACGACGGATCCACTCAGCTTCTTAACCCAGTTCACACGTGTTTCTGTATTTGATCCACTTCCAAAGCAACCATATTCTGCAAACGTCAGCTGGTATTCGCGCCCCACGTATTGCCATGCGTCCCAACCTTCCGGGACAATTACGTTGGTCAGGTTTGTATTGTAGAAGATCACTCGAGCGTAACCGCGCCACGGCCTTCCCAAGAAAGCTTTGCCCGTCCCATGAACGAGGCTGTCGATGAACACGAACCCGTTCGCGTCGTATGGGTTGGTCCGTCCTTGAGCCGTTATGTAACCAGCTGTCCCCGGTTGTAGCAGCGCTCCTAGCATTTGTATCACACATTTCTACAAACCCACCAAACACAGGACAACTTTATTTAGTCAAACTAGACCACGATCGATAGTTGATTTTTAGTTCTATAATGGGACATTCATATGTGAAAACCAAAGGGTTGGGAAAAACTTTCCCTGGAAAAATTCCGACAAAATTCCAATAAACACACCGATAAATTTCCGACTATGTTAGGTCGGAAAATTCCGACTAAATTCCGAGGAAGTTCCAGCAAATCTCCGAGAAATTTTTTCGTCGAAAATTTCCGACAATATTCCGAGGAATGTTCCTACCACATTCCGAGAAACAGATTTTCGAAGGAATTTTCCGACAAAATTATGAGAAATTTCACCGGTCTTCGGAATCTTGTCGGAAACTCGTCGGAATTTTTTCGACCAAAATTTTTGTCGGAAATCGAAGTGTTTTCTTGTAGTGGTTAGTTTTTCGGGTTTTTGAAATCAGAATCAAATCTATATAAAAATCGTTTTGGTATAGTTTTGGTTCGGATTCAATTTTTGATATAATTTTTTTACTTCTCAAAGAAAATTAAATTCCATTTTGAGTTTTTTTTTTTCTATTCGATCTTTTAGATATAGAAAAGGTAAAAAATAATTTTAAAAAATCATTATTTTTTGTCCCGATTTTGATTCGATTAGGACGATTTATCTGGATTGAGCATCTCCACACTATCTAAAGAGCTATAGTTTTGCCCCATTCTTAGCCACTACAAACACAAGTCTGGCTATCTAAAAGTTTCAAGATTAATTTGGATTTACATAGCAAAAACAAAAAAAGGGATTAATTTGGATTTCGATTTAATATCATCATCCTTGTTAGGTTAATAAAAACTGACATTATTATGTGAAGAATGTAACGGATCACCTTGTAAATAGACTGGCCGTTACCAAAGATGAAATCAACGGCGCCTTGGATAGTGCAGCGGTGAAAGTAGTGTCGACCTTTCAAATCCCACAAGGTATCTTGAACTCCGGCAAACCCTACCGAGTAAAAAGCCGACTTATCACCGCCGATCATCGCCGCCACCGCCGGAGTCCTAGGGTTTTTGTTCACTTTCCCGATTTTTGGGAAATTATAGGTATTCTATGAAAATACCAAAAAAAAAAAAAAAACCAAAACCCACGATTAAAAAACAAAAACCCTTTTCATATTTAATCAAAGAGAATCAAATCAACAGAGAAAAAAAATTCATAAAAAAAAAACAAAAATCAACTTACCACGAAAGTGAGGCTTTTAACGACGGTGTAATTAGCTTCAGTAGCAAAAGTAGGGCTTTGTTCAACCGAGTAATGGTCGTCCCATTCAACTCTCGTTTTCCTCTTTCCAGCTCCAGCTATTACTATGAACGGTTTATCATACGGTATTTTTAGTTTCTCCCTAATTAGGCATAAGAGAAAACGTTACTAAGCATTTTTCTCGCATATATATATGTATAACCTTCATGATTTGAAGTCAATTGCTACACACTGACCAGTAAAGACCGGCTCCAACGTTGATGAAGAACCAATGACGATTGTTGGTTGGTACCGAATCGATAGCTTTTTGTATTTTCGTGAAATTTCCATGGCCCGATTGATCCACGAACACTTGTTGGTGGTACACTCCGTATGGTTTAGATTCGATGAGATAAGGTAGACAAGAACAACAAAAAGCAACGAGACCGATGATGAAAAGCCGATGAGTTCCCATCAGATGATATAGCAAAACGTAAGAGTTTAAGATTTAAGAGCAGTGGAGGAAATGAGAGAGTAGTGGAGGAAATGCATTATTTAACTAGGCTGTGGAAATTAATGCCTTTTATTTTATTTTTTGGTCAGAATGTTTTTTTTAAATTTATTGTTAAATATTTTGATGAAGATTTATTACTATGTTTTCTTTTGATTACGTACGGAGTAAAAGTAGAATCTAAATGAAATTTGGCAAGTTTAGCTTTGTTTCTAGATTTGGTGATCATCAATCTTGGTTTTGTGTGAGACATAAACCAAAAAAGGAAGTTGTGATCTTTGTGATTGTGGTAACTGTAAAGTTAGTGGTCGAGACTTTA
Organism: Eutrema heterophyllum; assembly: GCA_002933915.1. Taxonomy (NCBI): domain Eukaryota; kingdom Viridiplantae; phylum Streptophyta; class Magnoliopsida; order Brassicales; family Brassicaceae; genus Eutrema; species Eutrema heterophyllum. The sequence goes on from PKMM01019763.1 coordinate 341,314, forward strand.
TATATATTCATTTGGAAACTGTTACAAAAATGAAGGAAAATTACATTGAGATTGGTATATAGGAAACTTGGAATTAGTCATACACTATCTGTCTATCCATATATGTGATCCTCCATGATATAAAATCTAAATAGAGGATAAGTATATAAATAAGTATTAGGCTGGAAATAGAAAGTATCAAATTATTCACCCCCGGAAATATTTAGGGCTTAAATGGAATTTTTTTTAACGAAAATTCTTCTAATTCTAAAGGCTTTGAAGGGAAACAGTTGTTTTATGAGTTTTTGCTTTTCTAAATTTTATAATTTAACCTTTTTGGTTATTTTTTCCGGGATATAATTGGACTCTAAACCATACCATGTTCCATACTTTAGCCGTGAACCAGAACTAGTGGGAAAATATCTCTATAATATTATTTAAAAAGATATTTTTGAAAGTTATTACATATTATGCCATTATAAATAAAAAAAATAATTGAAATAGAAAATGATATAATTGTCTTTTAAAATTATTGATGAGAATATGGAAAATATTTATTTATCATTAAAGAGGTTATTTACTATTTATTTTCTTAATTATTTTTAATATTATATATTTTAAAATAATAATCAATCCATATATAATCAAAACAAAAAAATCTATTCGAAATCTTGCTATATTTTTTACTATAATTTATTATATTTTATTTGACTATATATCAAAATAAAAGTTGAAAAATATTTACTAATTTTATAAAAAGTTAGACACAAGAAAATTGATTTTTTTTAAGAGTTCGTGAACTAACCACAAAACTAAAGTCATTAAACGGTGCATATCAGAGTTATGTTTTCAAGATTATAGGTTTTGCAAGTTAGCCCGAATAATATTTTAGTCCACTGCAAAACGGTTTAAATAGACAAATTATTCCGTTTGACAACTCTATCTATAATCATGAGTTAGACATATTATAAAATTCAAATTAAAACAATTTTTCTTAAATTTCAAAACAATTTCTTAAAAAATAATTACCACGCACTATAATTAGCGCGGATTAAGTCCTAGTTAGAACTATAACTAAGAAGTCAAGAGTAATTTCTGAAGCATGTGGATTGTACTATGTTTTTTTCTATGTAAAATATTTTATAGTGGCCAACCTTGATTAAAATCAAACTGTAAATTATTTATTTATGACATTATTTTTGTTTTTACCTCCTAGCTTACTAAAACATATCTCTATAATATTGTTTAAGAAAACATTTTTGAAAATGAACTTTAGTTATTACATAAAATGCTATTACAAATAAGAAAAGATAATTGAAATATGAAAGGATATTACTGTCTTTTAAAATTATTAATGAGAATATGGAAAATATTTATTTTCCATTAAAGAGTTTATTTACTATTTAGCTTCTTAATTATTATGATATTATTAAATAATAATCAATTCATACATATTCAAATAAAATATATTCGAGATCTTGCAATATTTTCACTATGATTATTATATTTTATTTGAATATATATCAAAACAAAAGTTTGAAAAAAGATTTTAATAATTTTATAAAGAGTTAGACACGAGAAAATTGATTTTTTAAGAGTTTGTGGACTGACCACAAAAACCATAGTCATTAAGTGGTGCATATTAGAGTTATGTTTTCAAGATTATAGATTTTTGCGGTTTAGCCCGAATAATATTTTAATTAATTGCAAAACGGGTTAAATAGACATGTTAGTCCGGATTGACAATTATATATATAATCATTAGTTAGACATATTATAAAATTTAGATAAATTTATTTTCTTAAATTTCAAAACAATTTTTAAGAAAAAATTATCCCGCGCTACATAGCCCACCCATGTTGAATCCTAGTTTAGGTATACTTAAGGGACCCCAACAAAAGTATGCGCTCAAGGAACTTTACATGTTCTATATAAACGCCTATGATTGTAAAAGTAAGGAACGGTTTGTGACTTTGTTCCATGGTAGTGCAATGTTAGTGTGGAGAATAGAGAGATCAAGATCCTCTGAAGCAGCTAGTTATAGTCTTAATCAATTCTCCGGGTCTTCTTCTTGAACGTATCTTGATCATGGCGTCAAATCCTAACAGCTTCACCTCCACGTCTGCCAAGCACGACTTGTTCTTCGCCGTCTCCTCTCGATCGAAGCCCTCATCCGCCCTCTAATTCGGTTACATTTCCCGTAATAATCAGCGGGTTAATTAGCAACCGAAGTTACAGAGGAAGAAGAAGAAGTTGTTGTCGTGGTCATGTCCCCGATTTGCGTAGGACCGGTTTCTCCCAGGATTCTCTGACGCTTTTGTGATTCCTGACACTGTAGGAGTTGCTCGAACTCTCTCACAAACTCTATTGCTCCTCATATGATCAACGCTTGGTCTCCTTATTACATACATTAAACTTATCTTACGAGTACAATAACGACAATGAACATATGTCCTTAATATAAAACATAGTCGGATCGATGCATCACGTTGTTCGAGGCAGATAAGCTTCTCGTAGAAAGTAGATATGTGAATATTTAGATTAGTCTATGGAAACATTTCCGCTCTGATTGAGATCCAAACATTGATCTCTTTGATTTGAAACTGCATATGTGTGAACTCTTATTTTGATGGACACTTTCATTTTCATCACTTCTTCCTTGGAATTGCTTGTGTTCTACGTTTCTGTTTCTTTCTTAGAATGATTCCCACAACCGACTACTGAGTTATTTACTTCCTATAGATGTGAGATCATTTGAAAGAGACGGTCTGGTATGAGTAGTCACCGAGTTAAAAACAGAGAAAACAGGGGACTCTATCTGAAAACAAGAAATTTATTTGACGAAATCAAACATTCGAGAAACAAAATGTGATTTTTCAAAGCCTCAATGCATTTTCTTGACAGCATTAAAGAAGTTAATAAGGATATTTCTTGGTCTGCAATTCTTTTTTTTGTTTTTTGTTGAAATGTCATAATTTATTGATCAACAAAAGAAAAAAATACATAATTTGGCTGTATTCTAGCCAAACCGGTCTGAATTGTACAATAGATTTGATTCAGCACTCACAACACAAATATACTAAAACAAGTTATTGAAACCTTGGATTTATTGGCGTGGGATTCTGCTCATGCTGCACCAACGTTGCAAGAGGACGTTTTGTTCCCTGACCTTTCGTAAGACTGATTATTTGATTGCGAATGTCCTTGTCGTTTATGTGAGCTAGGTGGAGAGCGCTATGGTGATGATGGGAATTATGGTGAAGCCAATAATGGATGAAGTTTGTGATGAGATTTGATCTCGTTAACTTGGGCAATTTGAGTGGGTTTGTGTAAGCAACAAGGTATTATAACAAGAACTAACGTCAAAAGCTTCCCTAATGAAAATTTATCAAAAAAACTAACGTCGGAAAAAATCAAGTGAAAGAAGACTTTTCTGCACCAAAAGTTATCTTTTCAATTTTTCCGTAGTTTTTTTTTGTCATTTCTATTTTTTTTATCGTTTTGTGTTAAAATGACCATTTTACCCTTGCCGTTACAGTTCGGTGTACGGTACACAGTCGTACACGCCCAGAGCCGACCCTGAAACTATGCATAAAAGAACAATAAATGGGGGAGAGACTAATTGAACCCTACACCTCTCACACACCACTTTACTACTCTTAACCAAATGACCTAGTGAATATTATTTAAAATTGTGGCCAAAATTTTAGTTATATATTGAAGGCCGCAAGCACATGCTTGTTTTGCTTGCCCTCAAGGCCGGTTCTGTACACGCCGTACTGTACATGGGTAAAATTATTATGAACTGTAAAATAAGTGTTATTTTTCTAATTAAATTCAAAAAATGCTTAAACAATTTTTAAGAAAGTGACAAAATCTGCAAACCTCTCCTAAAACAATTTGAAACTAAACAATAGGTATCTACAGTAAATGAGATAACGATAAACATGTTAGTATAAAATTACAAAATGTTTTTAGTTTTAAATTCCAAAGGTCTTTTAAACAAGGAAAATTAGGTATGATGGCAGTTTCAGAAACAGGTGGTAAAAGACCAATGACTCCCTTCTCTATTTCATACCATACACTTGACTATCATACAATAGCAATCATATTTTTTCTGACAATTGCTTTTTATTTTTTAATATTATTTTTTGCACTTACCTTTTCAAATCTTCTCTCTCCTCTCTTATGTCTCTCCACTTTCATATTCTCCTAAAAGCTAAGAACATATAGTGTAGTAATCTATTTCAAAAGAAAATAATATACATATAAATTTGACTTGAAATCACACTCTTTGATGTTGTAAAAGTTGATTGTGTCTTTTGTTCAAAATAGACTATTATTATTCTTCATAGATTAGTTATCTATGAAGAATAAATGATAGTTTGTTATACAACACTAAAAATCACGAGGTCTCGTATTTTTAAAAGTCAATATAGTCTTTCGTTCAATGTAGACAATTATTTCACTAAGTAGATTATATGTCTTCTGCACAAACCAACACAACCACACGATAGAAATGAGCATTTGCATATACTAAATAAAATAGTATTTGCATATATAACCATTTCGTGATGTAATTCATGTACATATTTATAAATGTAGTTGACTGTTAGATCCAATGATGTTTTTACTAAATGAGTAGTTAACTACTTTGTGAGATAGTTTTTATACATGTGTGTGAATGTAGTATACTGTTTGATTCAGTTGTGTTTTTACTAATGAATAATTAACTATTTTGTGATGTAGTTTATTCGCATATTCATTCGCGTATACTCTACAAAAATAGTATTTGCGTAGATAACTACTTCGTGAGGTAATTCTTGTACATGTTTGTGAATGTAGCTAATTGTTAGGTCTAAAAATGTTTTTACTAAATGAGTAGTTAACTACTTTGTGATATAGTTTTTGTACATGCGTGTGAATGTAGTTTAATATTGATTCAATGGTGTTTTTACTAATGAATAATTAACTATTTTGTGAAGTAGTTAAATTCGCATACTCGCATATACTCTAAAAAATAGTATTTGCATAGATAACTACTTCGTGAAGTAATTCTTGTACATGTTTGTGAATGTAGCTAACTATTAGATCCACTGGTGTTTTTATTACATTAGTAGTTATTTACATTGTGAGATAATTATTGTACATGTGTGTGAATGTAGTTGACTATTTGATTCAGTGGTGTTTTTACTAATGAATAATTAACTATTTTGTGAGGTAGTTTATTCGCATATTCATTCGTATATACTCTAGAAATAGTATTTGCATAGATAACTACTTTGTGAGGTAATTCTTCTAGATGTTTGTGAATGTAGCTAACTTATAAACATGATGGTATAAAGTTTTTTGATGTGATTTGTCGACCACTCAAATTTCATTTTCTTTTCCATTTACAGTTCTAGAATCACTAAAATAATACAATGGTAGTAGACTATCTTTATGAAGTATGTCATCTTAGTTGATTGACTATTTTATGAATTATGTTATCATACATGTTAAAATCTCCTTTGGGGTTGGTGATACTCTAGAGATTTTGTATATCAAACTCGACTATTTAATTTCATGTACCATATTTAATGTTTCGTATACAAGATGATTAATTTCAATGGTCACCTTATTCGTTTACCTAACGTAGACCATGATACTTGAATGCTTAAGGTTTTCCCAGAAACGAGTTTCTGATAAAATAATCATGTACGTTTCAAGGATTATCTTTGTCAGTAGTCACCCAGAAACGAGTTTCTGATAAAATAGTCATGTACGTTTCAAGGATTATCTTTGCCAAAACTTAATGTTAGTGATTTGGTGATGAAATAGTCATTATTATTTAGATGACTATTTCGTAGTCACTACTCGAGTACCTACATAACTATGGTGCTATAATGCTTCAAAAAAATTATTTTTGTATTTATCATTTATCGTAAATTAGTCATTTGTTAAGACAGAGAAAAAAATAGTCTATCTGTTTGTCATAAATTAGTCATCTATTTTGTGTTTATCATTTGTCATAAATTTGTCAAGAGAGAGAAAAATGTAGTTTTATGTTTTGTTTTTTATGACAGAAGATAGAAAAAATGTTGCAGCATTTACAGATTCATGTGTAATGGTATTTTCAACATTTTATCACCATTTGGACAATTGACTATTGCTAATTTCCTAATTGCCTATTTATGGGTGGTAGTTACTTACTTTGATTCTCAGAGTATAATATTGATGCAAATCACCTTTTAAACAAATATATTTATAAAATGGGCCCTTAATTTTTTTCTTTCAAATGGAGGCCATAGGGCTTTTTCTACAACTACAGCACGGCCCTGATTACAAAGTCATGTGGAAAACCTTCTTTTTTTGAACCTTAATCCTTTGTTCGTCTTTATCTTCTTTAATCATTTGTTCGTCTTTATCTTCTTTAATCCTTGCCCTTTCAGCGATCTTAACAAAATACTATATATTGCTAACCCTTTTGAAAAGTGACAAAAAAACTAAGAAAACTTTGAAAAGGTGATAATTTTTTCAAAACTTTAAATTTCTAATGATATGAAAACTATACAAATTCGGGTGTAAAATAAGTAACCACTGTAATTATTGACCCAGCAAAAATAACCATTGTAATTTTTGTGGTTAGAAAAAACTAATTGAAAAAATGTCGCATCAACCTGAAATTTAAGGAATTATGATCTTATTTCTTATTTAAAAACATTTCTAATTAAAAAAGATGATATACTATATTTTATTTTATTTTTGCCAAATGAGGTCTTTCACGCATTTTTAAGTAATTAAGATTGTTTCCAACCTTTAGCACTTTAATATATTATAGGGATTCTTACATGGGCAATCATTTTATTAGTTTATGTTCTAACATTTTACAAAAACTGTATAAATAAGTAACATTTTATGTATTGTACATATGTTGATTTTCCAATCATACCCATATATAGTATTGTGCGCATCAACGATGTATAGTACACGGATCAATAATATGGGCAAAAAAAAAATTTCAACAGAGAAAATATTATTTATTTTTACAGATTTTGAAAAATGTTAGAACACAAATATTTGTATATTATACTCCATTAATTATGTCTTGATGATTAGATGCACCATATCTAACACTAAAAGAAAATCATGACATCTTTTTTCTTCTTTTTTAATTTTTACGGCAAAAAATAATGACATCTAAAAGGTAAAAGAAAAAAAAGACATCTAAAATGTATAAAATAGAACCAACATAAACTTTTGTTTTTAAGCCACCAACATACACTTATGAAAAGTACCCTTTAATGGAAATAACAAGAGAAATATATAAATCATTACATGGTGGTATTTGCGTGAATAAAACTAAATATCTCCTGAATGGAACTTGCAATATCTTCTGCCGTAAACCTTGTCTCACTTGTAATCTGCACATGTTTTACATCCCCACATCATGTTAGCTTTTCTCAGTTGCTACATATATATACTTTATAACAATACCAGTCCATAATACATGCGTCTTTGTACGTAACTCCTTTATTATTTTTCTCTTTTGTGCGTAGAGGGAAACAAAATCTGTAACTGTTGCTGTAAAGCTCATTCCTTTTAATTTTTGTACTGCCCTAAATTTTATTTATAAAATCAGAACTTATACCTTAAACATAAGATATCTTCTTATATATTTGTAATTGTAATTGTGTTTTATATGACTGTACGTCTATTTAGTAAAATCGAGTACCAAAGTTTAGATTAACCTCAGAACATTTACTCGCCATTAAGAGATCATTTTCCATCAAATAAAAAATAATAAACTATCCCAAATTAATATGCAAAACCTATACAGCTCCAGATAATTTTGTAATTGAACACATCTATATTAATGGCGATCCATGATTAAAATCGCAATGGCTAATCACTAGACTATTCTTTTTTTCCTTATGGATAACTAAAATATATTTAGGTTTATGAAAGCAACCCTAATCAAGAAACTTTATATGTATTATATCTAAACGAATATGATTATAATGTAAGCAAGTGTAACTTGCCTTGACATTGAAGGAGTAGAGGACGGTTTGTTCCATGGTAGTGATGTTAGTGTGAAGAATAGAGAGATGAAGATCCTCCAAAGCAGCTATAGTCTTGATCAGTTGTCCTGGTCTTCTTCTTGAAAGTATCTTGATCATGGCGTCAAACCCTAGTAGCTTCACCTCCACGTCAGCCAAACACGACTTGTTCTCCGCCGTTTCCTCCCGGAGCCCTCCCCCTCCACCCTCTAATTCGGTTACACTTCCGGTAATAATCAGCGGGTTAGTAACCGAAGTTATGGGTGAAGAAGAAGTCGTTGTCGTGGTCATGTCCCCAATTTGCCTATTACCGGTTTCTCCCAGGAGTCTCCGACGCTTCTGTGATTCCAGACATTGTAGGAGTTGCTCCAGCTCTCTTACAAACTCTATTGCTCCTCCTATGATCGATGCTTGATCTCCCTATTATATACATTAATTATTATTCTCTAAGAAACATTTAGTTTGAGACAGTCTAATCAAATATATACGTATGAACATTGAACACAATCACAAAAAAAGAGTATATGCGTAATCATACCCTTTGAACGTAGGATCCAGGCATGAGAGACCTGAGGACGCGAAGATGCTCGTTCATTTGCTTCCTACGGTTCCTCTCGACTGCGATATGAGTCATTCTTTGGCTTTCCACTTCTTCGCTGGTCTTGCTTGTTCTAGCTCTCTTCCTCTTGCTCTTCACCTCCTTTGTTGTAACATTCTTGTTCTCTATATCTTCTTCTTCTTCTCCGATAAAACGGAGTTGCACGGAGTTGTTATCGTTTTCGTCGTCTTGATTCTCCTTTTCTTCAAGAAACACGTTGCCTATGTTTCCTTCACACTCACCTCCTTCTTGAGACATGAGATGATGGGTTTGGTTATGGTCCTCTATCTTATCGTTCAAGACTGGGAACTTCAAGAAATAAACCGGGTCCATCCCGGTTTCTTGATCGTCTTGGTTTCTTGTTTGGTTCAACGCCAGTTTCGGACCGAAGTCGGCGAACTGCATCACGTCTGCAAAGCTCATTTTATCAAAAGTAGGCGTTGCTCCAAATCCTGAAGGAGAAAGTTGTTGCTGCTGCGGCATCGATTGCTTTTGTTGTTGAAGGTTTCTGTTGAACATATAGTCTATCATACCGGAGTTGTTATCGTCGTTACCGCCTGAGGATTCACCTAAGAAGTTCGGTGCCTGAAAGAAACCGGAATAGGAGAATCAAGTTGATATCAAAAGTAACAGAAACTGACTCATGTACAAATATGTAGGAGAAGAAAATAATGATCAAGATATGGAGAAAACGTACGTACCGAGTAATCTTTATCCATTGCTAGCTCTTCGTACTTGATTATAAACGTCTTAAAGTCTAGTTAAGGTTTAGCTTCTTGACTCCAACACGACCTAACGACAATAATCCATGAGCTTCAGAGTCAGTTGATCATGAACCAAAAAACACACGTAGAACAAGTTAAGACCATATGCCTTATACAAAATGTTTTTTCAAGCCGAATTATGAAAAATAATTAAAAGATTATGACACCAAAACACGTTAGAACTTGTTTAGTATATGGAGTTGATGAAATAAAAGGAGGGCTGACCTTGTATGATTGACTAGGGTTTACGAGAGATGTAAATAAAAGAACATGCAAGAGTAGCAAAAGATACCTAAAGAGATAAATATATTGAGAAGTCACAAATGAGCTAGCAACCACTACTAAGCTCCCATATATATATACACAGACATATATATACATAATATACATAGAGAAAGAGAGGGAGACATGCAAATGTGTACATGAGGTATAGCAAGGGGCATCAAAGTTCTTAAATGTAGGTATATTCTTAATAGTTTGTTTGAATAATTAAACCAAAAAAATAATTGTTTGTTTTAAGAGTAACTAAGGAATTACTCATTATAAATAAAAAAATACATATATATATATATATATATTTTTTTTATTTAGATTATCTTCACACAATGATTGAAAATATTTTCGTTCGATTAGATATATTAATATTTACTATTATTATTGTAATCTAATTTCCTCTATCTTTAAAGAGGACACACATTACAGTATTTTTTTTCCCCTCTAATTAACCTACTTATTAATTAACCAAGAAAAAAATTCTAGACCTTGGCTTTTGTGTGTTTGTTATATACTAGTAATTGAAATAATAAAAAATGTGATTGGTTATGGTTATTTTTTTCAAATATTTTATTTTTTGTTCAGAGTCAAATTCGAATTGGAGATCTATAGCTCTAAAAAATTCAAGTTCAATCGAATTAATTACCGAGATTGAGTCAAATTAATGATTATTGAATTTTCCAAACCATATCTTGTTTTTGTAATAAATACTATATTTCTTTCTTTTTTTCCGTAAACGTAAGAGCGAGGAGGAGCCACAAAATAAAGAAAAAGGAGTATAACGTGAAAACGCACGTGTATCACCTCTCTCTATCTTTGTAACCATTAAAGAGTAGATAAGTTTCAGAGTTCACAAGCAAGCCAAACCGCTCTTCTTTTTTCTACCGCTTTTCGTGAACTTAATCAAATCTCCCTACGCGTCTCCTCTTTTATTATCTATCATTTCATATTGAATTTACTTATATTATGTGTTGTCAAGTATTACGATTTTTTTTTTTTGTTCACGAAAATGACCTATGCTATATGTGTGTGTTGTGGAGACATGTGATTTTTTTTCATTTTATTTTTTGTCGTCAGACATGTGAATTTTTTAATAAGGACAAACTTATATATGTATATATATATATATGCGTAAAGTCTTTGTTCAAATAGTATTTTTAGACTTTTAGTCATCTAATAATAGTAAAATATTTTGGAATTTTTTATATTTCTTTTTATGCACAATTCATATAATTTGTAATATTGTCAAAACTTTTAATACTTTTTGAAATTTTTTTAAAAATTATATAATTTTGTTTTGAAATTTCTCATTTATAGTTTATTGTTAACAGAAATTATATTTTTTCACATATTTTTACCAGAGGAATGGTGCTTTAGTGGTAATACAAAAGGTTGGTTTTCTTGTGTCCCGGATTCAAATCCCTTTGAGACGAATAGTTATTTTTTAAATCGGAATATCTAAATGCTGATTCCATGTATAGATTATGGACTGAAGGCTCGAAACTCCCATAGCTCATTAAAAAAAAAATTATTCATAACAATTGTTTGTTGCTGTTTATAACTTGTAGACGTTTGCTTCAACCAAAAATTCAATTATTAGACTAAACCATAATACATACAAGTTAATCCGTCACATATATATAAAGGTGTTAGAGACAAAAACTGAAATACGATTCATGAGTAAACAAAAATAATTGACAGATTTGTTTTCATGAATCCGTCATATATAAAGGTGTTAGAGACAAAAACTGAAATACGATTCATGAGTAAACAAAAATAATTGACAGATTTGTCTCATGAAAGCGATTTGAGAATTTTTGTTTTTATTCTTATAGATTGTATTTAACCAGTAAAATATATATTTTTATTAATTTTATCATCTACGAAAGTATTTATTGTTTTGTTAACATCTGTTGGACTAACAAAATTCAATCCAATCTCTATATTATTATTTAAGGGGTCATTTTGTAAGTTATTATATGCCGTTAAAAAAATAACTGAAATAGGAAAAAATATAATTGTCTTTTAAAAGAGAATATGGAAAATATTTGTTTTCCATTTAAGAGATTATTTACTATATTTTTGATAATAATTACGATATTAAAAAAATATTGTATCTTTTAAAATAATAATCAATATATATATATATATATATATATATATATTCAAAGAAAAAATCTATTCGAGATCGACCACAAAACTAATATTAAATCTGCGATATGTGGTCATTAAGTGGTGTAGATTAGAATTGATGTTTTCAATATTATAGTTTTTTGTGGGTTAATTCAAATAATTTTTTAGTCCATTGAAAAACGAGTTAAGTAGACAGGTAAGTCCACTTTGACAGCTCTATCAATGATTATTAGTTATGCATATTTAGGAATGTCAATCGGGCTGGCCCGACCCGAAACCCGTAAAGTCCTTATATATTTGAGCCCGGCCTGGCCCGACTTTAAAAAAATCGGGCCTATATTCCAAAGCCCGGCCCAGCCCGAACATGGCTATAGGGCTTTTCGGGCATTTTCGGGTTTTTCATTGACATGTATAAATCGTATAGAAATATCACTGAAAGTCTATAGATAATTATTTTTAAAATATGAAGTAAATAAAATGAATGATAATATTACTTGGATCACGAAACGTAAACTCATCCAACCAAGTGCGTGTAAAAATCAATGCTTCAACGTGTCTAGGTAGAAGACAATTTCTATATTTGTTCAAGACATGCACCAATACTAAATGTAGACTCGGAGATTTATAGGGTTTTCGATCAATGAAAAATATATAGGAAATACTCAATGTTTTAAATATTTAAATTCTTAAATAAAACCTCTAACTCAATCAAAATGTTTATTTCCGGGCTTTTCGGGCTGATCCGAGCCCGACCAGGGTAAACCCGAAAAATCTACTAGCCCGATTGGGCTTGGCCCGAAAGGCCCAATTTTTTGTTGGGCTTATATATTTAAGCCCGGTGTTTTTCAGAGCCGGGCCGGCCCTCGGGCTTTGGCTTTAATTGACATCCCTAGGCATATTATAAAATTGATTAGATAAAATTAACTCAAATTTCTATTCGACAGATGTAAAATTTGGTTGTGTGATGTTAATATATATATATGTATTTATATACATGCCAAACAATTTAAACTTAACCAACAAATTATATTAACTAGATAAGTGACCCGCGCAATGCGCGGAATTAAAACTATATCAAATTCTAATTTGTTATTTTTTAAATTTCATTTTAAGTATTTGTCTTTTTACGCTTTTAGTCTAATTTAATGTTTTGGTTGGTCACTAAATATTTAATTAAATAAATTAAATATTTGTATTCTTATAGACTCTTATATACTATTTTTTTTTGTGCATAACCTACATACTATTTTCCTTATGTTTATGGTTAAAAACAAACATTATATTTGCCACCATTTTTAAGACAGTAAATGTACCGTCTTTCTTTGTGCTGTCAACATATTGATTGACGACATTTTTTTGTGCCACACAATTGTTTTTTTTTTTGGGATATAAGCCACAATTGTTTTTCATTTTTTGTTACTATGTTTATATTGATTACACGTTAATAGTACATGAATGGTAAGAAATTAGAACTAAATCAACATACTAAAAAAAAAAAAAAGCTTCACATAGGTTTTAAATTGATTCTCTTTTGCTGAGTTGTATGTTTTTAAAACTGCATTATCTAATGTCCTTGTGCGCTTAGATACTTTGAAAAGAAAAAATTGTTGGAGTGTTATTCATCATAATATTTGGCACATACAACAACACCAACGACATACAATCCATTTTTTTTTATTAAAAATGTTTAACTATGGATTTCATCCACGAATTTTTCTTCTTAAACTTAGCATGTTTTAAATATTTCGCTATTTTGAATCCATTAAACTATTAAAATTTGATACAAAAAAAAGAATTTTCAAGCATGTGTTTCTCTTGAAATATGGTGTAAAATCGCATTTCCACTCGCGATATGGTACAAAATAATTTGTATCACTCTTTACATGTCTGTTTTGTTGTGGTAGTGTTTAAACATTCTCAAACATTGTTTTTTTCCTTTTAACTATTTTAGTTTTGAATTTTTTTTTTTTTAAAAACACAATATCATAACACTTTAAAATTTCAAGCCATATAAAAAATATCAAGCTTTTCTTATATGGTTCCAATGAAATTTATGTGTAAATACTCGACTACCATCTATTGTATATGTAAGCAAAGAAAAAAAGATATTCTTGACCTAATTTCTCATTTTCTTGAACAAATTTGTAGAGAGATTTCCGAAAAACTTAATTATCCTTGATTTTCTTTTGAATTTCTGATCTCCTAACACTAATTTTTTATTTAGTTCTGACTATTTATAATCATTTAGTCCATTTTTAAATCTATTTTTTATATTTTTTTCTACTATCTTCTATTCATACTTTTATTTATTTGTTCTTATTTTTGTCCTAGTTTACATGTTCTCGAATTTTTAAAATTAATTTGTAAAAACTTATGTTTACCACAAATTTATAGTATTTTGTGACTCTCAAATGATGTAAATTTCATTATAAAAATTATATATTTTTGGACCAAAATTGAATAAATTATTTTTTCACTATATGAAGTAAAATCTATTTTACATTTTTAATTTCATAAACACATTCTAGCATTTTAAATAGGATAAATCTTCGGTTCAAGTTTTTGGTTGAAAATCTAACAATATATCGTTTTTAATAAAATATTTTATTATTTTTTATCCAATTAATATCACAATTTTCTTTAATTTTTAATATCGAATTATCACGTTTTTTTATTTATTTACACTAAATTTATTTGTATTTTTGTAATTTATATCAAATAAAAATAATGATAAATATAAATAGACATGTTTCGATAAATATTTTTAATATATATTAATGTTAAAATTTGTGGTTTTGCCGAACCCCATAGATGGAGAGAGACATCATTATGACCACTTTTGTCTTGACTATCAAGCACATTCCCAGTAAAATATTTATTGTTATGTCATCACCTATAACCGTTTTACAATTTTTACTTTTTTGGAGAATTATTCTTATTATTCTTATTATTATTATTATTATTATTATTATTATTATTTTAGTCTTTTGTGTCTTTTTTTTTGCTTTATGGCCTTTCAGTATTACACAATTCTAAATTTTAGAATTGGTGATATTACAACAACGTATATAAAACCGACATTTAAAACTACAAATAACGTAGATATATTTATGTAAACTTAATCAAACTTTGTACTATAGTGTAAGCTATTAAACAATATTCTCAACATACTTAGTCAGATTCATTACAATTTTGTTCTTTTTACTTGACTATATATACTAAGAAAAATATATTTAAAGAAGGTTTTTATTTTGAACAAAATTTGAGTATAATAAGAAAAGAAAAAAGTACTTGACTATATTTAGTCAGATTCATTACAATGTTTACATATGGTTTTTAATTTGATAGATTTTCTTTTTGAAAAAGATCAAACTTTATGTTTTGTTTTTAGAATTATCACCAAAAGTATCACAAACTTTAGGTTTATGAAAATTTTATAAATATTTAGTACTAAATGATTGAGGAACTTTTACTAAACTTTTAGGAACTTTTTTCTCAACCCCCAATTATGGTATTTTGGTAACACATTCAAAATTATGGTATTTTTGCTTTGGTCGTCTGAATTATTATTTATTAGAATTTATGAGCATAATTATATGGAAGATTCTACAACGGAGAATTCTATCCGCATACAAGGATTTATGACAGACGGTTCTACCTGCATTAAACTTACGGTGAACAACTTTAACCTGACACGCAGAACCACGACGAACGACTCTACTTGTACTATGTTCATGATGGAAAACTTTATTCTTGACACACGGAACCACGACGAACGGCTCTACTTGCAATACGCTGGAAATTCATGTACACTTGCGTCCTTTGATATAGCATTCTCCGGGAATCGGACTTTATATCTTCTGGTATAAAAGCATTAACTAACCCTTAGTTAACCAGTTGACCGAAACGGCTTCCACAATTTATGGTATTTATAAAAGTGAAACTTGGTTTTGTGATTTTATGATATTTTGTCTATTTTATTGATACAAATATTAAATTTGCGTTTTCGTGATCGTTGTTTTTTTTTGTATGTTCAACATAATGCACAATGTATATTGTTTGAAATCATCTAAACGTTTCACTACTAACAAAATATGTATTACCTTTTATGTATATGAGATTTTAATTAAGTTTGTAAATTTTAAATTATAACCGAACCAAACCATGGTGTTAAATTTCTTTTAGATGATTTTTCATACAAAAAAAAAACAGATAAAATATATAATTTATATAAATATGTGTAAATTGATAAACCGGAATATTTAGAGGTATAAACTTTAAACATGAATTATTACATTATAACATAAATTTTCGTATAACTTCGTATAATGTATGCTATACGAAGTTATTACGGGAAGAGAGGCTTAACGATGGATAACATCCCCCGGCATTGGCTAGAAAGATAGGAATGATATACCCTGGTATGTGCCCTCTTAAATAAGTTGTTGTAATAATGAGTGTGTTGAATAAGTTATTGTAATGATAAGTGTGTTGAATAAGTTGTAAAATATCTTATGAAATAGTCATAGACTTAGTACTATAAATACCAAGGTTTGGGAGGAGTAAGGACCAAACCAAGTGAGTGAGTTGAGTATGAGTGTTCTATCAAATCTTTGTAATATTTTGAGTGTTCATCGTAATAAAAGCTTTCCCTCTTAAATACCTTTATAATATTTATTTGATCATAATAAATTTTTTTCGTGGTTGTATCTAGTATATGTCAATTCTTATCTAAGGAAAGAATGGATGTGTTTATTTTAATGATTTTGTATAGTTTTGGCTATCCATTCAATCGATAATCCAAAACATTCGATATATAAAAACGTTTTTCATTGTTGTACTGGCCGGAAAGAAAGGGAAACTCTAATACGATTTTGTACTCATTTGCGGTGGAGAAGTCTGGAATCTTGGTTAAAAAAACATAAAATTCTGTTAACAAAAAGGAAAACATATGATTCGTGCTTAGTTAAGCTACACCAAAGAAATGAGGGAGAAAGAAAGTTGATATTTATTAATAAAAAAAAAAAAAAAAAAAAAAAAAGAAGGTTGATATTTGATTGTGATAGGTGTCACGGTAATCTTACGGTGAGGTCGGTACGTTCTTTTGAAGTTTTTTTTTTTTTTTTGTAACATGTTCTTTTGAAGTTTTCAAATATATAAGCTCCTTTTAGTTTATTGCTTCACGAGTGTGCAATACTTTTTTTTTAAGGATAATTTTCGGTCTATTTAAAAAAGAAAGTTTCTTATTAGAACTGGTATAAATGGTTTACATCAACCAAAATTTATTTAATGAAGCTACGATGATCCCACAGAATGCTAAGAGCATGCGCATCGCAAACTTTTACCAGATTCGTCGGTGAAGGTTTTGATGCAAAACCTAATTAAACAGATTATTATAATGAAGACAGATTTAGAACCGGATCCCATTTATGAGTTTTTGGATCCGGTCCCCATCTACATGGCACGTTGCCATTCGCTGATTTTATTGTTTGTGTTCCCTCGAAACCCTTTTTTTCAATCACTAACTAAAATAATACTAACTAAAATAATAATATAAAATTGGTATGAACCTCAAAATGAGGTTCACCAATGCTGGTGCTCTAATAGCATGGTGAGATAGATCAATATCATATTTTTACGACGTACTTAGAAAGGCAAAAAATCCAATTTTTGTTTGTTTACATTTTAAGTATAAGAAGACATAGTGACAGATACGACAACTAGAACATTTGGATTGGGCCACAAAGTCATCATATTTTTGTTTTCTTGGGTCTCAAATGACCCAATTAACACCTTGTACATAACAAGACATTGAACCTGTGGATGAAAAACAAACTGAAGGACCATAAGAGATGGTCTGAGTGGGCGACGGTAACAGTGAGAAATTCACGCTGCAATGACAATGTTTTTTTTTTCTTCTTAATTTTATTCAAATGAGGCCAAAGGGTTTTTAGTATAGAGAAAAACGTTATAAATTACATTACCAACCACACCAAATGGGCTGTGAATAGCTCATCGTTCGTCGTTGCTTAATTTCGTCGACCAGGACACTATAAAAATGACCGGATTTAACTATACAATGACAAAATGATTCTAAATAGTAGATAAAAATGTTAGGAATTAAATCATACGTAAATATATGATTTTTTATCTCTGAATTCACTCAATACATACGTTCATAGAAACAATCATACGTTCATTTCTAACATCATACGTTCACCTACACCATCATAAGTTCACCTACACTCATAATATATGTATATTTGATCTTGTCCTAGATACATAAAACTATATTTTAAAACATAATTAGAACTAACCCATGCAATTGGATAACTCCAATATATATATATATATATATATATATTAGTTAATATTTATAAAATTATAAGAATTGACAATACAATGACAAAGTACTTTCAAGATTCTCACGTTTCTCAATCTATTATGACAAAATTTGACAATTCAATGACAAATTGAATCCAAATTCTTACATTTCTCAACACATAAACTTCCAAGATTCTCAGACTTCTCAATGATCATCTCTATAAATACCATTAGAACTCCATATTCTTGATTTCCCTATTTATGCTATGTAATGTGTTCTTATTCATAAAAGTTTAATTTATAAAATCGTAATTTATTGAAATGTAATTCACTCTTATCTCCCCCATTTCTTTTAATGTTTCTTCTGATTTTCATGTATATTTGGGCTGCTTATGAGCCTTCACCTATGGATCGGCTTTTGAGTGTGGACTCACTTGGATCTATTAATAGATTTCATGATTTATGTTTAATGCTTCTCTTAACTTTCCATGAAATACGTTTACACGTATGTTACAGCTGTGATTTAGAGATTCATAGTGTTGGGTGTTCCTAGTTTGGGCTTAGTGCATGTATCTAGTCTCTAATGAGAGTTAGGACTTGGTGTAAATTGGTATGATGAATTGGTTTTAGAATTTTGGGCTTATGGTTCCTTAATTCATTCTCTTGATTGATCATCTAAATCATGTTTTAGTACTCTAATGAACTCACCAATGCATTTACTTATGGTTTGGTGAAGTCTCTTGAGATGGTTTGGTGATTTGGGCATAATGCTTGCTTGAGAGTAATTAATGAATGCATAATTTGTTGAATTTTGCATCGCATAGACATATATGGATGTGCATTTAGATTCTAAGATCGATCAGTGAATAGAGGGTGTAAAGCCAATCAAGAGATTACGGGATGATGAATCTTTCTAAGAACATTGTTCCACTATTTTTGGACTTTATGACAAAGTCGGACCTCAATAGATGCCTACGTTTCGAGATTTAACAGTCTTTATCAGTTTTAGGGACCAATTTCTAAGGAAATATCCATTAGCTTTGGTGGTAACAGATTATAACAAAGTACATCATGTAGTGGGTTTTTTTCTGTACATCAAGTAAACCAAATTAATTAGTTTTTTTTCTGTTTTTTTTTTTTATATAAATTACCACCCCGCTAACCATTGTTTAGGTTTAGCTCAATGTATACACATTGACCGACTAATGTAGATACTTCTTTTTTGTGGGATCAACTTCCAAATACTACCGCGACATAATTATGTAGTTTTTTTTTTGCCACGAAGTTCGGACCCAAACCTTAGTTTTTATAGACACGATGTAGCCTTTAGTATATTCCCTTCTGTGATATCTATTTTTTCAAGTGGCATTGAATTAGGAGTCTCCACTCTAAAAAAAAACCACTCGGACTCATGAGTTTGAAAAGCCTAACAATTGGTATCAGAACTTTGATTCAGAAAAAGTGGATTTGGAAAGGTAGGTGTGGGTTGCATGTTCGTTGTGGGAAAGGAACCACAAGGTGATTTCGCGATTAAGGGGCGCCAGTTCATGTTGTCGAAAATACTTTGTGTCAAGTCTCCCTAATGGTACCAAGAAGATTAGGTGAAGAGTTATGTTGGTGATTACGACAGTACAAGATGAGTGCCAAATTTCATTGGAAAAGAGGCCAAGAGTTTGTATGGTTCGGGGAGGATTATTGAGATATCAATCCAAATCTGGTGTGCGTACACCGATAAATATGGTATACGTACGGTGATATACAGTGCACGTACACCGATAAATACAGTGTATGTACGGTGATATACGATATACATACAACGATATATGGTGTACATATGGTGATATACAGTATACGTACGGTACGTACACCGATAAATATGGTGTGCATACGGTGATATACGACATATGTATAGTGATATACGGTGTACATACGGTGATATACGGTATATGTACAGTGCATACACCGATAAATATGATGTGCATATACCGATAAATATGGTGTGCGTACACCGATAAGTACGATATACGTACGGTAATATACGATATACATACGGTGATATATGGTGTATATCCGGTGATATATGGTGTACGTGCGGTGATATATGGTGTACATACGGTGTACGTCCGGTGATATATAGTGTACGTACACCGATAAACCAAAATTTAAAAACGTAAAGTATGATAATCATATAGAACATTTAAGGGTGAATTAGGAAAAATAGTGTGTTTAAGTTTATATTTGCTAAATGGGTGTGTTTGGGTGGGAATGCAACACTTGGGTAGTTTGTGAACAGTCACAAATCAATATACCCATGAAGCCCTTATTACACAGAAAAGGGAGAGAGAGGGTGAGTTATCTAATAAAAAGAAAAAAGAGAGGAGAAGACTGCATGAGAGAGAGGAAAATGAAACATATTTTTATTTAAAAAAATATTTTCTCTTTCTTCATTTTTAATATCATATTTCTCCCTTAAATGATTTATTTTTATATATTATTCTAAACAATGAAACATTTAATAAAATACATATACAAAATATATAGGGTTTTTTTTACACATATTGAAATTTGAATTTTTTAAAACGGACAATATTTGAATTTTTGCGAATACACAAATATGAAGTGTACGCATATAAAGTATATACGACTGAAATATACACAAATAAAGTGTACATAAATATACATAATTGAAGTATACATAACTGAAGTGTACATAAATATAAAGTGTACACATATAAAATATACACGATCGAAGTATACACAAATAAAGTGTACACCATTAGATGTGTACACCATTAGAGGTGTACACCATTAGAGGTGTACACAATTACATGTGTATTAGAGGTGTACACCATTAGAGGTGTATACCGATAAATATGGTGTATGTACGGTGTTATACGGTATACGAACGGTAATATACGGTATACATATGGTGATATATTGTATACATACGGTGATATATATACGATGTACGTCCGGTGATATACGGTGTATGTCTGGTGATATACGGTGTACGTACAGTGATATACGGTGTACGTCCGGTGATATATGGTGTAAATCCGGTGATATATGGTGTACGTACACCGATAAACTAAAATTTAAAAACGTGAAATATGATAATCATATAAAATATTTAAATTTATAGTGGAGAAAAGTTTTTTTTTTCTTAGTATTAGTTTAGACTTTGATTGAATTCAATATAGTATATAATTACAAAATGGAATTAATCAAAAAAAAAAAAAAGGAAACAGAAGTTTGATTTAAGATCTCGAACGAAACCCAGATCTCGAACTAAACACAGAAAAAAAATTGGACGGAGAAACTAGAGTTTATAAAAAAAAATTATCTTTGAACGACACATCAACTTATTTTGGTTAATTGTCTCCTAGACTAATATATGTAGGATTCGCATCTGAAAAAAAAAACTATTTAATATAGTAGTTATTAATAAGGTAACTTAGTTAAAGGAATCAATACAATAAACCTCTCGTGCCTCTTGGTATGTTGACGCATCAGTTTTTTGGTATGTTGACACATCAGTTTTTTGGTGTTTTCAGGGGCTGACACATCGTAAAAACAATTAACCAATTAGAACATTTTAAATAATACAGATCAGTTTAAATGTTTACACATCAGGTTTTTTTTTTTTTTTGCTCAACTAATACTTTCATAAACCAAAAGCCCAAAAGACAGCCCACTAAGAGATTTCATATAGATCGTATGGAAGATTGATCAATGCTTTCTCCAGCTTCCATGCAACGGATTGGAATTGGAAAGAGATTTTCTTCGGCTTCGCAGCACCATCCTTAAATCGAGAATATCAACGTTTAGCCAAACCAGAGATAACCGTTCTATAATCAGTGGTTTAAACACATTTAACCGATACTAAACCAGTATTCCTAATAGGAGCTACATTCACGAAGGATTGAACATATGAATCTGGGAATTCAATGCGATCGGAAAATTCAGGAAGGAATTGTAGATTGAAGAACAGCAAACAAACACACTATAATGTGCAATTAATGGCTGGATTCTCTCAGTAAATTTGCAACTCCAACAAAAAGGTAGTCGTTCAATTTTGCTTACGGAGGAGTCGCGAGCTTGGAATCGGGTGGCTGAGGACAGAAGACGCTTCGCGGCTTGAAGCCCCACCACCAATCATTCTCCGACGAGACCAACGAAGAAGAAGCGGCGGAATCGATCGGCTTAGTCTCTAATCTCCTCTACCAAATGCGTCAAGCGACAGACTCCCCGAGTGAGATCCGCGCAATCCTTCTTGAACACGCCGGCGTTTACTGGCATCTCAACGATCTCGGCTATAAGATCGAGCAGAGAGGCGGGCGAGATGATTACTCCGGCCGTTACGCCGATCAACCTCCGTTAATCGGAAATTAAATAAAAGGAAAGAGAACCCAAAAAAAGAAAGGAATAAACACACTTTGATATATATATATATATGTCGCTTTTTTCTCTCTTCATTTATCTCTGGAGCAAACCACGGCTCCGACAACCTTCTAAAAATATTAAACAAAAAGCTTAGACATCAGAACGATGAAAAAAAAAAAAGAAAAAAAAGAGGATTGTATTCGATGTAAATACAAGACACTCACCTGCTTCCGCAGATCAACTAACTCCTTGGAAGCATTTTTGAACAGAGACAAGAGACCATCTACTTCGGGGGGAAAAAGAGCAGAAGACATCTGAGACAACTTGGATGCATCAGATTAACCACGTAAATGCCCATTTGCCAAACCATCAAATCCAGCAATGTTGCCATGGCCATCACCGGAATCTGATTCTTCTTCTAGGAAAGAACGCAAGAGGTCATTTACCAGGTTCCCAAAAAAATGCATCAAATGAAAAATCACCCTGCGAGTGGCCAAAAATCAGAATCTCTTATGATTCAAAGATAAAAAAACATAAGCAACCACGAGCTGAATCCTTACCTTGAAGTCTTCAATGTCAAGAATCAGAGGAATGGAGTTAACAAAGGATGATCTGGGACCTCTTGCTCTGCTTCCTTCTTTCATCTGATAAAATCATAAAAAATAAACAAAATTACTAATTGAGAACAAGAGGAGACGCGTCGGATTCTGGATTTTTTAAATGATATTTTAATCAAAATGACTGTAGCATACATCCTATCAGTTCTGTAATCACGGGTAAACGCCAAGGCCGACCCATCACGCGGATAACGATACGGAAAAGAAAAAAGTAATACGGACCGACTTACCGGCGGTGAATGGCGAGATCTAGCCAGCGGAATCCGGTAACTTTTGGGAGAGAAAGACGGAGAAAGAGAGACGGTCTGCTATGCCGGAGCTGGGGATTTATTTACACATCTTCGACCAGCTGTTAAAGTGTTAATTTATTATTCTTTACCGAATATTATTTAACAATTGCAAAAAAAACACCTCCCTAAAAATCCTCACGCTTATAAAAATAATCCACCGAAAAATAATAATTGATGTTGGGCCTTAATAAGGATCCTTTGGCCTGCCTTTTAATAATAGGCTTTGTTTTGATGATAATCAAATATAGCTTTAACTTTCAAGGTTTTTATAATTTTGACAACATTTGGATTCAAACGAGTTTAAATCATAAATTGAAATTAGAGCCAAGTTTGCTTTATTAACTCCAAAAAATAGAATGTTATACAGAATGAAATATAAAAGTACAACCTAAGGTATTTTTTTGTTAGACTAATGTATGAATAAAAGTATTTTATTACAATAATAGTGTTTTACAAGGTATTTGTTAGGGTATTTTTTTCAACAAAAAACTTCTCTTATAAAGACTAAATAAAAATTTAACATAAATAACAATGTATTATAACAATAATAAATAATAAATTACAAAAACGTCAAACAGACTATAAAACCTCTTGTGTCTCTCTAGGAAATGACACATCAGTCTTTTCAATGATTTTGGTGTTGACACCTCATTTAAAATCTCAACCAATCAAAACATTTTATTAATACACATAAGCTTAGGTTTTCTCTTAATTAGCTACTCTAAATATGTATCAGTATCGTATTCCAGAAAACAAATTGTATTTGTTTGTTGAATTTTGATATCCAAGCATGCAACATGCGTACTCTCATGTAACTTCTCCATATCGATGGTGATATTGAGGATAAGAAATCGGGTTTGAGCAAATCGAGAATCTGACAAGTTCATCCTTTTTTTTGTTCAGGTATGGCCTATGTGACTTGAAATCAGTGCACAAAGCCACGTTACTGAGGGTTTGGATCATTGTTTTTTGTTTGATTTTGATGGTTTGATAAATTGATTCATATTCAACAGAAATGGTATGAGAGTTGTAGATAGCGCAGCAACAAGTTCTTACTCGGTAGACAATTGGTCGGCGTCAATCCCTTTAAGCTTAATCATGAGAACAATGATAATTGATAGCACCAAATCTCTTTAGTTAGTCTTAATAGTTGAAAAATAGAAAAAACTTACATGTTTCTTCAATTCTAGAGATTTATCTTCTAGCTAATCATAAGATTTGTTTTTTCGATCCATTTTAAGACGTTGTTGACTTCACCTGCTTGAATGTTTAATCAATTTTTGAGTATTCCAGTGGCATTTGAAGTGTTTGCACCGTTTGAGAAGTTATATATGAATACATAGCATTTGTGCTGTAATTTTATATTATTTGGTTAGTAGTACTTTATCTCGCATCTTATTAACGGCATGTGCAAAGATGTGACAATAATAAAGAGGAAAATGGGTGGGAGATCAGAACATCAAAGAAAAAGACTGCAAAGTATCATGCTAATTTATATTTATCCAAAATCTATCGATTAGATTGTATTTCCATCTACTAGAAGCAATTTGTAGTCAATAACATGATTGCTTTGTATATGGGCTTGGTTAGATTCATGTTCTCCTTTCGATTTTGTTTTGTTCTCGATTACTAAAAAAGTGCATGCAATTGGCCTCGGACGTGTATGAAATTTGTGAAGGACATAAAATAGATGGAGATAAGTAAGATAATTTTTTTTTCTAAGAACAACAACACATCCAAGATAGCATGGATTGTAGAAAAGCAATCGACAATGGGCTTATACATTTTGAACATATATAAGTACATGATAACAACATTTCTCATAGCTTTAAGTGTTGAATGATATTTAAGAAAAGCTGGGAAAAAGGACTAGAAATTTTTCCACGTGTGCAAAGGATGCAAGTTATTTAGTTTCTTAGCGGTGGCGTAAAAGTAAGTTTGTGTGCAGGGTAACATAAAGTGTTAAGAAAAAAATATTACATCATTTCGGGTGAAAGTTATATCGGTTTGATGACAGATTAGTTCATGAGATCATGTTATTGATTTTATTATTCCTCAACAAACTCAAACCGAAGAAAATGTTCAAAAAAAAAAAAAAAAACTCAAACTGACTATTTCCTGGTTCGTTTCATTGCACGGAATTTCGGATTTATGATGTAGGTGAAATGGTGAAGTTGCCCTTTTCAATTTAATGTAAGTTTTGACGCTTTTAAATGTTGTCTTTCTATTTATTTGTCTCTCTATAGTCTACAATTTGTTTTGCTTAAGTCTGAGTGCTTCTATAGTAACTTGGCCAGTGAGGGAGTTCCAGAAGGATTAAAGCATTTGAATTGAAAGATGAAGTTTATTCTGCTTATGATGTCTCAAAAACTTGTATATTTCACAAATATTTAAATTTTGACTTGGGTACTCAAGCAAAGAAACTTCACAAATTTATTCAAGAGTATGTTATTAATTATTTTTTGTTTACTGGTATTCTTCGTTTTGATTTTGTTATGCACGTTTTCGGTTTGGTTTCTAGATTGTTATCTATCAATTCATAAGCTTCCAATGATGTATCTTAGGCTTAAAGTCGCAATATTGAATACATGATAGGAATAAGGTGAAGAGAATTTCGTTCTATCTAAGGAGTTAGAAGCTCAAAAGTGTAGAGTCTTGGAGGTTATGTGGTCACACAGAGCTGACGAGCTTAACTGATAAGTTTATAGATGCAGTTGTAGACTCATCATGATCATAATTTCAAGTTTTTGGAGAAGGCGTCAAGTTTTATGGTACTGAATAGTAAGAGATTAATGACAAAGTGAAAGCCTAACTTGGAAAGAGGGGACATGTTTTCTAAAAAAACCCTTCTTATGTTCTTACCCAAGGTTTGATATATCAATATTTAGATTTAAATTCTATCTAATTGTTTGACTAAGTAATAAGTATCATCGAATAAATCAACTAAATGTTTGTATATGAATGTTTATTTATCACTATAAATATAACTTCTTTAGTTATATACATATGAAAAAGTGATAAATTCAATAATATTGTATTTAATACGACAAATATAAAACTAACAAAAGAAGTAAAATTAGTTCTTAGCCAAAATTATAAAGTTGATTTAGGGTCAACGTGAGTTTTTCGAAAATCTTTCACCCACTGTCGTACGCCAAAATATTTAATCAAAACATTACTTTGATGAAGCTCACAAACTATTTTCTTCTAACTTCCGTTATTAGCATAACAATAATAAAGAAACTTCTCGAATGGTAAAAAAGAAAATCACAAAGAGCTAAAAGAAATTAAATCAGCAAAGATTAAAGACTTTGATGTCAAAGATACTCTAACACTACGATTCGTGTTTTACAAATTTCATATGACTCATGCTCCTAATCTAGAATTATCATATACTTTTTTTATATTCTTGTAACAATTTATAAACTTTATTTCTTATCAAAATAGTATCAATCTACATAAAAAACATCTAATGATAAGAGGGACAAGTTCTCTTGGTATTAATCTCTCCAAAGATAGTGATTTGTCTCTGTTTGCCTTTTGTGACAGTGATTGGGCAGGATGTAAAATCACTCGAAGGTCTACTACTGGATTCTGCTGCACACTTCTTGGTTCACATTTGGTATCTTGGAGTGCTAAGAAACAGCCAATTGTTTCTCGATCATCTACTGAGGCAGAATATTGGGCGTTAACATCATGCAGCAGAACTCACTGGGATATCAAGCGTGCTGCGTGATCTTGGTATTTGCCAGCCTAATCATGCTCGACTTCTCTGTGACAATCTCTCGGCAGTCCATCTTACGGCTAATCTGAAGTTTCATAGTAGAACAAAACATATGGAGGTCGACTATATCACTTCATTCTGGAAAAGGTAGCTCTTGGTATGATCGAAACAGCTCATATCGCTGCTCAGTATCAACTCGCAGACATATTTACGAAATCTCTTGCGCGGTTGCCATTTCTAACTCTTCGCACCAAACTCGGAGTTTGTCTTCCACCACACTCGAGTTTGAGGGGGGGATGAAAGTAATATGGGCTTACAAACTGATGAAGGCCCAAACCAGAAGGAAGAAAGCATAGTGGGCTCGCAAGATAACACATGCCCAAGAAGAATCATATACGCAGTAACACGTGATACCGGGAAGCAGAGAACGCAATTGCAGAGCAGAGGCAGTTAAAGCTACAGGACAAAAATGGAGAATATCGAACTTGATCTCCACTCCAGTTGTAAGCGTGTGAAATCACATGCGTCACACGGTGATAGAAGGATCCAGAACTAGGGTTTTTCAGTACACTTTGTATATAAAGGCATTGTAAAACCATTTGTAAAGACAAGTTGAGAAAAATATAAAAATACAGTCTTGAAAGTGTTCTTAAACTATTTTCGTCTCTAAATCCTCTCTTCTTCGTGTCTTGTGTGAAACTGAGTTATGTCTGAGATGTCTAACATATCTGTGGTAGGATCCAAGCAGAGGTGGAATTGGACAAGCTGATTTTATATTCCTTTCTACTTGTGGTGAATTTGATAATGAGTATGAACAAAGACAAGGCTCTTAGAGTCAAAGATTTAGCGGAGGATTT
This sequence comes from Eutrema heterophyllum, assembly GCA_002933915.1. NCBI lineage: Eukaryota > Viridiplantae > Streptophyta > Magnoliopsida > Brassicales > Brassicaceae > Eutrema > Eutrema heterophyllum. The sequence continues at coordinate 369,295 of PKMM01019763.1, forward strand.
GATGAAACAAATAGATTTCACTGCTGCTCGTAAGCTTGCACTGAAGGCTCAGAAAATGGATCCCAGCCTGGAGAACATATCTCGTATGAAAATGGTGTGTGGTGTGCACTGTGCTGCAGCTGAGAAGTTGTTCGAGAATGATGAGATGGATTGGTATGGCATACTCCAGGTTGACCTGATAGTGACATCGAGAAACAGTACAGAAAGCTAGTGTTTCTTCTCCACCCCGATAAAAACAAACTCCCGGGTGTTGAATCTGCTTTTAAGTTGATTGGTGAAGCCAAGGAGTTACTTTTGGATATAGCTAAAGGACGAGTCATGACCTTAAAGCAAAACCGGGAGAAAGTATGCACCAGCACCAGCACCTCATATAAGCCCCAGCGTACAGAGAGTAGCAGCAAGTCAGAAGATGATTTGGGGTCCAATGGAGGACAGCAGCCTCGGAGCTCAGTCCGCAAAACTGCAAGAAAGCCTGCACCAGCACCAGCATATAAACCCCAGCGTCCAAAGAGTAGCATCGAGTCAGAAGATGATTTGGGTCTCCTCTTCTTGCTTCTTCCTCTGTTAGTTTGGTCTCGTCATCACTCTCTCTGCTTCTTGTTTTCCTCATGTTGCTGCTACGTTTCTGCAGATTCTAGTTAATCATTTAGAAACAGAGAGGAAGCCCTCTTGACATCTTCTGATTTCACAATGTATTCTTAGTCTCTGCTTCTTCTGAATATTTTTCCTGTAAGCTTTGATTGTTGGTGCGAGATTTGGTCATAAAGCACTCTGCCATTTGGCTGGTGCAGTTGTTGTACTTGTAACAGTGATGGATTTGTAGAGTTAACCTCAAAATCCTCCTCTGAGTTATTATATTTTCTGATAGATTTAGGATGGAAGCTGAAATTGTGAATGTGAGACCTCAGCTAGGGTTCATCCAGCTAGTGGTTCCTGCTCTACTGCCAGTCCTTTTGGTTTCTATCAAATATATTGATCCCGGAAAATGGGTTGCAAATATCGAAGGAGGTGCCCGTTTTGGGTATGAATTGGTGGCAATTACTCTGCTCTTCAATTTTGCCACTATCTTGTGCCAGTATGTAGCAGCTCGAATAAGCGTTGCAACTGGTAGAAACTTAGCTCAGGTATTTTTTCCTCTTTCTCTGCATTTTTCTGATCTCAGAAGCTTATAGCTACACCTTTTCCTGGGCTTCGTGGTTGTTAGTACTTGATTTGGAACGAACTTTAATTTGTGCTTTCGTAAGTTTTGCAATTGTACCAACTGTTCCCCCATAAATGGTTAAGTTTCCCTCAAATTGTATTGAATACTATCAACCACCTTCTCTATTTCTATTACATTTTAATGTTCTTTACTGGGACAAATCTGCAATGAAGAATATGACAAGTGGACATGCATGTTCTTGGGCGTTCAGGCGGAATTCTCAGCAATTCTGCTCGACCTTCCCATGGTAGTTACTTACGATTTTTTTCCGTTCTTAAAGTTAATTATGCTTGATGGGGAAATGACTCCATTCCTCTGACTTGAGCTTCTCAATTAAACAGGTTGTGGGTGTTGCACATGCACTTAACCTTCTCTTTGGGGTGGACTTATCCACTGGAGTGTTTTTGGCCGCCATCGATGCACTTATTTCCTGTTTTCGCCTCTTTCCTTGTATGACTGGTCTCCCGTCTTTTTTTAACTTCTTTTTTTCCTTTCCGTGTTCTTGAAATAGCATTATTGGAAATTAGCTGACATGCATACAAATTTTACAGGATAATGGAATGGCAAATACAGTATCCATTTGCTCGGCAGGCCTGGTTTTTGTTTCTCTATGTTTCTGGTGTCTTGCTGAGTCAGTCTGAGATCCCATTCTCTATGAACGGAGTGTTAACTCGGTTAAATGGAGAGAGCTCATTCGTACTGATGGGTCTTCTTGGAGCAAGCATCGTCCCTCACAATTTTTATATCCATTCTTATTTTGCTGGGGTACCTCTCTCTCTTTCTATGTATCTCTCTTTTCTATTAAGAAGCAATAATCCTGCTAAGAAGTGAACGATTTATTGCAGGAAAGTACAACATCTTCGTCAGATGTCGACAAGAGCAGCTTGTGTCAAGACCATTTGTTCGCCATCTTTTGTGTCTTCAGCGGACTTTCACTTGTAAATTATGTACTGATCATGAATGTAGCAGCAAATGTGTTCCACAGTACTGGCCTTGTGGTACTGACTTTTCAGGACGCTATGTCACTAATGGAGCAGGTTTGTTCTGACGGTTTAATGTTTCTTATCAATCTAAAATTCATTTTTAGGGAGACAGTTTCAGACACATCTCCTGATTATTAAATATTTGGTTCTTGATTGTTGAGCACAGGTATTTAGGAGTCCGCTCATTCCGTTTGGTCTTTTTGTTGCTCTTGTTCTTCTCTAGTCAAGTTACGGCACTAGCTTGGGCTTTCGGTGGAGAGGTCGTCGTCCTGCATGACTTCCTGAAGATAGAAATACCCGGTTGGCTTCATCGTGCTACATCTTGCAGTTGCTCCTGCCCTGTATTGTGTCTGGACATCTGGCGCAGACGGGATATACCAGTTACTTATATTCACCCAGGTTCTGGTGGCGATGATGCTTCCTTCCTCTGTAATACCGCTGTTCCGCATTGCCTCATCGAGACAAATCATGGGTGTCCATAAAATTCCTCAGGTTGGCGAGTTCCTTGCACTTTGTAAAATAAGTATGTGAAAATACAAAACGGAAGAAGTGTCTTCATGAAAATCCAGGCCCAATATTGATATTTTTTATGGTTCGGCATTGGCCCAATAACGAGGTTAGAGAGAGACTCATGAAACTTTATATAACAAAGGATGTTACGTAATATTACGTAATCATAACACAACTGGTATTGACTATTGCTAAACCTCCGGTGGCTTTTCCATAGCTTTTCATGAAGACACTTCTTCCATTTTGGGGTTTCCGTTTTGAACTGGAAAGTCATAAATACCGAATGGATTCTCTTTTAAAGCATTTCGGATATTCGAACATAACCGGAAACCGATCTGATACTTAAAAGGGTATAAATATCCGAAAAACAAATATAAACGCAAAAATTTTAGGTATATGTAAATTTGAAATAACGGAAATATCCAAAATTACAATTATAAACCTAAAAAATTTAGTTTAGTTTTTCGGATTTTTTTTTAGTTCGGGTAACCGATATATTGGGATTCAAGGCGGTTCTTCGATCCATTATACCAACCGACCCTAACCAAAATCTATACATGCGTTATTTTTTATTGGTTGTGGGTCAGATAAGCATACTAAACAAGAGTCTAAATATATAATTGACCACTTAATTATGCGTATCCCTAAAGCCGAAAGTACATTACATTTACAGAATGACATTAACCCATAAATGACAAAAGAAAAGAAAACAAAAAAATCAGCGGCGTAGTCCGGACACTGACCTAGTCTAACACTAATAAGTCTAAACATATTTTTTTTCTTTTTCTTTTTTCTAACACACATTTAAAATGGAAAAGTGCTAAAGAGATTGAACGTTTTCTTTTGTTACTACACTCTCTTTACTCAAATAATTGTGTTAAAAGAGTTTTTGTACAAACAAAAGCCAAAGTGGTGAAGATACTTTCATCCATATTCAAGTATTCATGTTAACAAAGCAACCTCAGTTTATTTTAGGTTCGATGCAGTGTAGATTAGTAATCGATCTTGCTGGACCAGTAGAGTCAATAATATTAACCAATAAACCTGAGGCTTTTACAAGATTTGAGTAAAAAGCTAAGCAAATCCTAGAGGGAGTCTCCACAAAATGTTTTGTGCTTTTTAACTCTCGAATCTGAATTCTGACCTTCATAATTTGAAAACCAATCAAACACATCATTCTTCTTCATCTCAGAGAATAAACACAACTCTTCTTGGTTTCTTCCTCGGTAAGCCCGACTAGACCCGACATCTATTCTTGTAGAGGGTGGTTCTGAAGATATACCAAGCCTTAAGGATAAATCACACAGCCTCTCTGTTGCTTCTTCCGGGGCCTTTATACCGATAGGCATGCCAATGATTATGGGCGTTTCAGGGATTCTAAAAGACATGTCCACTTGCCGAGTCTGATTATTACCTCCTCCATAATACAAAGGATAGACCGAACCCAAGTTGATTGGAGCTGGAGCTAGAGCTGGAGAAGTGCTAGTCCCTAGTTTTCTTGCCAATGGCTTCTGATGCATCTGCATGGATTCATGTAGAAATGGGTAACCGCGAGGAGCAGCTACGCGCTTGTTGCTGTCATCAAGTACATCCACTGGGATCGCAGCTTGACCGGTATGGCTTGATTTGGTGGGCTTTTGAGCTTGATGGTGATATTCATGATGGTATGACGGCTCATTAGCGGACGCAGAAACCGGTTCCTGGATTTTTGGACTGAGGTAAGTCCTTATGTTACTATGTCGTTGGCTTCTTGAAGCTCTTACAGCAATACATCCCAGGTTAAGAGCAGCTAGCCACAGCAACAAGAGTAAAAAAAACAACATTTTAAACACAATAAACAGTAGAAAGCACACAACTTTTAATCAAGTTTGTTCAATCCCAAACCTCACTGTGACAAGTTCACTAACTTCTAAGCAGTTTCCGTAACACTAGAAAATGCAGTCTTTTTGAAACAGTTGAATAGGCAACACAAAAAAAAAGCAAATTACCTTCAACACAAGGAGGCAAAAGAGGGCCAGTTTCTGTGCTCTCATCTCTTCTAATAATGGTGTCAATCGCATCATTTACCCTATTCCACATAGTATCAGCATCTGTATACTCTTCCTAATGAAAAACCGAAATCCAAAGTCAGGAAGAACAATAGATTTCGTGAGAACGAAAAGAAGAAAAACCCATAAAAGAGAAAAAAAAACCTCGGAATTGGCTTTAGAGTACATGATTTCCTCGGCTTTCAAGACAACTACAGGCAGCTTCTCCTGCCATTCTTTGTTCTTCCTCGTAGCCGCACTGTGTGCTTCCATGGCTAGCCTGATTCCAAACCCCAAATTAAGAAACAAATTTAGAAACCCTAGAGAGTATGGAATTGAGAAAAGGGTGAGTGGGAACCTGAAAATCTGGCGGATAATGGAACCTCTAATGGGTTGGTGACGATCGCTATGCCAAGCTCGTTTCACACACTCGTAAGGTCTAGGACCAGGCCTCGGCATTTTTTTCTCTCTTCAGCTTCTTAAAACTCGGATGATTCCTAAGTCGCTATGGAGTGACACTCAGATAGAAATCGAAGAAACGAGTCAATCATCCGACTAATCGTTCGATTTCCGGTCAGCGAGTTCGGCGTAAGAGACGGCAAAATGGTGTTTTGCAGCTTAAGATCGTTTTAACCGATCCAACAAAGGACTACGAAGAGGGGGAAGAAAAACTGGAAAACAGATCTGAAGCTTTGAAGCTCTGAGCCTTTTTTTGGAAATTTTATCCGCAGGAGCTCATGGATGCATCACATCTCCATCTTCGCGGAATCTCCGTTGTCTCCATCGTCGCCGTCATAGCTCCTTCTGGAAAAATGGTGTGTGATTATATGTTTCGGGGACCAGTTCTCTAAAACCGAACCAGTTTTGTGATTTGACTATTTTGCTCCTCATCTTTTCTTTCTAAATAAGAGGCAGGTGCTGGGTTCGAACTCGCGTCAGGAACAATTAGCCAAACTTCAATTTAAATTGAAACCAAACCAAATCCGAATTAGTACAATCAAACCGAAGAAATTCGTTGCATAATCCTAATAAAACCAAACCAAACCGAAAAAAAAATTATGGACATCCAAAACCGACACAAATTGAGTGAATAACCCAGATCCCAACTACAAATTGACCAAAACCGTGTACAAACGAACCGAACGATGTCGTAACACATAAGTCGTAAACCAAACAATTAACCGGCTTGGACCGATATTTGGGCTGTATAGAATACGACATCGTATGGTGTCATGGTGTGTCGACCACTTCGACCCCGAAATCTGGCTCGTCTCCTCCATTAATCATCTCGCCAGATAAACTCCGATCGCTCTCTTTCTCTCTCTCTTTCTTTCTATCTCTTTGCCTGTCGACTCTCTCTCTCTAAAGATGCAAGCTTTCTACATATTCGTCGTCTCTCTTCTTCTCACCCTTAATTCGAGGGTTCGTTTCCTTCTTCAATCGTGCACTCATTTTTTTCTGTTTTTTTCTTACGGAATTGCGTTTATAAATCTACGACTTATGGATCTGGCTTTTCTTGTTATAAATTGGATCGGTGTTTGTGATAGGGAGAAGCCAGTGGTTCTGTTTTCTTCATTGATGGATCCAACAACCAATATCTTCGTCCACGATCAGAGGTAATCATTGTCACTTTTCTAAGATCGTCGCTGGAATATGTTATGTTTCCTTTCGACATTGGTTTTTGTTAGAAAATCTCTTCTTTCGTTTGGTCGTAGATCAGGTCAATGTATTAGGCGGAGAGACGATTTCATTGAAGCAATACAATAAGATCCATTTTTTTGGTCTAAGTGGCACCAATCTCAAGTTTTCTTGTCTGGTTTTTTGTTTTTTTTTTTTGCTCATCACGACCCAAATTCATGTTTGAATAGTACTCAAGTTTGTGACTTGATAGTTCTTTTGTATGAATTTCTCTATCTACCAATACATGATTCCCTTTTGGGCTAGAATCAAGTGGTGGTTGCTGATTTTTTTTCCATGGGGTATTGGGTGATTATCTTTTATATTGTGGCACTTTGTTTCTCTAATATGTCCTTGATAAATGTAAATGCTACTAAAAAATGATATCTTTCTTTGAAATGAAATCCACAGGCGCTTCCCATGTCGCTCTCTGAAATATCTGCGGCAGTGTCTGCCTTGTTGGGTTTTGCACCTCCAGCTACTTTGACAGCTGATGGCTCATCCAAGGTTTTTGAATTTTCTAATGAAGTTTGCTTTTTATATATATTTTTAGTTAAAGTCCTGTACTTGATCATCTATTTTTTTGTGTGTTTGTTTTGTTATAGCTGAACAGGATTCTAAAGCCTAATCCATTTGAGAGGCCTCGTGCTGCTTTTGTGCTAGAAATCGCTGGAGCTGGTACACAAATAATTCACTGAAAAGCTTTAATGTTCTGATGTGAACCAATTTTTTAAAAATCGTAAGACATTTATAGTGTTTTATATTTTGTAACTGCAGATGCGCTTGTGGAAACCCACACTAGTCATTCTTTCTTGGGCAATGCCATAAGGGGCAGTATTAATTCTGATTCTTACAAAGCAGATATTGAACTTCCAGGTGCCCTGATAGCTTGAATAGCAGGACTATCTGATAAGCATGACTAGATTCTAGTTTTCTTCATTTGGGTTATAAGTCTTCCTTTGGATATGTTCTGTTAATCTTTATAAAATTCTGCAGAAAGTGAAGTAGCTGTTGTGTCTGTCAATGAACACTCATCTGATGCGAATGACAAAGACATGAATGACTTTGTAAGTTAATAATATCTGTCATTCTAAGTGCAAACACTATTGTTTGTCTTTCTCATTTTAATGTGACCACTAGTTAATGGTCTGGTTATGTTATCTGTAGGCATCTTGGTTGGGTGGATCATATGTCGCTGGCTCTTCTGAACCATTGACTGGATTGTTGAGTATTCCTCTGGCTGGTGGTGCTAATGTGGAGTTCAATTTGGAAAAGGTGATATTCTTAATTCCATGAAATTGTTTGATCTCCAACGATGAGGTTTCGGATTGCTTGTAGATATTGTGATTTCTGTTTGAAGAAAGCTTCTGACTTTTGTTACCGTGGGCAGGAAGCAGAGAGGAAATTTGCGTTGAACCTTTTGGATCTATATAAGAATATCAGACGGGCAGTCAACCTTCATGAGGATTTAACTAATGGTATTGAGAGACCTGCTGAATTAACTGTTGGACGCTTTGGCGGTATCGATGTAAGGGCATTTATTTGTCATTTGTTCTGTTTCTTTTCCTTTCCTCACTGTCTTAGTCTTGATATATGAATTGGAGAGTGGAGATCAATGCATAAGTAAATACATCTCCTTTAATCTCTGTAAAACTTATGACATTCTGTTGACCCCTTAATGGTTGTTGCTTGTGCACTCTTTTCGGGCTACCCCTGCTTTGCTGTTTTAAGAATAATAGAGACTTTGAAGCTAAAGGAGTCATGATAATATTTCAGGAAATTGGAAATGTTTTGAGTTGGATGTAGTCGTTTAAGCTACCTTTCTCCTTGTCTGCATCCAAAGGATCGCAGGAGTAATAAGGACATTTGTTCTCAGATTTACGTGATCAAAACATCGATAAATATGACAGCTTGTAGACTTTACCGCTGTTTAAATTCATGTTTTCATTGAAAATGTCTACATATTGTTCAACCATCTTGTTATTCTACTTAACGCCACTGTGTCTAATATGATTTATTCTCTCTGGAAATTACAGGCTTTAGCGCAGGAGTATGGGCAAGGTATGGCTAAGCAAGGGATGGATGTATTGCTTGCCACACTATCAAAGCTATTCGATCTGTTGGAGACATCTCATAAAGGTGAATTGTCTCTGTGATTTGATAAACTCATTTCCAAAGATGTGTCTTAGAAAGTAGTTCAAGATGGTGGACACTTCGACTGAAAACTCCACAACAGAAACATTATTTACTTAATCCTCTTGGATTTTTTTTTTTTTTGCTTTACTGTGTCTATGTAAGCTGAGAAATATCTGGGCTCTTGCAGGCCAAATTGTTGGGGTGATCGTCCTTGATGAGAGAGTAAATCAAGAATCTACAAATCTGCTGAGCGTTGGGCCTTATTCTCGTTCATCTGCACGCTCGATGGCTGAGGTAGAGGGAATTCCAAGTGCAGCCATTATTGCTCAAGTTATACTTGTTAGACTGACACTTGCATGGTTGACTGGAATAATCCTGCTCATTGCCACTATCCTTGGGGTAAGATCACATAGTTTCTTATCCTCTCTTAAATCAATGAACTATCAAGCAGATTATTCTGGCAATGTAAAGTTGAATCATATCACTGAAGTGTCCTGCTAAAGAATCATCGTAGTTTGTATAAAAAAATTGTAGCTGAATATTGAACGTATAAGTCGTTGAAGTTGACAGTCGTGCTTCTATGGTCGTTGCAGGTGTACTTCCTCATGAACATGCCTTTGACGAAGGACACGCTCCTATATTCAAACGTGAAGCTCGATTAAGACATAAAAGAGAGCTTCAAAACGTCAAGCGGATACCGATGAATCTTCAGGTTGATCGGTTACATCTTTTTGTGTGTATCAAGCCGTGTTTCTCAGCTGGCCGCATTTGAAACCAGTCTTATTTGAATATTTTAAGAGAAGGATGACACCTTTTGTGGTCAGACCAGTGGATGTGTTGTGTATATTGCCATAAGGTTGCATTCTCGATTTATAATTATTTTCTTCTTACATACATGTGAGTCTCAGTGCTAATAATAAAGAACGATTTGGACACTTTCATGTAATCTTCTGTTACGTGTAAGAGCATCATGGAATCTGAATTGATGATTATTGCAATTTCTTAAGAATTTCTAAACTCATTCATCAGGAATTGTAAAATCTCCACCAATATCATTTGGGTCATTTATACATCAATTTGGTCTCCTTCTGGGGGGAAAAAGGTAGAAAATGTCTCCTTGGACATTTTTGGTCTACTTTGATCCAATTTAGTTTGAAGTCTCTAGTTAAATGCGACCACAAGAGGTCGAGGTCGTTGCATCACTGAGACAAAACTTACCAAACCAGTTGAAGTAAATGATATGACCAAAAGATAGGGAGTTTTTATTCAAATATGATGCAGATATTTAGTGATAAAGTTCCCCACTAAAATTAATAAAAGAAGAAGAAATTGTGTGTTTCTCAAGTTTAGTAGTGATGAAGAGAAACATCAACAAACAAACAAAAATTACAAATCATTTATTGGGACATGAGTATGAGGAAACTCATGTTTCTGTCTGATTCTCTGATCAAACTAAGTGTACCGAGTTTTCCCGCAATTGTCTTTTTAGATTTTGGCGGTTCATAGACTAGTCTTAGGTTTGGGTTTGCAGGCAATGCGTCTGGTCACAGTTCGCATTGTCACGAATTCCTCTGCAGAAGACGGGTGTATCCCGACCTGTTTTGTTCACAATGTTAAATTTAATCTTTAGTTAGAGAAACATCAAACTGTTGAGAGTAAAAACCAAAATGTTCTGCTATATTTTTACTTACCGTGCTGTCAAATTGTGCTTTGGTTGCTCCACACTTGAGCGCAATTGCAATCCCCTGCATTGAGCAATACAAGACACATATACTAAAAAGCATGAGACACCACCAGAATCAAACTCTAATCGATTTACAAGATTGAGTTCTGATTTAAAAACTTTGTAAAGGCCAATACTAAAAATTCTATGTAGGTTCGAAGAAAAATTCCTTGCTTTCAAAAGCAAAGACATGCAATCGTCTTAATTAAGCCAAATCATTTAACTACCCCAATAAATGATTTCTGTCCTTCGCATTTCATTAGGTGGGATAACACCCATGCAAAACTCACTGTGAAGGAAAGACTTGCACTATAGCAACTAGCTGAGAAAAAAAAATAAAAAATACAAGTAGAAGCTATTATTTAGGAAAACTTGCCTGCATGATCTCAGCTGCATCTGGACCGCACATGGATGCTCCAATAACCTTATCACTCTTCTCATCAACTATAAGCTTCATTAATGTCTTTTCCTGCCGTCTATCACCAAAAGATTGATGTGGTTAGATCAAAGAGGAGGTTAGATTCCTCAAACAGTGATCAGGTAAAAAAGGCATGCTGAAGAACCAAGAGAAGTTTCTACAAAATGAAATCAAGAACTGTCTTGGCGGATATAAGGATTTTTCTATGAATGAGAACTTTGAATGCTTGCATACCCAGAAATGGTGTTCTTCATAGGATTAAAGCCAGAGGTGAAAACCAGAATATCCCCGGTAGCTTGTTCTACTGCCTCTTCTTCGCTGAGACCCACCACAGCTAGTGGTGGTATGCTGGCAGACAGAGAAGAGAAAAGGTGAAACCTCTATGAATGCTTCAGATTGAATTGGTATACCACTGTGAAAACATATGTTAGAATAGGAGAGAAGAATGCTTACCAAAATACAGCACATGCTACATTGTTGTAGTCTGCTTTAGTAGGCTTCCCACCAAAAACAGTGTTCTGCAAGCATCAAAACAACCCCACTTAACAAATGGATTATAAGAGTAGACATTCACAAAAACAAAAGTTGAAAGATTTGGTGGTGGAAACTACTCCTCAAAGGTTTAGTGTGAATTATAAGTGCAAAATCAGAGGCATGTACCGCAAAGCAGGTGGCCTCCATTAACGCAACAGGTGTAAGGTTAATTCGGTTTGTAGCATCTCCCACAGCCCATATGCTAGGTATATTAGTGCGTGAGTACTCATCAACCTGAAGATAATGTACAAAATTAGTAGGTTGCAAGAGTATAGTTTTTCCTTAGAAAGTAAAAGAAAACTTTTCTTGAGGATAACATATAACATCTGCGGCAATATGAAATTGGTTACAACCTTCACTGCTCCAGCCTTATCAAGTTCAACACCAACAGCTTCTAAATTCAGTCTCTTGGTATTAGGATTTCTGCCTGTAGTAGATATAAACAAAAGATGCATCCTTAGACAGCTCCATGAAAATAACAAGTACATCCCTTATAAATAAAGTTCAAGGGAGGAAGCAAAAACGCACAAACATACAGGTATAAAAAAAACAATGAACGAAAACTACTGTTATATAAACCCAAAAGCCGCACAGATGTACATGTATTAAAGTAGATTAGAACGGGAGAGAATTACTCTAATATACACAAACAGAGATTTGAAAATCACATAACTATTCATAGATAGAAAAGTTACCAGTAGCAAATAGTACAACATCTGCCACAAATTCTTCCCCATGAGACGATATTACTTTTATCCCATCGTCTGTTTTTATCAACTAAATTGAAAGATACAGTGTATGTTCAGTGAAGGATGAACTGATGAAACGAGTGAAAACTGAAAAGAACTGTAAATAGTAATGAGACATGAAAATTATCAATCATACTCACATACCTGAGTCAAACTTGTTTGCGGATGCAGATTAACACCCCTTCCTTCAAGATTTCTAGCCACTAGTGCCCTCATTTCGTCATCAAAACCCCTGAAAAAGTAAAATTTTAGAGAGAAAAGAAGCCCAAGAAAAACGGGATGGAGTTCAGTAAAAAGATTGGCAAGACAGGAAAAATAAAACAGAAGCAGATGCCGCACCTTAGTGGAAGTTCCTTCCTGAAGAATAAATCTACAGTACCACCCATTCCACGCCATATTGATGCAAACTCCACAGCAATGTACCTAATTAAGATATAAATAGTAACGGGGATTGAACCATTGATACGACTGACATGCTAGGTACATCAGGAGGAAAACATTGAGGAAGACATTACCCTCCTCCAAGCACTACAGCACGCTTAGGAAACTCTTCCAAGCTTAAAGCTTCATCAGATGTAATAGCCAGCTCCTGTCAAAGACAAATATGTACAAAAATCAGTGGAGTTTCCCTGCATAGCAGTTTATATCATAAGTTCGTATTGCAAACATAAAAATGGTTCTGTTATTCCTACTAAAATCTTTCAAAAGTTAGTTCGATGTTATATGAATATCAAATGCATCACACTCGTTGCTATTGTAGATAAAAAAAAAAAAAAAAAAAACATGGACACAGAAACTTACATGTCCAGGAATATTGGGCTTTTGTGCCCGACTACCAGTGGCAATCAATATGTGCTTTGCGGTATAGCTTATTTTTGTGCCATCTATCTGTCTCACCTCCACCTCATTGGGACCAACTATTCTTCCTTCACCTTCATACAGTTTCACCGCAGCATTCGCTAACAACCGCTTGTAAATATTGTTCAGTCTTAGTATCTCATCAGTCTGCACATAAGGAATTAAAGACGGTTAACTGATTATTTCTGTATGAGTTTGTAACAGCACCAAGGCATCCAATCTATGGAAGTATACTAGGCAGAGAGGAGGTCAAAATCATTTCCACCATTTAACATTCATGCTTGACCAAACAATAACATCAGTATCTTATAGGTTGTGAAAAAGTATTAATGCTTGTATATCCCAGAGTTTTAGTAGTTTCTCTTTGTGAGGGATCCAACACGCTGTACTGCTATTAACACCAAACCATCCAAAAGGTTAACCCTCGAAATCACTCGTCTTCAAATAGTTTTCATCAATTCTCTTCACAACTCCAGTGTTTACAAAGAGAAAGTGGCAATGCTATTCTTTTAACAATTAGCTAACTTCATTGGCATGAGTTGGAGAAACTAGTGCAAGTGTATCATGAAATCAAACCCTAGTAAAATATTGACTTAATTAATGACAAATTAGAACGCATAAGGAATTAAAGTAATTCCTGCGTACCTTCTTTTGCAAAAGCTTCTTCCACGTGAAGTCGACATTCTCATTTATTTCCCACCCATAATTTCTAGCATCCTGCCAGCAAATAACCACAACATACATCATCAAGCACAGTTTTCTCTCAGTTGACATGCCTAAGGATAATTTTGGAACAGCAATACAATCGTGCAAATAATGCTTGGGAAAATGACTAATTAAGAACTTTGCTCTAACAGCTAAAAGAAAGACATTCAAATAATGATAAAAAAAGGAAAAAAATGTTTCTTACCTCAAGTTCACCACCGTAAGTTGCCCCATAGACCAGAATCTTTTTGGGAACACAGCCACGAATAACACAGCTGGAAACAAACAAAAGTATAAGACCGCATAAAACAGATGCAAGACGTAGCCGAGGAAGAAAAAAAGATAAAGAAGAACATCTCTAACATACATTAATAAACATCTTTCATATTTCTAGTAGTTTCACCCCAATGCTGAGGAACAGCAATATTCCATATGTTTAAAGATTCAAAAGATCTCGTCTATACGAAAAAAAAAAAAAAAGCAACAACTTACGTTCCACCAACTCCTCCAATCTCCTCTGAGCTAATGGGGTGAAATGGAAGCTCACAAATACCAACCTAGAACATTGATTCAGAACAACACCATATATATATTAGGCATTATTATTATTGACAAGAAACAAAAGACATCACTTACAAACACACACAAAAAATAGAGACAAAGAAGTAAAAAAAATTCCCTTTAAATCAAAGGGAAATCCGCAGAATAAAAATTCACCTTAGCGCCATTGTTAGCCGAAAACCTAGCTGCACGAACACCGCCACTCCCGGCGCCGATGACAAACAAATCAAAATCATAGTGAGCCGCGTTTGCTTCCTCAGCCGCCGCCGCCGCCGCCTTATCAATCTCTCCGTCAACAAGCATCTTCCTCGCCATGATTGTGCAGAATCAGAAATTCCAAACTGAAAGAAAACAAAAACATAACCCACAACGATGATCAATCAACCACTAGACAAAAGAGAAATTCAAAATCGAATGAATCAGTAAACAAAACCCAATCAGAATATTAAAAAAATAGATCCAAGGAAGGTCTATGATGAGTCGGAAACGAAATCGAACATGGAGAAGGGGAAGAGGAGTGTACCAAGAACAGTAAGATCCAGAGAAGAGACACAGATACGGGAAAAATAAACAAATGATTATGAAATCGAAATCGGATCTCTCAACGATTGATCACGACGAAATCATTTTATACTGTTTAAGCTTTTTTTTTCTTCTATATATCTCAAGGAAATAGTAAGAGGTCAAAATAAGGAAAAAATATCAACCATTGATCTAATGAGTGTTCACACTTATGATGACGTGGATCAAAAATCGGGAATCTGATATTTATACCCAACTTACTGCGAATTTTATATTATTTGATTAGAAAAGCGACTTCCAAACGAAGAGATATGAAAGAGTAATCATCTAAAAACCAATTGTGAAAGAGTAAAAATAAATAAAAATTATGTTTGGGTTCACTCTAAAATAGCACAAAATTTATTTTTTATTCCAGACCTAACATTCTAAATTTAAAATTTCGAAAATAGTACAAACAATTATGTGAAAATATTTGTTTACCCAAAATAAATTTGAAATAAAATTAAATATTATGTTTGGGTTCACTTTCCAATTTAGAGTTTAGTTTTTCTCTATTAGAAAATGATTTAAGGTCACTTTAATATTAAAATTTTGATATTATTATAAAAATTTATGCTATTATTATCATTTTCAACTAGTGAGATTAGTTTAGAACAAAATTTTTTAAATATGCTATTTTGGTCAACAGCGTAAATTAAAGATATTTGTGGAGTTAAAAGCCCACGAGAGGGAAACATGCATGCATGACATGATACATCGAGACAAGACGATATTAAAATCTTAAAAAGACAAAGCAATTTTTCTGTAAGTCAAGAACTCGAACCTAAAAACTACGCATAATGAAGAAATAAATCTCGCCCAAAGTGATGGCTAAAAGAGAGACGAGCTGAAACCTATTATATTGTTATAGCGACGGTAACTGAACAAATTGCTGCGCCACGAGTTACCAACCCGAACAAACCAACTAAGGGAATTTTTTTTTTTTTTAATAATGAGAAACCAATCATCATGAATCCACCTCTGATCCGCACCTAATTCTACAACTACATATTGGAGATATCTTGGAAAGCACGTGTAATTTACGAACTAAGTGTTGTGGGCCATAAAATCCCGATTATGAAGTGAATCCCGTAAAGCCCAACCGAAGAATATTCTCATAAATATCCTATTGTGATAATGATTTGGAATATTTACATTATTTGGTGTTATCAATATGTCAATGTTAAACACTATATAATGTAAATCTTTCAAATCCTTATCACAATAGAATATCTATGAGAATATTATTCGGTTAGACTAATAAGAGTCATCATCTCGAGGGGGCGTGCTAGGATCCCACATCGGAAATATAAAGAGACCAACACTAGTATATTAGAGATATGAGCCAATCCACTCATTGCCAATTGGTTTTGAGTTGGAAACCCATAAATCCACATTTAAAATGGTATCATAGCCTTCGATTCTTGTGGATCGCTTCCACAGTAGAAATCATGGAGACGATGACAACCCTCGGTGTTGAAGAGGAGCGAGGACAACGACGATGATGAAGATGGCGTGAAACACATTCACATTATTTTTTTTTCTTTTATTTAGTCCAATTTGGTTTTGGGTACGTGGATTAAAATCCAAATTTCTGGTTTTTTTTTTATTCATTGTTTTAGGTTTTAATGGTTTTTAAAAATATTTAAGTTCTTTTGATTTTTGGAGTTATAGGCAAGATTTATTGAGGTATCATTTTCTTTAGTGATTTCTAAGGGTTTAGGGATTTTCACGGATTATCATTTTTTTCTTTGAGATTTATTCTTAATTTTAGAATTTCTCAAATTTTCAGTTTCTCTTTGTTACGGGGGAGTTTGATTATTGTTTCACTATTATAGGCAATTCTTTGGAACATTCATGTTTTAGGTCATTTTTTCTAGTCCGATTTATGGACTGTCCGAGACAAGAACAATTATTTGTGGAGTTGTAGGAGTTTGCACCCACAGAATGTTATTATTCCCTTTTTTTAAAGACCAAAGCCGAGCTAAAGTTCAATCCCTATTTTTTGAAGATTGAAGTTTAATCCGGAGGAGTCAGTTAACCTGTTTTGTCCATTCTCGACAAGTGTCCACGACAAAGGTGTTTTGCTTTGTGATTGCGGATTTCATGTTTCGTGTCCCACCTTTGTCGTGTGGGGGAGTATTGGAGATATCTTAGGGAGCAAGACGTATATCTTGCGAACCAAGTGTTGTGGACCATAAGAGCCCGGTTATGAAAGGAAGCATGTAAAGCCCAACCGAAGAATATTCTCATAATGATAAGGATTTGGAAGATTTACATTATTTGGTGTTATCAATATGTCAATGTTAAACACTATATATATGCGTCTTATGATTTTGTATCAAACCGACAACTCAATAATATATTATATTCTATAATATTTGAGACTACACAATCGATTTCATGGGAAGACCTCGACAAAGACACAAAACGCATAGAGGATAGAGCAACGGTACTGACCACCACCACAGAAAATGAGACAGAGAAACTGGCGATCTCAAAGAGCTTCACCAAAGCCGAAGATTCTGTAACACCAGGAGAAAGATCCACGCCACTAGTCCCAAACATAAATTCTTTCTCACCAAATTCTAGGAATGTTTCCATTCTTTTTCATTATCATATGGCTTGAAATCATCAAGATGCCTCTACTATTAACCTACTTAGCTTGCAAGATGATTTCAACTTTATATTACATTTTAAACCCAAAACAAAACAAAAAACTTTATATTACATTCTTGGTGTTTAAGCAAAACTTAACTAGTATCTTAAAAAGGTAGAAAACACAATGAGTAAATAGACATATATACGGTGTATATTAATGTCCACCACTAAAATGACAATAGGCTGGATTTTTTTTTCTTCTTTTTTTTGGCAATTTTCCTCTAACTCATTTTGAAAATGACAATGGTTGGTTCGGTCACCTCAATTCTCGTTCTATTTATTGTTTGCTGATTCAACGTTCGTGGTGGCGCAGTTGGCTAGCGCGTAGGTCTCATAGCTTTCTGAGTAATCCTGAGGTCGAGAGTTTGAGCCTCTCTCACCCCATTTTTTTGTTTTTTTCCTCCCATATGATGGGACGAAAGGCTCATATGCCTCTATCGATCTTAAAAAAGTCTCATATGCATCTCTTCTAAAAACTATTTTATTTTTTATTTTTTTTAAATCGAAAACATTGAAATTACTTTAAAACCTTCACAAGTTAACTTATTTACAGACCCAACCAGATTGATAATGGGTTATCCACCCGAACCAATTAAAATCGGGTCGAAACCAGATCCAATTAAAATTCTAACCCTTTGTCGATCTAAACTTTAATTTTTTCACTCTCCTTCTCCTTCTTCTTCTTCATCAACAACCCAACTTTTTTTTTTCTAATTTTTCTCTTTCCTTCTCTTCCTTCATCAATCTAAACCAAAAAAAAATAAAACATTTCTTTTTCCCTCTCCTTCTCTTCCTTCATCTTCGTCATCGATCTAAACCAAAAATAAAAAAATCTTTTTTTCCCTCTCTTTCTCCTGCTTCATCCATCTAAACCCAATTTTTATTTTTCTTCCTTTTCCATTTCCTTTTCCTCCTTCATCGTGCTCGACCCAACTTTTTTTTTTTTTTTTTCCCTTATGTTCTGGAATTTTAAATCTCAAATACTTCTTCTTCTACTTTTTCCTTTCTTGTATGTTTCTTCTTTTTTCACTCGTCTTCGATTTCTCTTCACCAATTTCGTTCGTTCTCGTCAAATCAAATCAAATTAGGGACCGTTAGGGTTTGTACTGAAATCGATGAATTTTGGGTCTAAAAATTGAAATAAGTGTGTGTTTTCTTTTCTTAATACAGGAATTGTGCTGGTGAA
The DNA here is from genome assembly GCA_002933915.1 of Eutrema heterophyllum. NCBI lineage: Eukaryota > Viridiplantae > Streptophyta > Magnoliopsida > Brassicales > Brassicaceae > Eutrema > Eutrema heterophyllum. The sequence continues at coordinate 387,785 of PKMM01019763.1, forward strand.
ATCGTTGAATTTTGGGTCAAAAATCGATGAATTGTTTCTGGTTTCTTGACGAGACTTAGAAATGTAACTTGAGGTTTTTTTTTGTTTTTGGTTTGTGCTGGTGCTGGTGAAACAGGATTAGTTTGTTTTGATTTTTATTGTACAACTGGAATTATTAAGTACAACTCCTATCGGGATAACTGAAGATATTCGATACAATTGGATTATATCAAAATGAAAATATCATACATCTTAAATAATTAAATAAATTAAATCAAAAGGAAAGTTTCACATGCGCCAGCAAAATAATAAAAAATTGTTTATTTAACATTTGGCACCGACAAATATTTCAAATAGTTGTACCCAAGTTTTTAGTTGTACCTTTTTGAACATAGTTGTATTTTTATAGTTTAAACTTGTAATTAGTTATACCGTACTATAAATTAAATTTCTTACTTATGAAATTAGGTAATTAGAGGACATTTAACACATTTTCATATAATAATATGTACAAAAGTACATTATTTATTAGTTTTCATAATAATGTGGTTAAGATTATAAAACTCAACATAAAAGTATAAGGTAGATGATGTGAAATAATATATTTATGTACTTAATACCCAAAAATTGTATTTATTTGATTAAGATACACGTCAAATATAGCCCATAAACACAATATGTAAAGAGTCATGATTAGGAAAATATGTTAATTTCTATCTCGGCACAACTAGTATAACTAGTACTACTATGTACAAAAAAAAATTAGAAAACAAAATAGTACGTGTTCAAAACGAGTTTCAATTCAAATATGCAATAATGATTTCATATGGTTACAACATCATCTTACTTTAAGATCAGATAAATTCATTTTTTTAGAATTGGTTACAACATCATCTTACTTTTACATCATATACCTTATACTTTTAGAGTTAGTTTTGTTAATCTTAACTCATACTTATGAAAATCTTACAAATTATTACCTTTTACACATATTATTGCATGAACATATGTTAAATGTACTTTAATTACCTAATTTCATTGGTACAACTATAGAAATATAATTTAAATTAGGGTACAACTACTTACGAGTTTTTGACCATGAAGTACAACTATGAACAAATGTGTACAACTGGAATCTTAGGGTACAACTATGTACAAACTTGACGGCACACGTGTTACTTTGACGACGCATGTGTTCCCTTTTGTCGGCGCACGTGTCCGATTTTTATTTAAAATTTACTAATTAGTTTTTTAATTTTAATTTATACAGTTATTCCAGTTATACCAGTGATACGAGTTATACCAGTTGTACCAAATTTCGGGTTATTCGGGTACCCAAAATATTTTTGGTTCGGTTCCGGTATTATTCGATACCCACGGGTATCAATGAGTAGGATCCAATGGGTATTTTGACAATTTCGGATCGGTTCCGGTTCGGGTATTTCAGTTCCGGCTTTTATGCCCATGCCTAGTCATCATTAACTCTGGCATTGACTTCATAACATCCCACATACTTAAAACGTATGATTGTGGAATGGTTACTATCCATTGTAACCTGAAAAAGAGAAAAAAATAACATTACTACACATTTACACTAGCGGTTAACTCTTCTAAGTAATACCCGTTCTAATAGTTGTACCAGTTATCTCAGTAGTACCAGTTATTTCAATTGTACCAGTTATCCTAGTTGTACTAGTTATCATAATTGTACCAGTTATCCCAGTTTCATCAGTTGTATCAGTTATCTCAGTTGTACCAATTATCCCATTTGTTCTAGTTCTCCAAATCGGCCCCGACAAATCCCAGTTCTAATTTTGGATTTTTCAAAAATTCAACCAATACAACCCATCAATTACCAATGTATGACATTAATTGCAATACTGCCCAGCTCCGTTGCAAGATTGAAAAAGAAGAACGAAAAGAAAAAAAAACGAAGAAGAAGCTGGATTCGAACGATGCATGTGAATTTTTTATTTTATTTTTTAAACAAATTAATTCTTTTAAATTTTAAAATTTTAGATTAATAAACTGATTTAATAATTGAAAGTAAAAGATTTTAATAATTGAAAGTAAAAGAGTAAAAATGGTATTGTCTATTTGTTGTAAAATGAAAAGTGTGTGTAGATTGATTAAGGGTATGAAGCCATTTTTGCTCCTCATTAAATGCAGGTTTTCCTCTAGGGTTAGGAATCGCAGGTCAAATGTGAGGAGGATGAAGAGAAGGTTACGGTTTTGCCCTTCAGTAAAGGGTAATTTTTTTTAGAAAAAATGGATCCATGGTGTGATCGAATAAGTGAAAGTGAAATCTTCAGACACCATAAAGACTCATATGGATGCAATTGGATTTGCTTCCATTTTAAATTCCCAAATTGGAAAAAGAGTTGATTAATTTGGGTATCCGAAGCAAGTAAACGGCGATTGATTACCGTACTCATTCCAATTAAGACGAAGATTAGCAAATAGATATTCGACCTTTGGCACGAGTAGCCTAGGCCAGAGAAGCACCTCTGACACGCCGGAATCCGCCTAAACCGAGCAATTATCACCGGAACTCTGCCGACGCTCGTCGCCACCATCTTTGGTCTTCTGACAGTATCAACTTACAATGCAAACCCGCGCCTGGATTAGAGAAATAGTACTGCGATGGTCACTTCCACAGAACCGGCTTTAAATGTCTGGTAAACTCTAAACCGTATTACAGATAAACCGGATTCAAGAAACCATGGTCGGAACTCGGAACCTTAACTCAAAACCGTGGTCCAATTGAATTACATCCAGGCCCGATTATTTTAGGGCAATTCTCGAAAATACCAAAATACCACCTATGTGTTTCAAATTTAGCACAATTTTTTAAAATTTCCCAAAATACCACAAACTTTACATTTAAAATGCTTAAAAACTCTTTCTAATGGGGAAAATCTAAATCTTAAATTGGAAAAAGGGAATCCAAATATAAAGTTTTAACTTTATTCATAATTTTTTGGGTAAATATGTTTTTTCACAAAATAATTTGTGCTATTTTTGAAAATTTTAAGTTAATGATGGTAAGTTTGGAACAAAAACTTGAAAAGATTGTATTTNAAGTTTTTAGTTGTACCTTTTTGAACATAGTTGTATTTTTATAGTTTAAACTTGTAATTAGTTATACCGTACTATAAATTAAATTTCTTACTTATGAAATTAGGTAATTAGAGGACATTTAACATATTTTCATATAATAATATGTATAAAAGTACATTATTTTTTAGTTTTCATAATAATGTGGTTAAGATTATAAAACTGAACATAAAAGTATAAGGTAGATGATGTGAAATAATATATTCATGTACTCAATATCCAAAAATTATATTTATTTGATTAAGATACATGTCAAATATAGCCCATAAACACAATATGTAAAGAGTCATGATTAGGAAAATATGTTAATTTCTATCTAGGCACAACTAGTATAACTAGTACTACTATGTACAAAAAAAAATATTAGAAAAAAATAGTATGTGTTCAAAACGAGTTTCAATTCAAATAGGCAATAATGGTTTCATATGGTTACAACATCATCTTACTTTTAGATCAGATAAATTCATTTTTTGAGAATTGGTTACAACATCATCTTACTTTTACATCATATACCTTACACTTTTAGAGTTAGTTTTGTTAATCTTAACTCATACTTATGAAAATCTTACAAATTATTACCTTTTACACATATTATTGCATGAACATATGTTAAATGTACTTTAAACCTAATTTCATTGGTACAACTATAGAAATATAATTTAAATTAGGGTACAACTACTTACAAGTTTTAGACCATGAAGTACAACTATGAACAAATGTGTACAACTGGAATCTTATGGTACAACTATGTACAAACTTGACGGCACACATGTTACTTTGACGGCGCATGTGTTCCCTTTTGTTGGCGCACGTGTTCGATTTTTATTTAAAATTTACTAATTAGTTTTTTAATTTTAATTTATACAGTTATTCCAGTTATACCAGTGATACGAGTTATACCAGTTGTACCAAATTTCGGGTTATTCGGGTACCCGAAATATTTTCGGTTCGGTTATGGTATTATCCGATACCCACGGGTATCAATGAGTAGGATCCAATGGGTATTTTGACAATTTCGGATCGATTCTGGTTTGGGTATTTCAGTTCGGTTCCGGTTCGGGTATTTCGGTTCCGGTTTTTATGCCCATGCCTAGTCATGATGCCATCATTAACTCTAGCATTCACTTCATAACATCCCCCATACTTAAAACGTATGATTATGGAATGGTTACTATCCATTGTAACCTGAAAAAAAGAAAAAATAACATTACTACACATTTACACTAGCGGTCAACTCTTCTAAGTAATACCCGTTCTAATAGTTGTACCAGTTATCCCAGTAATACCAGTTATTTCAGTTGTACCAGTTATCTTAGTTGTACCAGTTATCATAGTTGTACCAGTTATCCCAATTTCACAAGTTGTACCTGTTATCCTAGTTGTACCAATTATCTCATTTGTTCTAGTTATACAAATCGGTCCCTGCAAATCCCAGTTCTAATTTCGGATTTTCCAAAAATTCAACCAATACAATCCATTAATTACCAATGTATGACCTTAATTGCAATACTGCCCAGCTCCATTGCAAGATTGAAGAAGAAGAACAAAAAAAAAAAAACGAAAGAAGAAGAAACTGGAGTCGAGCGATGCAGGTGATTTTTTTAAACAATTTAATTCTTTTAAATTTTAAAATTTTAGATTAATAAACTGATTTAATAATTGAAAGTAATATGGTAAAAATGGTATTGTGTATTGTTGTAAAATGAAGAGTGTCTGTATATTGATTAAGGGTATGAAGCCATTTTTGCTCGTTAAATGCATGTCAGGTTTTCCTCCCATATGATGTCACACAGTCCATCGTTGCACCGAAGAATCTGTAACCTCAATTAAAAAATCTAACAAGTAACAGAGATATTTTCTTATGCACTTGGTTGTGCCACGTGGTCCCTCCATTGCCGTTACCTTCCGGTGAAATACCAAACACTTTCCCACTTTAGAGAGGTAGAGCCACTGCTTCTTCTTCATCATCATCAACCACAACCACAACCAAACTCAAACCTCTCTCTCCCTCTCCAACCCATGGAAGCAGCAGTGCCAAGGCTCGTCTACTGTGGACCGGAGCCAATTCGTTTCTCCGTCTCCTCCCGCCGCTCCTTCGTCTCCGGGATTCCTCACCGTCATCGCTCTCGACGGATTCTAGCTGTCGCTACTGATCCCAAACCCACACAGACCGGGTCACCAAAGTCTACCACCGTAAACGGATCTTCTTCATCGTCTGCGTCAAAAGGAGTCAACAACAATGTTTCCACGGTTAGGATTCTACTTCTTTACAACCCCGATTTTGTGGTTGGATCGAGCAATTTGTTGTGTAAAATCTATAAATTCTGAACCCCAAATTTGGTTTTATGGCAAATTGTCAACAGAGAATTAGCGATGTATCGAAAGAGATTAAAAGAGTGAGGGCTCAAATGGAAGAAGACGAACAGTTGTCTGTGTTAATGAGAGGACTTCGTGGGCAGAATTTGAAGGATTCAGTCTTCGCCGATGATAATATTCAGCTAAGGCTTGTCGAGGTAAAACCCTTCGGCAAAATTCAGCTAGATGTTTTTTGTAGTATTGACATAGCTTTGTGTGATGTTTCATTGCTTCTTCGTTGGGCTCTTTGCAGACTGGTGAAAGCAGTGAGTTCTTACCTTTAGTATATGATCCGGCCACCATTTCTGCTTACTGGGGGAAACGGCCCCGTGCCGTTGCTAGTCGAGTTATCCAATTACTTTCAGTCGCGGGCGGGTTTCTCTCGCGTCTTGCAGGAGATGTAATAAACAAGAAAGTCAAAGAGGTAATCTTCTGGTTACTGCTTTTATCATATATAGTTTTTGGCCTTGTGGCTTGCAGTTTCTACTGATCTATCTACTCCTTTAGGTAGCATTGAGTGAATGAACAGTAGGAAAATGTAATGTCCTATCTTTCAGTTTCTCTTCCTCGTCCCAAACATGGAGTCCATGATCAACATAACTTTGTTTAGTTCCGTATGCATTCCACCGATAGATATTGCCTCAAATCGTTAAAAAAAACATCTAGTACACAGTTGCAGTACTTTATTTGATTTTGGTGTAAAGATTTTTGTTCAAGTTTCAATTTTTTTTCTTTTTCTTTTTGCAAGTATGTTGTATGCCGCTTGAGTCTCATTTTTCGCATGTCATCATTTTCAGAATGAGGTTTCTAGGGCAATTGAATTGAGGGAAATTGTTACTTCCTTGGGTCCAGCGTATATTAAACTTGGTCAAGCTTTGAGTATTCGACCAGATATCTTGTCCCCTGCTGCAATGACAGAACTACAGAAGCTTTGTGACAAGGTATAATGCAGCAATTTCGTCGTTCCCTTCATTCGTTGTCATATAATCTGAATTTCTCCTATTAGGGTTTTCTGTCTAAGCATGGCTAAATGTGGGTGTTTTCTGTTTATGTGAAGGTCCCTTCATATCCTGATGATGTAGCAATGGCTCTTATCGAGGAGGAGCTTGGGAAGCCATGGTACGACGTTTACTCAGAGCTCTCTCCTTCCCCAATTGCTGCCGGTAAATTTTGACCATGTTGTTCTTATGCCCAACTTATCATTTTTAGTAGACTTATGTTCGGATGATTTATTGTTATTTTCCTTTTTCAGCATCCCTGGGACAAGTGTACAAGGGAAGATTAAAGGAAAACGGGGATCTAGTGGCAGTGAAAGTACAGAGGCCTTTCGTTCTTGAGACTGTGACTGTTGACTTGTTTGTGATACGGAATTTGGGTCTATTTTTACGGAAGTTCCCTCAGGCAAGGTTTCGTCTGATGGCTCAGCTTATGCACTTATTGTTCTCTTTCACCATTCATCTCAATGACTTTCGACTTTCTCGTTCTATTGGGAATTCTGTGCAGGTGTCAGTTGATGTTGTTGGACTGGTTGATGAATGGGCTGCCCGCTTTTTTGAGGAGCTGGATTATGTTAACGAGGGAGAAAATGGTACATATTTTGCAGAAATGATGAAGAAAGATCTTCCACAAGTACGCTTCATACCTTTTCTCGTCTATATATGAGGCGACCCATCATAAGTCTGTATTTGACAAGTACCTATGTGGGTTGACATTCGTGGAATGGTTCCTAATCGTGCAACAATTGATGGTTTCAGGTTGTCGTGCCAAAAACCTACCAAAAGTACACGTCAAGGAAGGTTCTTACAACACAATGGATTGATGGAGAAAAACTGTCACAAAGTATTGAGAGCGACGTCGGTGAACTTGTGAATGTTGGTGTTATTTGTTACCTAAAGCAGGTAACACTTCCTGCATACTTGTTGCGGAGAAATAGTATTTGTTACCTACAGCAGGTAACAAGGTAATGTGCATTTATATTCTTGTTAACACTGGTACTGTTTTGTGCTTCAGTTGCTTGATACTGGGTTTTTCCATGCTGACCCTCATCCTGGAAATATGATTCGTACCCCAGACGGAAAGCTCGCCATCCTCGATTTTGGTAATGGTTATCATTTATTCTAAAAATATGCATTTGGTTACACTGTTACAATCAATGTGGTGTGTGAGAAAAGCCTTTTGTTGACATTTTATGTTTGTCTGTTCATTGACAGGTCTTGTTACGAAATTGACTGATGATCAGAAGTACGGAATGATTGAAGCCATCGCACACTTAATTCACCGAGATTATGATGCCATAGTAAAAGATTTTGTCAAACTTGGTTTCATCCCTGATGGGGTCAATCTGGCACCTATATTACCTGTCCTGGCCAAGGTTTTTGACCAGGCACTTGAAGGTGGCGGAGCAAAAAACATCAACTTTCAGGAGTTGGCAGCAGATTTGGCGCAGATAACTTTTGACTATCCTTTCAGAATTCCCCCTTATTTTGCCCTTATAATTAGGGCAATTGGTGTGCTCGAAGGGATAGCTCTAGTGGGGAATCCTGAATTTGCTATTGTGGACGAGGCTTATCCTTATATCGCTCAGGTTTTCTAGACGAACTCTATTTCATTTTTCCAGTAATTAGACCAAAGTTTGTCCTTCTGGTTAATGTCTTCAGATGATTACCTTAAATTTAGCGGCTCCTGACGGATGAATCACCTCGCCTGAGGGAGGCTTTACGATACACAATATATGGGAAAACTGGCGTTTTTGATGCTGAAAGATTCATCGATGTGATGCAAGCCTTTGAGACTTTCATTACAGCAGCCAAAAGTGGAGGAGGGGAAGATATGAATGGAGGCATGGCTAAGCTGGCTCTTCTACAAAACCAGACAAGCAGTCTGGTTCCTATGTTTACAGCCAGTGCATCCCAACCGAACCAGCCAGCTCAAATGAGAGTCGCTTTGTCTTTTCTGCTTTCCGAGAAAGGGAACTTCTTCCGCGAGTTTCTACTGGATGAGGTACTAATCACCACCTAGCCAACTTTTTCCGGCTTGTCACACAAATACTCCGAGTCCAAACTAACACATAATGAATGAAAATTGGACAATAACTATGTAGACGTTACTTAAATCTCTTAACCGTGTTTGTTCACGGCATCCTGAGTTCAGAAAATTGTTGTGGTCACTTAAAACAGATAGTCAAAGGCATCGATGCAATCACAAGAGAACAGCTGGTGCAAGCTATGGCGGTCTTCGGATTCAGAAACGCGACACCAATCTTCGGTATGGTACCAACATTGGGACCCTTCAAGCCTGCAGCACTTCTTCCATCGGTGACTGAAGAAGACAAGGTCATATTGAACAACGTTCAGAAAGTAATCGAGTTCCTTACCGCAAGAAGCTCCATGTCGAATAATCCCGATCAGGTTAGATTCATAAATCTCTCTGGACCTTCTCATCATTAAGAAATAAAACTTGTGGAATGCTCAAGTTTTGAACGTATGTGTGGTAAAAATCGTAAAACAGGTCGTCGATGTATCTCAAGTGGTTCGGGAACTGCTTCCTGTGTTGCCTGGAATCTCTGCCACAGTACTGCCAGAGATTATGAGCCGGCTTGGGTCACGAGTAATGGCGAGAATAGTTCGGGATACATTTTTGTAAATATAGTGAGCTTTGTACAATTGTGCATATAAGTTGCATTTAAAGTACCTATGAAAGAAATATATAGCTGATTAAGATTGTTTGTTCGCCATTAACACCTATACGTGCTGTAATAGTAACACAGATGGAATGAAACAATGACTTTGTCTTGCCAATGTGGCCGTGTTCGACATCTGATGGAAAATCGATCAGCTTTATTAAGACGTCATCTTGCAATGTTTACCAAAATTAAACACGTCAGTCAGGAGAAGAAAAAGTAGGAGTCTCTGTGGTTTGGAAAATCGATCTTCGTCGGAGTCTAATACGAAGAAATTCATATGCAGAGCCATCCGAGAGAAAGACGAAGAGATCGAGAAAGAGAACACTTCGTCTTCTCCTCCTTCCTCTTCAGCCGAGGAAGTTACGAAGAAATATGGACTCGAAGTTGGTCTATGGAAGATATTTTCTTTCTTCCTCCATATTCGTTTTTTGTTTTCTATTTTCTGGTTTTTGCTTATCGTTCTTTATATATATCAGACGAATCGAAATTGGTAAAAAGCAATTCGTAATGTTTAACGATGTTGGTCATTAATCATCTCTGAAGAAGAAGAAGAAGAAGAAGAAGACATATGAAGCTAAGGAGTTACTTGCTAAGTATGGTGGTGCTTATCTTGCTACATCCATTATTCTTTCCCTTATTTCATTCGCACTCTGCTATATACGCCCTCGTCACTTCCGGTGTTGATGTTCAAGCTCTTCTTCTCAAGGTTTCTCAAGGTTTCATTCACTTCTTGTTCATACTAAAGTTATGTTTTTTCTTGACGTGATTGAGTAAAAGCTGATTTGGGTATTGGTGTTGATGTTCTTGGTGATTGGAGTGAAAGCTAATTTGGGTATATTTGGTTTTTAAGGTTGGGATTTCGACGAATTAGACGGAGAGAAGGTAGGAGCCTTTACTCTGCCTTACGCGGTGCATAAAGCTGCATCCCCGATAAGGTTTCCGCCTACCGTGGCTCTGACTCCTATTGTAGCTAATGGATTGGGAAGAAAGTGGAGAAGGAGAAGGATGATTAGTCTTTTCCCTTAGCTTTTTGGAGGTATTGAAATGTAGATGTTATAATCACTATATACAGATCCTACACATTGGAAACATTCCTGAATCCTCACTTCTCTCTCTACCTTCTATAAAAAATAGTTCACAAGTTAGAAAGATAACAGAACCAAAGAGTTCAAGAATCCAAGTTGTGAGATAGCTTTAGACTTGTCCATGTGAGATCTGGTTGGTCTTGTTAGGCATCCGATAAGAGGCAATAGTAGTAGTAGTCTTTATCCACCTGAATCGTCTTACATGAAGATCTGTGATCCAGCATATGACTTGGATGCAGTTTGACAAACTCGACGAATATAAAAGTAAGCGAAAAACTTGGAAACGAATCGGTAAAAGCTATAGAATCATCTAATTAATGGTGTGGAAAGAAAAAAGCAGGCAATTTTACACTCCACCTTGTGGTCCAAGATACACAACATTTGTTAACATTTTCTTAATTTTTATAATTAGCTACAAAGAAGAATTATATGCTCAAATTTGTTTGGTTAGGTAATCCACCTTTTTTTGGAAGTTGAACTTTACTAATCAAGTTCAGAAACTAAAAAACATAAATAGTCTAATCGAGAACTTGCTTATTTGTATATGAACTTTTATCCAAATCATTAGTTTTTCTATAATTTTACATTAAATGTAGATGGATAGATCGGATAGTTCCACTTGCATTCTCTGAAATTTTAAGATCGTAATGACAATCACGGTTTACAAAGTATTTGGTGACAATGAACCAAACGAGAGTTTCCTGCTTCTAAAAAGCAATCCACCTTAAAATAATGTTATGTCGTAAACTATATTCTCATGACATGACTCCCAATCATACGTGGGATGTTGGAGGTGATCAATTTGATTCGTTGGATGAGACTAATCTTGGGAGACTCGAGTTTGATGATCTTTCTCTTGACGAACCAGAGTTGGAAGCGGTTTTGTTTGATGGAGCTCATGAAAATGAGAATGAAAAATGATGGTCTAGATCTTTGACTTTGAGCATTATGATTGTTATCTTTAATTAAGTTACTTAATAATTATGTATTGAATTTTTAGGTTGTTTCAAATAATGTTTTTTCTTAAGATGAAAAAAAAAAACTATATTCAGCTTTTAAAACGGATCGAAGTTTTTCATTTTTTTCCTTGATTGAGTACTTATTTTTGGGTGGAAACTCTTCGATCTTTTAATTTACAACAAACGGTAGAATCAAATATGAATGATTTTCAATTCAAGAACGTGAGACAAATACTAAGAATAACATGAAAATAAAGATGTGTGCAAATGAATCTGGGAAATAATAATTCAAAGCTTTCCAACCCCAGCAACAATTGCGGAAAAAGTTAGGCTTTATTTAAATTATAAGCCAATTGACTATTGTAGAAATTAAGTACATATTTGATCCGTTTTATATTTTCCTTGCTTACCAATTTGAATTTGTACGGTCTGATCATTGTAGTAGTAGTATCAATCTAATACATTTTTCCAAGATATCTCTATAATATTATTTAAGAAGACATTTTTGAAAATAAACTTTATTTTGTAAGTTATTACATGAAATGCCATTACAAATAACAAAGAATAATTGAAATAGGAAATGATATAATAGTTTTTTAAAATTATTGATTAGAATATGAAAAGTATATATTTTGCATATGTTATTTATTATTTAATTTCTTAATTATTTTAAATACTTTATATTTTAAAATATTAATTAATCCATATATATTCAAAGAAAAAAATCTATTTAAAATCTTGCTCTACTTTTTACTACAATTTATTATATTTTATTTGAATATATATCAAAACAAAAGTTGAAAAATATTTTACTAATTTTATAAAAAGTTAGTCACAAGAAAACTATTTTTTTAAGAGTTCGTAGACTAACCACAAAAACTAGAATTATTTAACGGTGCATATTAGAGTTATGTTTTCAAGATTATAAGTTTTTGCGGGTTAGCCAGAATAATAATTTAGTTCACTGCAAAACAGGTTAAATAGACAAATTACTACAAATTGACAGTTTTATCTATAATCATTAATTAGGCATATTGTAAAATTCAGATAAAAACAATTTTCTTAAATTTCAAAACAATTTCTTTAAAAAGAATTACCCCGCGCTATAATTAGCGCTGGTGAAATCCTAGTTTTATTATTCAATCTTGGGTTTCTAACATTGTTTTACATGAAACATACTTTACCATCTTTCATCATTAAGTTACTATGTTGAAAGGAGAGAATTTGAAGGAGAGATCTTCAGGAGGAAACTCAGTTTGCTTCGAACCGGTGCAGCAATTTAGCGGTGTATTGTAGTGGCTGATCGAGGATCTGAGTCATGAAGCTAGGGATTGGGTTCATACCAGATTTGGTAGATAGCAACCTGAAATAAAAGGCGCATGATCAGTCTAACGTTAAGGTCAACTTGATTTCGTTTGAGCCAAGAAAGCATCTTAATATGTTAGCAACATTCTTGAATTTGATTCGATTAGTTTTTTTTTTTATATATAAAATTGATTTGATTAGTTAAGAGAAACTTGCATTATTGTGTACTTAAAAGTTTTATGCTTGCATATAATCACAATAAAGTAAATCTGTAAATACAAAACATTTTGCGGTGTAGCGCGGATATTATACCTAGTATCATCAACAAACAATGAAATGTTATATATATTTTTGTAAGAAGAGAAGAATATATCTTAAAGCTCAGCTTTGAGTTTTGACCTCATTAGCCCAAATCCAAACAAAATGTATAGCTAATGGAGGGTACTAGCTATTGATTAATTTAATTTCATAAAGTTAAAATGTTGATAGCGAAATTTTATAGGTATAAGATCTAAAAGTTTGAGATATAAATTTTACAATGACTAAGCTGTGTATCTACTGACATTTTTATCATCGTGTTCATGCGGCGAAATCACTAAATAGTGGACTACTCGGTAAAGACGGAAATCGGCATGTGTTTTCTTGTAGTATAAGGGTTATGTTCAATATCAACATGAAAGACGAGGATGCATTGCAAACGACACTTATCTTTCAATTTATATTTTTGGGTTTTGAGAATATGCAAACTGAACCGATTACAATTAGAAAATATGCACATTGAACCGATTTCAAGGATTGACTAAATCTCTTATATATATTAATTGAGAAAGATTGTTAAAAATAAACATTGCCTTGACATATGATTTACAATATTGTCATGCTGATGTATCATTATAAGAGAGCTTCTAAGACTAATATTAAAATAGGCATAAAAACTAGGGGAAATTGCTCATTTTATTCCTCAACTATTTGCAATTAGCACAAATAATCCCCAACTATCGTGGTTGCAAAACAATTCTCCAACTCATCGTTGACCACGCAAAATCGGGATTCAAAAAGTCAAACGCTAATTACTAAATGGATACATGTCCACTAAATCGGTTGTAACTCCTTCAATACAACTCCGAATGAGGTAAAACCACTACCATTGGAAATCTAACTCAATTTACTATAATTTTGATGAAAAGATCCAAAACTAAATTCGAAGGGAAGGCTTTCGTACGCGTAGATCTTCGAGACACATATTCTTGATGCAAGATCTACTTGTATGGAAGCCTTCCCTTTTAATTTAGCTTTGGAGCTCTTCATCAAAGTTATAGGAAATTGAATTATCTTTCCAATGATAGTGGTTTCAACTCATTGGGGTTGTATTGAAGTAGTTACAGCCGATTTAGTGGACATATATCCATTTAATAGCTGTAACTCCTTCAATACAACTTAAGCCACTCACATTAAGCCACTCACATTAATTTACAACTTAAGCCACTCACATTAATTTGGTTAGAAAATAGTTTATACTAATTAGTTATTTAATATTCAGCATTTAATATATAAAGATATCTTATATCTTCCTTTTGCTCCCAAAATATTTATTGAAAAGTTAGTATATCATAGTAGCAATTTCTTTAAACACTATATTATTTCTCTCATATTTGTTTGATCTTATTTTTGAAAAAAAAACGAAATCATCACATCATCCATGTAGTTAAAAAATCTACAGTTTCTTCACACAAATTATAATTTGAATTTTCAAAACGAATATAAATTACTCAAATGGTGAAAAAATATGTGTCTTGAGAGTCTCACATCGAAAATGAAGATGTATGGTGGTTCACAAACCTATTATAAAAATGACCAAAAAAATAAGTAACCACAAGAGTAGGAAACCTCACATAGCTTAAAAAAAATATTTATTTAATATAGTTTTTTATTAAGCTGTATAGTTAAACCGAAAAATGTAAATATTATAAATATTTAAACTTGAAAAAATGTTAAAAGTATTTATATCAAAAATTTGAAATATTAGAAATAATTTGATCAAAAGATTAATATATCATAAAAAAATTTAGCTTGATCAAATTTTTTAACTTGATCAAAAATAAATCAATTATAAAACTCTATAATCAGTCTATATATTGGCAATTACATCATAACACAAAAGTAATTATAGCTATTATTTGAAATTATGTAACCATCACATAATTTTGAAGTTGCAAATAAAGTATGAGCTAAAATTTTATAATTATATTTATATACATAACATTCACATATTATAATACACAAAATTAAGATCAACTTTCACCCTGTGTGGGTAATCACCTAGTTCCTAACAAGAGAAGAAGAAGAAAAAAACACAAACAGAGAAAGAGAGAACACGAACCAAAACATTTTTCATGGTTGTCTTTCATATAGCAAATTTCGATAGTCGTTCCATGTAACCACATCATAAGTGTTAAATTCTTCAAATGAATCATGGCATCATGCGAGATAAACTTTGAACTCAATTTTGGTTAACTTGGCCATAGCCCAAGACATCTCGAAATCTCCCGAGATGACTAGAATATAGTCAGTTAACTCACCCATGAATGAGCGACCCAACATGTGGGTCGCTAACAACAAATCTTGAGCATTACTATCTTTCCTGAACTTACCATATTTTTGCTCATGTATAGGGCAACGAGTAAATCTTTGTGTGGAGTGTACAAGCACAATATCTTCTTGGGTTCGAAGAAAAAGTCTCTGTTTTTCGGTAAGGGTACCAAGATCTATGTATATCATTATGAAAACTATTTGATTATTTGGAATATGTGTTTGGAGAGCTTTGGTAATATTAGACCGGATCACAGTTGAAAAAAATTTCTCAAAGTTTCCCAAATTTTCTCACAAGAGGAAAAAAAAAAAAAATTGGAAAAACACTAAACAGATGCAGAAAGATCCATCTTATTATTAATATTGACTTTAAGCAAAATATGAAATATGGACCTTTTATTTATATCATAAAAATATAACAAATTTTTTAAATATTAAATATACTAAATGATTATCCGCGGATCGTATTCGTATATGTTGTTAGTATCAATATTCATTCGTGCAAAATTTGAGCATAACATTTTGAACATATTTTTATTCCACGATCAATTTCAAACATGTGATTTATATTTTTACATTTTCTTACCCAAGCTAAAAACTCCAAAGCTCTCATATTCAATAGCTCCGTATACAAACCGAAAAATCTCAATGACAAACAATATCGTCCAATAGTTTTGACTTTTACATTGGACAATAGTTTTTTCTCATGTTGATTGATCATTATGGAAAAACAACTCATGAAGCATTATGAACCATCCGGAAAAGAACTTGTGAACTACAATATCTACATGCTTATGAAGAGCTTATGACAAATGCTGATCGTAGGCTTGTTCAATTTCTTGGATGATCATCTAAAGGTTGCAGACAGATTCCTAGCAATTATACTATGTACTTGCTTCTATGTGCATCTTGTCTTTGTCATGGTTATTTTCCAAGTACGTGAGGATTTTGACTTGGCGTTTGGGTTTTTAGCAGCTAGCTTTGGGCTGTTCTACAAGTCTACAAAAGATGAATTGGAGGTGGTGTATCTAATATTGATCACTCTGCTGTTATGTTCGTTGAAGAACTTTTTAGTTGGAGGGAAATGTGCAGTGTGTATGGTTAGAGGAAAAGGATTAGTGCGTTCATCAAGTCATAGACCTGAGCCTGATGATACAGGTGAGAGGAAGTTTAGACGGATCTGAAGCGAAGGTTTTACGTGGTCCAGAAAAGGGGACCAAACCTGAAGTGTAAGAACTGCTTCCGATGCTTTTACTACTACTCTCTGTAGATCATAATGCAAATTTGGAAAACGAAATTTTTTTAGTCGAGTCTTCATATACAGTAAATTTGGGAACAGAAAGTTACCGCCTTAAGTGCTTGTTTTCTATAGTTTGAATCTATTTCCCCCTGGTTGGTTTCATTTCGGGGTGTAGTAGGGGTGGTTTACGGTTTACGTTAGAAACCGCTCGAAACCGATAACAAAGATTAAACTTGATTTCGGAGGCAAATAGGTTTTGAACTTTGATTCGGTGGGGAAATAAATTTCGAACTTTGATTAGGTGGGGAAATAGAACTATAGTTAAACTCTGGAGGATCTGTTATTATATGAAAATTTATAGAGGAATTAGATCGTTTTCCTTTTTTTTTTTTGGTCGTCACTGTGGCTAAAAAATGAAATAAACATAAAATACGAGGGTGTTAAAGAGGAAAGTAAAAACAATGAAGGCCTATTTAAGAAGCACATGGGCCACGCTTCGAATGGGTGGGTGGGTCTAAATAAATAAATCTGAGAAGAAGAAGAACAAATCGAAGGCTTCTCTCTCTCTCATGGTTTTCGAATTACATCTGTTTCTGATACGAGTATTTCGATTTCGATTTCTTCCTTGTTTGATTCTTGATTTATCACTGAGTTGGGTGTTTTCTGGGTTGGTTTCTGCGTAGGCGACTATGATGCAAATTCACAAGTGCATAAGAAGGAATCTTACATTAACACCTATACTTTGCTGCAATAGTAACACAGATGGAATGAAACAATGACTTTGTTTTGCCAATGTGGCCGTGTCCGACATCTAAATTTGATGCACATTATTCACATTGTAACATGTTTCAATATATCGGAAAATGCAAGATTTTATTGACTGAGATATAAAATTCTAAAATACACGGTCACATAACATAACACAGGCTTATTTGAAGCTGTTTTCAGTCACCATTAAATATCTGTAAGGGAAAAGAAGAGATGATTCAGAGCCTTTGATACCGAGGTGATCAATCTCTCTGATCAGAGACTGGCGTTCTCAAGAAAAGAGTGGCAAAGACTGCTCTCCTGAAGCATACGATATGATACGCTTTTTAAGCGGCGAAATGTAGTGAGCCCCGTGAAACGCAGCCGCTCTGAATGCATTCAGGGGTCCGAAATTCACTGCGTACATCTTCTGGATTCCGTCTAAAACCGCCATCATTGCTATATTTGCAGGCTTTCTCTCCGCTTCATATCGTTTGAGCAGATTTGTCTACAGTACAAAGGTTCAACCAATCATCAATAGGAAGTAAATAAGAATGTAAAATTGGTGTAGACTTTTAACCAAAATACAAATGGTTTAGACTTAGAAGAATCTGAGCGTACCTCGCCTATATCAGTGCCAAGAGCAATACCCTCAGCGATAGCTTTGGAGAGAGCAGACGCATCTGCAAATCCTAGATTAACTCCTTGACCAGCCAACGGGTGAACAGTATGAGCTGAGTCACCGACGAGAGCCACACGCTTTGACACATAGTCTTTTGCATGCCTTAAAGACAAAGGAAACATCATTCTTTCTGAAGAAAGCTTCACAACCTTGGGTGGAGTTTCGAACCTCTCCTTGGCAGATATGGCCACATCTCCTATAAGCCAAGAGAGACTCCCCCGCGAACTCGTTGTCTCTGGATGTGGTCCATATCCATAATCCAGAGCGTCGTTTACAGCTTTGATGAAGTCATCCTCGCTCATCGATTTGCGATCTGATGCCTCTGTTGGATCCATAGTCCATACTATGTTGCTAAACTTGTCACCAATGGGAAGAAGCGCAATGGGGCCATTGGGTAAAAACCGTTGCCACGCTGTGAAGTTTTCGACAGTGTGCTCAACTGTACAAATAATAGCGTTCTGTGAGTAGTTCCATCCAGTTGTTTTGATCCCTGCCAACTCCCTCACTCGCGACTTAGACCCATCGGCGCCTACCTGCATATAAATTGTTAGACATCCTAAAATTGATGAGATTCAGAAATGGTTTTACTCAAACCAAGCAAACCGAGAAAACCTACCACCAGTTTTGCATAGACGTTACTTCCATCGCTTAGCTCCAGCTTAGCAAGGCGTCCTCGCATAAACAAATCTGTTGTGGATGGAACTTCACCAAGACCAGTCAACGAAGAGCTAGGTAGCATATCCATTGAGTTTAACCGCGCAGGGTAAATAGTCTTCTGGAGATCTGATTCCTGCAAATACCAAGCTCTCCCATATAAGAAAAATAAAAAAACATGACTGATAACTCTTTAAAATTCAGATAATCTGACTAAGAAGTTGAAGATAGTAGTAATTGGTTTTAGAATTTATAAGCAATTAGCACAAACTCCTCAAAATCACAGTGCTCTTTCTAAAACTTGTGCACAGTGTGCTCAGATGAAGACAGGTCTAGCAATATGGATAAGCTTTTTGGAAGGTTGTTTTTTTAGCTATGCTTCATTTGTCGAAAAATCAAATTAAAAAGGACATGCAAGAGGCGATTTACAGGCATGGGCTCAAATAAAATATCCTTCTTAGAGAAACCTTAACGATTGCATCAAGATGATGAATAAAACTTGGATGGACCCAAGAAAGCAAAATACCTGTACACAAGATAGCTGAGAACTCTGAAGAACTTTATTCTCCACAACACACCTGGATAATGTCAAGAATGAGTACACGGCTATTATCATCATCAAGGATGCAGATGTATACAGCAATATACTTACCCCAAGATATCTTGATCGACATCTTTAGCATTGTATCTTGTATATCCAAGGCCCGTGTAGTCCCAGACCTAAAACCACAATAAATAATGACATAAACTTTGTTTACGTCTAGCAAATCACTATCAGTATATGCAGATCCTTCACAGAGTAGATCATAGATCTGATTATAGTTTTAATTTTAAGGTTAACCTCAAACAAAGGACGGGATACATTATACTATCATAAGAGGCAAACGGGGTAAAATCAAACCAATGTATGTTCCACCAAAATTATAGGCACAAACCTTAGTGATCTATTTGAGGTCACGCAGAGACAACCAATCCCTTAGGGTTTTATTTTAGCAACCATCAAGTTAACAATCATTACCTGCATTTTATCAAAATAGGCATGTCGCTGTTCTTCAATGTATTTCCAGGCACCAATATCTGCATAATATAAACCAAATACAAGCCAATCAACTTAACACATGATTCCAAAGTAATAACTAAAAAGGATATCCATGGACTGAGTAAGGACAAATCTGGGTTCAAAGTAGCAAAATCAGCATCTTAAGCTTAAATGAACCATTTGGAGATCTTCTGTCAGCCAATTCTAAAAAATTCACCCCAGCTTGAAAAAACAATGAGCAAAAATGTGAGAAGAAACAAGAAATTGCAACGTAGTATTACATACCTTTGAGGAAGGATATTGTGGCAGGTGTGACTGTACTGACTCTGGGATCCGGTGGGTGCCCTTTCTCTATTATATTCTTTCTCCCCAAAAGAGGATTATTGTCAATAATAGCGACACTCAAGTGCTTTGTCAATAGCTTGCTTGCTGAAAGAATAACAAACATTTCGTATAACGAACAACTATTTATTTGTTGACTAAACATAAATTTTCTGGTTAATCGAGAGACGTTCAAGACTAGCGACCATTGCTTACCCAATGAAGCAGCTAAAGCAATTCCAACCATTCCACCACCAACAATAGCAATGTCATGTTGTGGGCTATCATCAATGGAATTCCTTTCCGCATTGCTCTCCTAAATCAGTCAGTAAATGCTTTAGATGTCAATATCCACACAACAGCTGCAAAAAGCTTTAGATATAGTACTACAAACAACAATATGCAAAATACGAGTGTCTTTCCTGATACTTCCAAGACAAGATAATGATGCAAATTCACAAGTGCATAAGAAGGAATCTTACATTAGAACCAGAACTAGAGAATTTGTGTGTCACATCAGTTGAACAAGTCCTCCGCAAAATCTTTGCTCCACAGACATTTGTCCTAAGTTTCCTTGTAAGCACCCTGTCCTAGAGGCCAATTACATCAGACATAGACAAATAATCTTCTCTATTATCCAAGTAAGCTGGATCATAATAAACAAATCGAAGCCAAAGAGACGAACCCTAAACTGAACAAAACACAAGTAATCTATAAAAAAAAAAACCAACTTTCTACACAGTTACGAGATTGCTGAATTTGTTAGACACCAGAAACATGATCACCGACAAATTGTTGAGGTTCTACAGTTGTAATTATACCACGGAGCAGAGAAAAACGACGAACAACAGCTAATTGACACATAGCAACCAAGTACCATTGCATGCTTCGAAATCCTCATCAATTGATTGGCAAAAAATACAAACACAGAAAAAAAAAAAATTGGAAAACAGATGAGGATGAAATAAGGGAAATGGAGGATGAAGAAAGAGCGAACCGTGAACCTGTTCATGGTATTGGCAGCTTGAGACAGAAATGATAACGTATGTGGACAAAGCTCTCAGCAACTCGACAAACAAAAACGAGAAATCGGGTCGACCCGTGAAACCCTCTTCAACCTTCGCCGTTTGTAGTTCTCGGCTCTTATCAGCAACAGGAAATCATGTGGAAAAGCAGCGTCTTTGTGGCTAGAGAGTAAGTCGGAAAGAGTTTCGCCGGCAAGTTTAATTTAGGTCAGCGAATTTGGGTCGGGTTTAGGTTCTTGGTTTGGGTCATGGGCATTAATTATGGTTATTTGGTTTCAAATCGAAACCCGGTTCACTGTTGGACCGGTCCAAATGCCACAGTTACCAAGAGAGGAAGAAGAAACAAATTTGAAAAACACTCAAAACAAATGCAAAAGAGACGGAAAGAACGTTCTTACATAGAAAAAAAAAGGAATAAAAACAATCGAAAGGAAACAAGAATCATTGCAAATTTATGAGTTATGTTACAAAAGAATGATGAAAACAAAAGAATCAAAGTAGAATCAAATCACATCCCCATCAGAAATTTTATGCCTTTCTCTTTTGCAAATTGCAAGTGAGGCGCTTCAATCCAAAAAAGCATAACCCTTTCTCCAATGTCTTTTCATGACCAATCTGTGTAGGTTTAGTATTGAAGTGTTTCAAGAACTTGGCGTGATTTTAGCTAAACTTGCTCTGCCTTTTTACCTCTTTTGGGTTTTTGTTTCTCTTGTTTCCTTTTCTTTGATTCAACACTGACCCAAGTATAGCCTGCGGGGATAGCAAAAGGGTCTTGTGAACTTTGGGATTTACTGCTCGAACCATCTTTGTTTGATCTAGACCGACGAAACCACGAGGACGATGAGTTGGTGAAGTCAGTTGCAGCAGCTGGACTCTCATAGCCAGAAGAAGCAGTCGGGCTCGAAGGAGGCGTCTTAAACTCATCTGCAGGCTCAAGTTCTTCAAACTTTGTGAAAGTAACAAGCACCTTTATCGTCGGTACCACTGGAATAGCAACCTACAATTTACAAAAAGTTTCAATAAATGTGATCTTGAAGAACATCAGATAATTTAGCTCTGAAACATTAAACGACAACATACCTTGACTGGAAATGTTCCTGTGGGAAGTTTTGTGGTAAGAAGCTCTCTGAGACGACGAATTGCCTTGACCTTGTTTGCGAGTATGTCAAGCAAAGGAAGCAGCTCTTCTGTTTGTAATGGGAAGTTTGGAGATAGCCAGAGAACAGGACGTAAACCTTTCTTGTATTCGCTCTCGTGGTGAGTCTTACTCGATACCGATGCTCTCGGCTTCCTAGTATGCTCATTATCTACCGAGTGTCTTCCTTGTTTTATCTGATTAGAGTCTCCCAGAAGATTGCTTACTTTCTCAGTCACACAAAGAGAGCTTCTCGGAGGCGCATACTGAATCTGCTTCTCCTGTTTAGTCGTATCTTTTCTTCTCCAACCTCCTAACCACCCTTTCTTCTCCGGTTTCTTGTTGGACTGACCAAAATCCACATCAGGAGCCTCGATAGGACCGTGCTGATGATCAATGAAGCCATTCTCACCATTGACGTTTGGGAATTCTGGTAAATCCAGCTTAAGAGCAGCCTCTAGTTGCTTTTGCTCTTCATCCGTTAGAACATCGCAGAGATCATCATCGCCTCCTTCTGCACCACCGTTCTCTTTATCAGCCGATGAACCAGGAACCTTTCTAGACTTGATGCTAACAACCACATTGTGCATCTCATAGACCTTAGCTTTCCAAGGACCAACCATCTCACTCTTCTCCTGCCTCCTCCAATTCGTCTGCGGATTTAGAACCGCTTGCGTCACATCGATCCCGGGTCTAAAGATATTGCTTTTACACATCCCAGCCACTTCTTTCCTAACCTCTTCTTCCGACGCAACTCCACACGCACCGTCCAACGCATTCATCACTTCTTTATCCTTATGATTCACCATGTAAAGCGATCCACGAGCAATTTCACCATCCTCAGACCCATCACCAAGAAACAGTATACTCTGATCAGACCGCTGAATCTTGAACCCGTCGAAACCAGCCATAGTCATATCCGCTCTCAGATTCGATCCCACTTTCCAAAACTTGTAAGTATCAGACGGCGCAACCTTGGAGACAAAAGGCACAACAGAGCTCTCAAAGTGAAAACTCATCTCCAAGTAGAAATCTTTCATCCTACTCATAGTTGCTATCAAACGAGGCAGCCTCCTACACCATTTAGCCCAAGCAAGAGGCTGATAATGCCGCACGATTATCATCGCGATCGGCTCTTGCCTGCTGCAAACAGCTTCCTGTAACGCGTTCCATCCATCTTCGTTCTGCAAAGTCCAATCAGCTCCAGCCACCATCAGCATCTCAGCTGCGTTCGCATCACAGAGCTTCACAGCTAAATGGAGCGGCGTGTCGCGGCTCGGAACGTCTCTCCTGTCGATTAGAGCCGAAATGGCGTCGGATTTTGCTTCCTCGGCTAGAGAAGCTGCTTCTGATTGAATCTCACAAGGATCTCGTGGCTTTGGGAGAGAAGAGAGTATTGACCTGAGGCTAGCGTAATCTCTTGAAGCAACGGCTTTGTGCACAGAGCTGTGTATGTACTTGGAAACATCAAGGTTCTCCATTTGAGATCCTAGATCGGAATACTCAGATCAAAAATCTCGAATCTCGACCCCGACGAATCAGAAATTGGATCAAAATCTCAACTTTGAAGTTGCGGATTCACATCAGTAGAAGTCAAACTAAGAACGATTCAGTCAAAGATCGAGAATCCACCCCCCCCCCCCCCCCCCCCCCCCCCCCNTCGAGAATCCCCCCCCCCCCCCCCCCTACCCTAATCGACGGAATGTAAAGAGAACCTGACTTTATAGACGAAGAAAATTGTGGGTCCAAATCCAGAAATCGAAAGATCCAAGAAAGTTCTAACCTTTTTCTTAAGCTTCTAACTTTCTCCGCAAGAAAGAAAGAAAAATGACGTCTTTACTCCATAGCTTGCAGCATTTTCTCTTTTACTCTTTCCTGTATTATCGCATTATCTTCCTCTCTATGCTTATTCTCTTCTGTGTTCTTTCCCTAAGAGAGAGAGAGAGAGACTTGTGATCTAATCCAGATCAGAGAACACGAGAAAGACGCATGTGGGCGCGTGAAAGGAAAAAAAAGCACACAGAGAGGAATTTTAAGAGTGGAGAAACAAAAAAACAAATCAATCTCGAGATTTGTCTTTGGAAAAATGAATAAAGAAAAGAGCGATTGGATCAAGTAGAAATAGGAAAGAAAATCAGAAAGAAAATTCGAGGACACAAAAATGAAAAGGGAGAGAAAGGAAATAGGAATCAGTCGTGAATATGCAATGTGCTTAACTGCTTAGTGGGAGGGAAGCAAGTGTAGCAATCCAAACTCCAAAGACACATTGACATTGAGATTTATTTTAATTTTCAAGTATTTATATCCATATATGAATAAGAAAATATGGAAGAAAAAGAATAAAAAAAATATCAAGTGAAATAAGAACAAAATATGGTAAAAATAATAAATCATAAACATAAAAACAAATTTAAAAAAAAAAAAAAAAAAGATTGAATTGATCAACTGAATAAAAAAAAGTACTACATAAATATGGAAACTGAGCGGCAAACATAACAGTGAGATTTGACTTACAGTATTTAAGGAAAAAAATAGGAAATGAGATATGACCCCAAAAAAATGAGTGAATTTAACTAGAAAGTAGAAAAATAGACAATAGTGTAATGTACATACTATTTGTTGTATATTATGAATAAGTATCTAAACATATCAAGATCAATACAATAAATGTTAAAAAAAAATCGTCTGAATAACTTTTGTATTGATCAAAGCTATGTTACACTTATCCAACATGATACAAATTAGAAAGGATCACATGAAATAAAACCATAGATGCACAACTGAACAATATTACACCAAAGCAACACTACTTTGAAAAACAAAAACATCTTTAAGCAAACAAGGATAGCCCGAAGTTATATATAATTAACTTAATATATTTTTTTAAAATAAAACTAGATTCTAAACTCGCGGTAGGATCAAGTTTTTTGTAATATATAAAATGTGAAATGAGAAATAATAACTAATTTAAGTGTTATTGATTTAAATATGTTTAATTTATAATTTTAAATTTATAATAAATTTAATAAATGTAAATTAAGTTTATAATAGATTTAATAAATGTTTGGGAATATATTTAATTTATTTAAAAAAATAAAAAAATTTAGAAACGGATTATAAATTTTAATAATATAGATGTTTTAGAGACACGTGGAAGCCGGATACGTACAACGATGAAATGTTTTTTGAAAACTGTTTAATGTTTACGTCGGTATATTATACTACGAAACCTAAGTAACATGTGGTCTTATCTATCAAATTATTCTTGTATTTATAGGATCGGGCCCAAATTTTGTAGACCTAGCCTAAAGGGCCAGAAACAAGTTAAAGAAAAATGGTGATAGCTTGTCAACCTATAATACTAGATAAGTACACGTAAGTACCTGCATATATATATATGAGTTTATAATTTAATATTTTATAATCTATACAAAAATTAAAAACGAAAAAAAAAAAAAATTAGATCACCCGTAAAAATATATAATACATAACTTTATAAAAAAGTTTTTGATGAAATAAATATATATATTGAAAGAACAATTTGGTGATAAATATGCAGTAAATAACTTTGGATACGATTATTAGACTTTTAATTTTTTGGTGTGTAATTGTCATACTACCAAATTATAGTTTATATAGAGGTGAGAAATTAAAATTATTTTCCTTTTAGAATTAATTTTCTTAATCTAAATGGAAAAACTAAGGAATTTTTTCTCTTTTATATTAATTTTGCCATTTAAAATATATATATATTTTTCTCTTTTATATTAATTTTGCCATTTAAGATTATAAATCAATTATTAAATTTTCTGAATTTTATAATTTTTATTAATCGATTTTAAATTTTTCCAACTTTGACTTGACATGTGTCGCGATCAGGTGAGTTAGCAACTTTGAAACATTCAGTTTTATACTAATTTTTATTTCCTTATTCTTATTAGAAATACTAATTTTTGAATTTTTTTAAAATAAATTTTAATATGTAAGAAAAATTTCCTCAATCTTAAAGTTATTTTGTTTAAAAATGAAAACGGTATTTAGGTTTTTCTTTAATATAACAGTATTTTGTTACTTACCTTTTTTCCTTAATTTTTTTTAAAAAATTTCCTTAATCTATACGCAACTTTTTTTCCTTTTTTTTTGAACTTTGGCTTTTTGGAATAAATACTTTTTTCCTTTTGTATATTTTTAAATGCTAACTTTACTTTTCAAATTAAGTTTAGATTATATTTTTTTTCCTTTTATTGTTAATATTATGTCAATATCTAATTGGAAATTTATTAAACATGTGTAAAAATCTAATCGATTAACTTGACACGTGTCACGATATGACGAATTACTATCTTTGAATCATTTTTTTTTATATAATAAGATACGTGCAGCTAACACTACAAGAAAAACATGATATTTCGTACAGCCAAAATCGTCGAAAACGACATTACCGAGAAATTTCCGATGGATTACAGCCGTCAGATCTATTTTGTCGAGAACAAAATTCTCGGAAATCCCTCGGAAATGACATTTCTGACGGACCAATATAAGTCTCCGAGTCAGCAGAACGAACTCATGGAGTGGAGAGTTCATTGCCCATGTTATTCTTTTGTCCAAGTTCTTCTGCACGACAAACATTGTGCATAGGCCGTCGCCGACATTCATCACACGAGTTGTGCAAAAATCTTTTTTCTTAGCAGGCGATCATTTTGATTGGGTTGTTGCGGGTAATCTTAGTAAAGCAGATTCTGCAAAACAAAATAAAAAGCACAAACAAAATTGGCGTAAGAGCAAATGGCATGAAAGCCTAAGAAGAGGCGTAAGCGTCTGTGGTATGAGCGAGTGGCTAAAAGGACGTAAAAGCGTGTGGCGTGAGACTGTGAGAGTCGATGACATGAGAGCTTGAACATACGTAAAAGCATGTGGTGTGTGAGCATTCAACAAGATTTAATACTTTCTTCTTCTTTTTTGCCGTATTCACACCCAACAGTCAGATTCCTTGTCTAGATCAGTCAAGATTAACCAACCCTACACATAATTAGATATCGAACATCCGATCAAATCAATGGTGGAGCCTCCTTCTCTTCACCAACATTTAAATTCAACGAATCATTCCATTGATGAAGATCACGACTTAACTCCAATGACCTGCACATTTCCCTTTTGGACACACCAAAAACCACCCAAGAACCATTGCATTAGTTTTGATCAATTCGAATGGCCAACCATGAACAAGATAAGTGATCAAGTTCCAACAAATTTGCATGAAGTTCTAATTTAATTTTGTTTCTAAGGAAAAAATCTTATAGTAATGTGAAGCAATGTGATTTTATCTTTTTTCTGTTCGGTTTTGTAATCTAACGTTGTTTCCTTTCTGTTTCACAGTAATAAAGAATATTTCCCCCCCCCAAAAAAAAGAATATCCACTATCAAAAAAAAAAAAATCTTAAGAGTGTAAACTCTTTTTTTTTGTTTTGCTTGAAATGTTAAATTTATTAGTCAACAACAAAAACAAAAGAGAGAGTACAGAGAGAAAAATATTCTGAAAACGAAAGCTTGAAGGAACAATATCTCGTCAAACTAATAACCAAACAACGCACAAGGAAAATTAGTGCCGACTCATCCTGGGTCGGTACTAATCAAGCGGTACTAATTTTTGCCGGCTAAGAACCATACCGCGCACGATCCAGCACATCCCGCGTTCGACCAGACTCCGCTTTAGCCAGCTAACTCCGCATCCAGTTCCATCCGACCTACACAAGGACGATTAGTGCCGACCCATTCTGGGCCGGCACTACCACACGGCACTAACCCAGCGTACGAGCAAGTTCAATCCTGTCGGCTAAAACTAGTCCTGCATCGACCCGATCCTCGCCCCTGTCGGCTAAAAACTTCTCATCCAGCCAACGACAGAATTAGCACCGGATGGTTTGTACCGACCGGTTTGTACCGACCCAGAACCGGTCGGTACAAACCTGCATTTTCAGAATTTCGACCAGCCTTACCCATTTTAACCGGGTCGGTACCCGGTTTGTCCCGGGTCGACCCGGTTTGCACTATTCACTATAAATACCAAAAAAAATCTAATTATTGGGGGATGTCTTTCTTATGCTAAAAAACCTCTTTTTAAATGTTCTAAGTATTTTGTAAGAGAGATTCTCCTTTTTAATTTATGCAATCTAAGTTTATCTATCAATCTCTTCTTCTCAATCTTCTTTCTTAATCATCTAATCATGGGATTTAACATGTTCTTCATAGGATTTGTTGGACCCATCATGATTAGTGAGTAGTCTCCTAGGATCTAGGGATGGGTTAGGATTAAGTGACTTCCATAGATGATTTGTGATGCTTAGGGATAGATAATCAATTTCCTACTCTTAGGAAGTGCGTTTAATGCTTGATTGTTCTTGAGAAAGTCAAACTTGATCTCAAGGCATTGCCCACCCACAAGGTGTTCGATGAAATGCCTAAGAGAGCTTTCTAAGAGAAATACTCTTCTTAGCCTAAGAGATTAGCTGTCTAAGGGATTATTTAGGTGATCTTGATTAATGAATTTAATGCTTGCTAATTAAGAGTCCACAAATGAGAATTTGATCTTGGATTAGTGATTAGCTTAGGTGATTAGTACCTTGAGAGAGAATTAGTCACGATTAGGATCTTAACCTTGGAAATTAACCTTGATTGTGTATGAGCATCATGAATTAGACTTGGAATAGCCTATATCCAATTACCCCATCCTTGGATTCGTTCCCATTATTTGAATTCACATCTTGCTTAGTTTGTTTCATCTTGTTCATTTGCTTAATCTTGTTAGGGTGTTAGTAAAACTCAACAATTCACTTATTTAGCTTAACTTACTTGAGTGCCTTGTATTCTACGTGCTTAGAATTAATCCCAATACGGATTGATAACCTTCTATACTACTCGTATTGGAGTTATTGATACCTCCTTAAGACCGAAAAATCTTAGTATCAATTTGGCGCCGTTGCCATATTGGGATTTGATTTTAACATTGAGATTGAGGTTCTTTGTGAGCTTAAGTATTACTTTCTACCAAGTTACTAATCTTCTTTACTTCCTATTGCTTTTGCTCTCTATAGGTGTATGCATACCCGTTCCCGTGGCAATACCAATCTCGTAGAACCGAGGGACGATATTGATCAACTTCAAAGGGGTTCAAGAGCACGACGAAGCCGCGTGAGAGCGCAAGAAGAGGTTGGTAACGAAATGGAGAATTTTGACGATGTTCCACTTGGGAATATTCACGATTACATTCCACACCAAAGGAACGGTAGGAATGGAAATGGGAACAACCAAGGAGGTGGTGGCAATGGAAACCATCACCACCCAATCCGTCCAAACCATTGATGGACTTTCCCTAAGATCTCACGCTCACGATCGGTAGAAACAAGGATAGAACCTGGATCCCAAACGATGAAGGCTGGGAACAAGGCGAAGGGGAGATGAACGGCTCCGTCAAGTGCTATGAACGGCACAAGATTAACCACGAGATCGTTAGGCTAAAACCACATAAGGATCGATCTTTGCTCGTTGGCTAAATCCACCAAGAACAGTGCGGTTTCGTTTGGCTAAATCCACCAAAAAGAAACGAAGGAGATCGTTGGCTAAAACCACCAAGAACTCGTAAAGTCCCAAAGGAACAAAGGAGATTTTCTCTCAAAAAGAAGTTTATAAAAAGATTGTTGTTTTTGCAAATGAGAACAAGAGAGTATTTATAGGAAAAGAAAGGGAGGGGAAAGATCACACGATCTTTATTGTTGACTTAAAGACAAAATTAAAGAGAAAAATTAAAAATAAAAGATAAGAGATAAATGGGATCTTTGGCCTCCTTTTGCGCATGGACCCTTGAGCTCCTTGATCTTGTATTAATTTGCCATGCATGATATACCTAGGAATCGTATGAAATTGGACCGCCCAAGATAGCATAAGTCATTGCCTCGTTAAAACCTTTGCCGGAAAACCCAATGGGATAAAACCAAGCATAAGGAAAAAGAGTACAATGACTTAGCTAAGCGACCAAAGTCATGTAGATTCCAAGTAGGAAATGGTGTTGAGAGCTCCATGCATACGTTGATCGTCGTCTTCAAACTTCCCGTCGTCGAGTAGCTCCATAATAGCTCCGGCTAGTTTCTTGGCTCGGGACCGTGTGATACGTCCTTCGGGAA
>PKMM01019763.1:422590-446677 GCA_002933915.1 Eutrema heterophyllum
TTTTTTTTTTTTTTTTTTTTTTTTTATTGGTTTAATACAAAAGATAGATAGATAGATAGAAGAAGAAGAAGAAGAACACGAAAGGCAAAAACCCAAAGAAAATGGATTAGATGATACCGATTTTAGAGCATGTTGCTCTTATACCACTTGATGGACTTTCCCTAAGATCTCACGCTCACGATCGGTAGAAACAAGGATAGAACCTGGATCACAAACGATGAAGGCTGGGAACAAGGCGAAGGGGAGATGAACGGCTCCGTCAAGTGCTATGAACGGCACAAGATTAACCACGAGCTCGTTAGGCTAAAACCACCTAAGGATCGATCTTTGCTCGTTGGCTAAAT
Organism: Eutrema heterophyllum; assembly: GCA_002933915.1. Classification (NCBI taxonomy): domain Eukaryota; kingdom Viridiplantae; phylum Streptophyta; class Magnoliopsida; order Brassicales; family Brassicaceae; genus Eutrema; species Eutrema heterophyllum. Next base: position 422,935 of record PKMM01019763.1, read on the forward strand.
CCACCAAGAACAGTGCGGTTTCGTTTGGCTAAATCCACCAAAAAGAAACGAAGGAGATCGTTGGCTAAAACCACCAAGAACTCATAAAGTCCCAAAGGAACAAAGGAGATTTTCTCTCAAAAAGAAGTTTATAAAAAGATTGTTGTTTTTGCAAATGAGAACAAGAGAGTATTTATAGGAAAAGAAAGGGAGGGGAAAAATCACACGATCTTTATTGTTGACTTAAAGATAAAATTAAAGAGAAAAATTAAAAATAAAAGATAAGAGATAAATGGGATCTTTGGCCTCCTTTTGCGCATGGACCCTTGAGCTCCTTGATCTTGTATTAATTTGCCATGCATGATATACCTAGGAATCGTATGAAATTGGACCGCCCAAGATAGCATAAGTCATTGCCTCGTTAAAACCTTTGCCGGAAAACCCAATGGGATAAAACCAAGCATAAGGAAAAAGAGTACAATGACTTAGCTAATCGACCAAAGTCATGTAGATTTCAAGTAGGAAATGGTGTTGAGAGCTCCATGCATACGTTGATCGTCGTCTTCAAACTTCCCGTCGTCGAGTAGCTCCATAATAGCTCCGGCTAGTTTCTTGGCTCGGGACCGTGTGATACGTCCTTCGGGAACGACCAGTGCTGCCTCGGTAACCTCCTCTTCGGCCGTGATCATATCAACCATCCACTTAGGGCTCGACATGTTGTTGGAGAAGGTGATGCGGCGAATGCACACCAAAATCACCAAGGGATTCAACCACCTCCGGTAGAAAACAACAACTTTGAGGTCAAACCGGGGTTAATCAACATGGTTCAAGCTAACAAGTTTCATGGGTTGTCAATGGAAGATCCATTGGACCACATAGACCAATTTGACCAGATATGTGGTCTCACTAAGATCAATGGAGTTTCCGAAGATGGTTTCAAACTTCGTCTCTTCCCGTTCTCTCTAGGTGACAAGGCTCACCAATGGGAAAAGAGCTTACCCCAAGGATCTATTACTTCTTGGGATGATTGCAAACGTGCGTTTCTTGCCAAATTCTTTTCACCGGCTATAACTGCCAAGCTTCGCAACGAGATATCGAGCTTCACACAACGGTCCAATGAGTCTTTCAACGAGGCTTGGGAGAGATTTAGAGGCTACACTTCTCAATGCCCTCATCATGGCTTTAGCAACGCCTCTCTCTTAAGTACTTTATACCGGGGTGCTTTGCCTAAGATTCGAATGCTACTCGATACGACATCGAATGGTAATTTCTTGGCTAAAGATGTGGAGGAAGCAATGGAGCTTGTGGAAAACTTGGCTACTAGTGATGGGACATATGGCGACGATTATGACCGTGCCACAAGGACCACAAGCGACTTTGATGAGCACAAGCGAGCCAAAGACATGAAGGCACTTAATGAGAAAATGGATAAGCAAGCATCCTTGATAGATAAACTTCTTGAGGCCACTAAAAAAGAGTCTCAAAAAGCGGTTCATTTCATTGGTGATTATGAAGATAATCAAGGTTGCTATCAAGAGGAAGCCGTTGACACACAAGAGGAAGTGAACTACGTTGGGAACCAAGGGAACTACCAAAGACAAGGGTTCAATCACAACTATAGGAACCATCCCAATTTCTCTTACCGGAATACAAATGTTGAGAATCCACAAGACCAAGTGTATCCTCAACAACAAGGGAACCAAGCCCCTCAACAAAAGCAATTCAATCAACAACAAGGTCAAGTCTCTAACTCAAACCAAGCTTTCATTCCCAAGAACAACTTCCAAGGAAACCAAGGCAGATTTCCACAAAAACAAGCTTTTGCACCACCCGGTTTTCAATAACAACAAGGGTTTATACCACAAGGTCACGCATCTACGTCTAAACCGCAAGAGCTTGACTTGAGCTCCATGTTCCAACAATTACTAAAGGGACAAGCGGAGATCAATACGCGGGTAGATTGCTCATACAACGACCTCAACACCAAGATTGAGGCTTTGAACTCCAAGGTAAAACAAATGGAGACCAAAGGCGTTACTTCTTCACGACCACAAGGTCAACTTCCGGGCAAGTCCGAGACCAACCCCAAGGAGTATGTCAACGCCATCGCCCTACGGAGTGGTACGGTTTTGCCAACTAGAGTAGCTCCTCCTAATCTCAACGAGGACATGGGGGGGGGGGTGGAACTTCAAGAAGATGAAGACTTGGTTGAAGACGTGGTAGTGAGAGATCAAGAAAAGGGTAAAGATGTTGAAAAGGTCAAGCCTAGAGTTGTTGTTGCTCAAGAGAAGCCGAAAAAGAATGTGTTTGTCCCTAAGCCCTACGTTCCTAAGCTACCATTTCCCGGGCGATTCAAGAAGCAATTGTTGGAAAAGTACAAGGCAGTGTTTGATAGGCAAATGGAGAAAGTGGAGCTTACAATGCCATTGGTTGATGCCTTTCTACTTGTACCCCCAATATGCTAAATTTTTCAAGGATGCGGTAAAGGAAAGAGCACAAGAGATGGAATCCATGGTGATTTTGACTCATGAATGTAGTGTCATCATCCAAAAGAAGGTGGTACTCAAGAAGCTTTGAGATCCCGGTTCCTTCACTCTACCGTGTGCTCTAGGTCCTCTAGCATTCGATAATTGTCTTTGTGATTTGGGTGCTAGTGTGAGTCTAATGCCATTTTCCGTTGCTAAGAGATTGGGATTCACGAAATACAAAGCTTGTAGGATCTCCTTGGTCCTTGCGGATAGAAGCGTGAGAGTGCCAATTGGGCTACTTGAAGATTTTCCAATCGCGGTTGGAGATTTCATTGTTCCAACGGATTTCGTAGTCTTGGAGATGGACGAGGAACCAAAAGACCCGTTGATTTTTGGAAGACCCTTCTTGGCGACCGCGGGAGCGATCATCGATGTGAGGAAAGGCAAGATTGACTTGCACTTGGGTAAAGATGAGGTTCTTGAGTTCAACATCAACGATGTCATGAAGAAGCCCACAATTGACGGTCAATGCTTCTACATCGAGGTCATGGACGAATTGGCGGATGAACTACTTGAAGAGTTGAATCTTGAAGATGGCTTGCAAGTTACTTTGACTAAGAGCCAAGGTGAACATGGGTACTTGAGTGATGAAAGTGAAGGCTTCAAGTTGATTTTGGACTCGCACGATCCAATGGTCAAGGAGGTTTCGTTCATTGATTTGGATCATCAAGGGTTGAAGTGTGAAGACGGTTCTACATTGGGTTCGGTACAAGAAAGCTTTGCTTTAGAAGTGGAGCAAGATAAGAATGTGGTGGAGGCTAGCTATGGTAAGTCTAGCAATGGTGACGATTGGAGTGAGCTCAAGGCACCTAAGGTGGACCTCAAACCGCTCCCTAAAGGGCTAAGGTATGCTTTCTTAGGTCCCAATGAGTCTTACCCGGTGATAGTTAATGATGAGCTTAATGAAGATGAAATTGCCACACTCTTGAAAGAATTAAGGAAATTTAGAAGGGCAATTGGATACTCTCTAAGTGATATTAAGGGTATATCTCCATCTCTTTGCACACATAGGATCCATCTAGAGGGCGAATCGATGACTTCTATTGAACACCAACGTAGGTTGAATCCTAATTTGAAAGAGGTGGTCAAGAAAGAGATTCTTAAGCTCTTAGATGCGGGGGTTATCTATCCTATCTCCGATAGTGCGTGGGTATCCCCGGTTCATGTGGTGCCTAAAAAGGGTGGAATCACGGTGATAAAAAATGACAAGAATGAGTTAATACCAACTAGGACTATCACCGGTCATAGGATGTACATTGATTATCGAAAACTCAACTCCGCCACTAGGAAAGACCATTTCCCTCTCCCGTTCATTGATCAAATGCTTGAAAGACTTGCTAATCACCCGTTCTATTGCTTTTTAGATGGTTATTTGGGATTCTTTCAAATTCCCATTCACCCGAACGACCAAGAAAAGACGACATTTACATGTCCTTATGGCACCTTTGCTTATCGAAGGATGCCGTTTGGACTATGTAACGCACCCGCCACATTTCAAAGGTGCATGATGTCGATCTTTTCGGATCTAATTGAGGAGATAGTCGAGGTCTTTATGGACGACTTCTCGGTCTATGGCTCCTCGTTTTCTTCTTGTTTGTCCAATCTTTGTAGGGTGCTTACGAGGTGCGAGGAGACAAACTTGGTGCTAAATTGGGAAAATGCCACTTTATGCGGGAAGGCATCGTGCTAGGACACAAGATCTCGGAAAGGGGTATTGAAGTGGACAAGGCCAAGATTGAGGTCATGGTGAGTTTGGAACCGCCGAGGACGGTGAAATATGTCTGAAGCTTCTTGGGGCACGCGGGTTTCTACCGTCGCTTCATCAAGGATTTTTCGAAGATCACGAGGCCTCTCACTAGGCTACTTTGCAAAGACATCGAGTTCAACCTCGATGAGGAATGCTTAGAGGCGTTTTTGGAGACCAAGAAGGCTTTGGTTAGTGCTCCAATTGTTCAAGCTCCGGATTGGGATCTACCATTTGAGATCATGTGTGACGCGAGCGATTTCGCGGTTGGAGCGGTCTTAGGACAAAAGAAAGACAAGAAGGTCAACGTCATCTACTATGCAAGTAGGACGTTGGACGATACTCAAGCGAGGTATGCGTCGACGGAAAATGAGTTGTTAGAGGTGGTATTTGCTATGGAGAAATTCCGTTCGTATGTGGTTGGCTCGAAGATAGTAATCTACACGGATCACGCGGCTTTGAGGTACATTCATGCCAAGAAAGACACCAAGCCGAGACTTCTCTGGTGGATTTTGCTCTTGCAAGAGTTTGATATGGAGTTCGTGGACAAGAAAGGCATTGAAAACGGAGTAGCGGACCACTTGTCTAGATTGAGGATTGAAGACCTTGTCCCAATCGACGACAAACTTCTCGAAGAAAGTCTTATGTTGGTGAGTGTCTTGAGAAAAGGGATAGAGGCCGCAAAGAGTCTTGAGGATGCAAGTGGTTTGGAAGACGGCAAGCTGCCTTGGTACGCGGATTTGGTTAACTACTTAGCTTGCGAAAGAGAGCCGCCGAGATTAGAAGGGTACAAGAGGAAGATGTTCTTCCATGATGTCACTCGGTTCTGTTGGGATGAGCCGTTCCTCTACAAGTTGTGCTCGGATGGTCTTTACCGACGGTGTGTCCCGAAAGAAGAGGTTAGTGGGATCTTGTTCCATTGTCACGGTTCGTCATATGGCGGTCACTTCGCTTCATTCAAGACGGCGACAAAGGTTCTCCAATCCGGTCTTTGGTGGCCGAGTCTATTCAAGGATGCACATACTTTTGTTTCGACTTGTGACGCTTGCCAAAGAAAGGGGAACATTGCTAGAAGAGATGAGATGCCTCAAAACCCTATTCTTGAAGTTGAAATTTTTGATGTTTGGGGCATTGACTTCATGGGACCGTTCCCCTCTTCTTACGGGAACCAATACATTTTGGTAGCGGTGGATTACGTGTCTAAATGGGTCGAAGCAATCGCTAGTCCGACCAATGATGCTAAGGTGGTTCTAAAGCTTTTCAAATCGATCATTTTTCCACGCTTTGGGGTGCCAAGGGTCGTCATTAGTGATGGAGGAAGCCACTTCATCAACAAGGTCTTCGAGAGTCTACTTAAGAAGCACGGGGTTAAGCATAAAGTGGCTACACCGTATCACCCTCAAACAAGTGGCCAAGTGGAAGTCTCGAACCGACAAATCAAGGCCATATTAGAGAAGACCGTAGGTAGCTCGAGAAAGGATTGGGCTAAGAAGCTAGATGATGCGTTTTGGGCATACCGGATGGCATTCAAGACACCTATTGGGACTACACCGTTCAATCTTCTCTACGGGAAGTCATGCCACTTACCGCTCGAGCTTGAGTACAAGGCCATGTGGGCCGTGAAGCTTCTCAATTTTGATCTCAAATCAGCACAAGAGAGGCGCTTGATCCAACTTCAAGAACTCGATGAGATTAGGCTCGAGGCCTATAAGAGCTCCAAGATTTACAAAGAAAGGACCAAGGCCTTTCATGACAAGAAGATTGTGCGTAAAGACTTCAAGGCCGGAGATCAAGTCTTGCTCTTTAACTCCCGGTTGAAGCTGTTTATCGGGAAGCTACGGTCTAAGTGGTCCGGTCCCTTTGTGATCAAGGATGTGAGGTCTTATGGAGCCGTTGTTCTCGTGAACAAGAACGGAGAATAATTTGTTGCAAACGGGCAAAGACTCAAACCGTACCATGCCAATGAAATCGTTGAGGAGAGCATCTCACTTCCTCTCAATGATGTTCCTTCCACCTAAGCGGGTAACCGACGTCGAACTTAGTGACGTTAAACAAAGTGCTCTTGGGAGACACCCCAAGCTTACCGCTTATATATACTTTTCATTTTACGTTTTTCTGTCTTTTCTATATCTTTTTGATGTTTTGTTTAAGTGTTGATAGGATCTTGACGGGTTGCGAAGTCTTGGACCGATGGTGATGACGAGCGCAAAAGAATAGGCTGCGAAAACAGTGAATTCGGAGGACCATACCGCCCCATCCTAGGTCGGTATGGTGGATCAGTATCGCGCCAGGAGGTTATACCGACCGAGTGCGCCAAGCAGGAACGGATCGGCATAAGTCGAAGAGAAAGGATCCGTAAAATTATGCCGACCGATCCCCAGCCGGTACTAATCAGGCGGTACAACGAAAACTCTTGTGCCGCTCAGTTAGTACCGCACCAGGATGGACCGGTACAGTGAGAAATCCCTGCCGAGCAACTTCTAGCCGAGACTTCTCCAACCTGGAACAGTTTTAGCCGAGGGAATGCACCCGAGGCAGTTTTTAGCCGGCTAGAAGGAGAAGGAGACACACCAAAGGCGTAAGGAAGAAGTTTAGTGCCGGATGGTTAGTACCGGCCGAGAACCGAACGGTGCAACACAGAAAAATTTCCCCCGATCGACCTCCAGTCGACACAACTTTCACTCGGGCAAGTTTTTAGCCGAGACGATCTCTCTGCGGACGAGTTTTAGCCGAAGGATTAGCGCCGGTCGACTTGTACCGGCTCAGAATGGATCGGTAATAAGAAACACGTTCGTACCATTTAATTAGTGCCAATCTATGACGGGTCGGTATAGAGCAAAACGTTTGTACCGAGCAACCTATGCCGCTCGAGGACCGAACGATGGGAAGAAAGCGCTCGTACCGCACGGTTTGTGCCGATCAAGGATCGAACGGTGGCGAGAAAAACGTCTGTACCGCTCGATTAGTACCGAGCCAGAATCGATCGGTACAGAGAAGTCAATGCGGATCAACGAAGGTCATGCGCATTTTTATCCAACCCAAGCCCGTCTGACCCTACCCGGCGCGATAAAAACCCTTCTTCTCCGGCTAAGTCTATCGCGCCTCATCTCTTTTTCTCTCTCGATTATCTTGTTTTCTCCATAACTTTTGCTATATTTACTCAAATTGGGCGATTCAAAGTGTTGAGAACTCGATTTTTCCTCCTCTTTTTGGATTCAGCATCGTTTTTATCGATTAAGCATTCATCCCCAAGGTATTTCACCGAAAATTTCATGATTTTGCTCTTGAGTTGAAACTCCATGGGAGAATTTGTGTGATGCACCTAGCTTGATTTTAGCCTTGGGGTTTGATAGGAAATGATTGAATTGCTGTTTTCTTTGAGCTGGAATGTGATGTTGATGGAGAAATTGCAAATTTGTGTTCTTGATTCGTAGTGGAGATTTGATGAAAATGAACAAATTTGATGAAAAATTCTTGAGATTTTAGGAGTTTAATCTATGGGCTTAAGTCTAATGGATTGATTTGTTGAATTAAACCCCTTCTTTCTCATGGCATTTATCTCCACTTTGTTACTCATCATCGATCTTGAGTTATGCTTCCATGGGAATAATGAATTCTTCGAGAAATTGTAGGAACGATGGGACGAACGAGAGCCGCCACAAAGAACGATGAAGCTCAAACTCAAGCTCAGCCTCAAGCGCAAGCCGCGGGTAATGCAATGGTTGTTGCATCGAGTTCTCGAGCAAAAAAAAACCGTTGATTCGATAAGCGCTAAAGCTAAGGGCAAGCAAATAGACATTGTCGAAAAACCCACAGACAAGAAGAAGGGCAAAGCTGCGGGGAACGACAAAGGCAAGGCCGTTGCTATTCCGGATCCTCCAACTCCGGACCAATGCTTCGAGAAATTCATGGGCATGGATTTCGAGCAAGGTCGATTCACGAACGTCGTTGTGCTAGAGAAGATGGGAATTCTCGAGGATGTGACAACAATTTTCGATACCATGGGTCTTGGACGGTTTTTACACATGAAGGAGCAAGCCCATCACGTGCTTACTTGCCAATTCCTCTCTTCTCTCAAGGTAGCCTTCTACGACGAGCATCATAAGAAGTCAAATGCCCAAACCGGGTTTGGAGAGATTGGGTTCGTGGTGAATGGCAAAGACTACCGAATGACCTTCCATGAGATTTGCCAAATATTCGGGTTCCGTGAAGAGGGAACAAGTGGGAGCCCGTACTTTCATTACCCCAAGAACGAGCTTAAGCGGGTATGGGAGACCATTGGTTATGGAGACTATCACCCGGGTGGAAACAAAACCACTCACATCCGTAACCCGGCGATTCGATATGTACACAAGGTGCTGGTCCATATGTTTTTTGCCAAAGTGGAGTTCGGTACGGTTACACTCGACGAACTCGAGTTGATGACTCTCGGGTTAAGACCCTTTCTCCCGGTTTTCCCCAACAGGACGGTTTTCAAAGGAAGCGAGAGGACCCCGTCTCTTGCGACTCTCTTGGTGAGACGTTTCTTTTGCTACAAAGCATGGGCTTACGAGACCAAGAACAAGAAATCCGTGATAAGCATCGGTTGGCTTGTGACGCCTATTCTAAAGGCCAAGGGGGTAAAATTGTCGCATACCAAAGCGGAGTGGAATTTGTTGGATGAGTCGTATCTCATACGCACGAGGTTCCTCAAAGGAAGGATCGGACCATTACTCGCTTACAACCTCAAGCTCGGTAGGGATGAAGCGGTGTAAGTTTTGCTACCCAATGCGGATCTCACTTGCCTTCAAAACCGGCGGAACATCACGTTCTACCCCACCAAGGACCATCTCTACAATCCAGCAATGGATCCACCTATCGGCCTACCTCGCAAGGAAAAGGCCGAGAAGAGTAGGACTTCGAGGGCAGATGTGACCGAAGAACCCTCCAACTCCGATGATGACGCCGCTAGCCCACCACTTCCTATGCCCACCTACGGGAGTGAGAGTTACCATTTTGAGCCGTTCGATGGAGCGATGGGCGACCCCGCCACTAGACACGCACACCATCAAACGAGACTCCTCCAACGGTGGTGCAAGTGGCAAGACCGATCAATGAGAAAAATGGCAAAGACGATCAAGAGCTTGAAGGAGACGATCAAGGAACTTAAGGCAAAAAGCTCTTGTGAGGTGACTAGCGACGCACACGGAGAGACGCGGGTCACAAACCGCCGTGAGATTGGCGAGGGATCGCATGGCGGAGAGATGATCGATCACGAGGAAACATGCCGTTCCTTGGCTCGTCGAGAGAAGGCGGAAAAACGGAAGGCCATGAGATCTCCATCACCGTGCTCTAGCAACCCCTCTTTCTCAATGGGGTTTTCCTCCTCGTCTCAAGACTTCTAGGTAACACTCCAACACCCTTGTACATAATTTTCCTTTTCTTGAGTCTTGCATCGTATAGTTATTTTTGTTTTTTGTTTTTGGTTCTTCCTTTGAATTTATTTAACACCGGGACGGTGTGATTTAAGTTTGGGGGAGGGACCAGCATCTAATCATGTTTATTTTGATCTTATTTTTTCTATTTTGCATTTTGAGTCTCATGCATTCATCTAAGGCATAGAAAAACACAAAAAAAAATCGCAAAATTTGAAAACTTTGAAAACATAAAAAGAAAAACATGTAATTGCATTTCATAAGTAGGATCGAGTCTAGTAACATATAGGTTGCATTGCACGTGCATAGGGAGAAATGATGATTTTTCCTTGTAGAGTATCATTTTAAGAGCTCAGTCTAATGTCCTCGTTGCTAGTTGTTTGATGTTTTGATCTCGTGTTTGAAATAAAGGACGAACCATGTTTTGACCTCGTGTCTCATTACTTAGGTCTTAGCTAAAACAAGTGTGAATTGAGTCCAATCCTACCTAAGTGATAACCTCAATTTTGACATATTAATTATCTTGGTTGTGCATGTCAATGTGGATTCATGGATACCGATACACATATTCGAGCTATCTTCCCCTTTTCACCACTCTTTGTTAGCTCGAATAGCCGGTTCCCCTCTTTGGAACGGTTAACCATTCCCATAACCCAACCGTCCTTCAAGCCAAAAACCATTTGTGAGCGACGTGAGGCCTTTTCCGAATCAACTAGGCAAAAAGTGTTGAGTTTAGAACGACAAGGAGAAGCTTCCATGTAGAACTAGCCTGAGCTCAAAGGGCTGGACATAGGTTAGGACTAGATAGGATGGGAGTTTGGGGATAAAGAAAAGAAAGAGAAGGAAGAAATGGGAAGAGATTGGGAAAAGAAATAAGGGATAAGCAAAAGTTGAAATGGTTGGCAAAGAAAAGTGTCGAAAAAGCTCTAAGTGTCAAAAGAAAATAGTCTCTAGTTTTGAAAGAAAAAAAAAAGAGCCGAAAATGGCTAAGGTACAAGAAAATGAGAAAAGAGAGACTAGAAAAAGTAAACGAAGGGCTAAGTGAGTAAAAAGGTTGTAAGCCAAGCCATTTGGAGAAAAAGGAAATCCCCTAAGTGCTTAAGTGAAGAGAAAAAGTGAGGCCAAGTGAATATTGAAGGCTAAACAGCCTTGTGGGAAAAAGGTTAGCTTAGGAAGGGTCATCATTCGGGCTTAGAGGTTAGGAGTTAAGATCGATAGGAGGCATTGGGTAGATGGAAGTCATCCTTGTATGCATCTATTGGGCTTTACTCTTAGCATTTTGCATTAGTTGATTCCTTTCGAGAGATCTCTTTGCGATGAAGTAACCCCATTCATTTGAGATCACTTTTATCTCAAGACCCTTCACCATAGCCAAATGAATTCACTTAACTTGCATAACCTTGATTCACTTGAAACGATTTAATGAATGTCAAGGAATTGGATAAGAGGAACACGTGTGTAGGTTGAGATTTGGGCTTGATTCATATAGGGAAGGGATATGGCTAACTCCTTTTGAGTGGACTTGTTTGATCGCATTTTAGAACTAACAACTTGGACATTGAGCTTGATTTCTTTTTATGATACTTGTGGATTTGAGCTCCCGCTTTCAAACCTCTCTCCCTACTTTCTCGTGTTTGTTCGCTTGAGAACAAGTGAAATAGTAAGTTTGGGGGAGTTGATATCCTCATATTTTACATGTTCTAGCATGCATATTAGTTAGAAGTTTTGTGTGATTTGCTTACTTATCATGGTTTTATCTCGCATTTTTGGTCTTCATTAGGAATTAAGATGTTGTGCATTAGGTCCTACCGTGTCTCGCATGTTTTGGAGTCTTTCCTAGGTACTTGGAAGCACTTTAGGAGGATTGGAAGTCACCAAGCCAAGCTGGATCAGAGCTGGGTGCAAGAAGAGATGGCCAAGGCAAAAACAGCAAAAGGAGAGGAGTGTACCAACCCATCCTGGGTCGGTACGATGGGTCGGTATGGAGACAGAGGGTTATACCGATCCACAACACATTTTTGCACCGACCCAGAATCGATCGGCGTACCCTCCCAGAACTCAGAGTTTTCAAACGGCACGTTTCCAAGTGATTCACACCGACCGATCCTGGATCGGTATGATGGATCGGTATGGAGACAGCAATGAACACCGATCCAAGCAGGGATTCATACCTACCGGCACCAACGCACAAGGAAAATTAGTGCCGACCCATCCTGGGTCGGTACTAATCAAGCGGTACTAATTTCTGCCGTCTAAGAACCGTACCGCGCACGATCCAGCACATCCCACGTTCGACCAGACTCCGCTTTAGCCGGCTAACTCCGCATCCAGTTCCATCCGACCTACACAAGGACGATTAGTGCCGACCCATTCTGGGCCGGCACTACCACACGGCACTAACCCAGCGTTCGAGCAAGTTCACTTATGTTGGCTAAAACTAGTCCTACATCGACCCGATCCTCACCCCTATCAGCTAAAAACTTCTCATCCAGCCAACGACAGAATTAGCACCGGATGGTTTGTACCGACCCAGAACCGGTCGGTACAAACCTGCATTTTCAGGATTTCGACCAGCCTTACCCATTTTAACTGGGTCGGTACCCGGTTTGTCCCGGGTCGACCCGGTTTGCACTATTCACTATAAATACCAAAAAAAACCTAATTATTGGGGGATGTCTTTCTTATGCTAAAAAACCTCTTTTTGAATGTTCTAAGTATTTTGTAAGAGAGATTCTCCTTTTTAATTTATGCAATCTAAGTTTATCTATCAATCTCTTCTTCTCAATCTTCTTTCTTAATTATCTAATCATCTAATCATGGGATTTAACATGTTCTTCATAGGATTTGTTGGACCCATCATGATTAGTGAGTAGTCTCCTAGGATCTAGGGATGGGTTAGGATTAGGTGACTTCCATGGATGATTTGTGATGCTTAGGGATAGATAATCAATTTCCGACTCTTAGGGAGTGTGTCTAATGCTTGATTGTGCTTGAGAAAGCCAAACTTGATCTCAAGGCATTTCCCACCGACAAGGTGTTCGATGAAATGCCTAAGAGAGCTTTCTAAGAGAAATACCCTTCTTAGCCTAAGAGATTAGTTGTCTAAGGGATTATTTAGGTGATCTTGATTAATGAATTTAATTCTTGTTAATTAAGAGTCCACAAATGAGAATTTGATCTTGGATTAGTGATTAGCTTAGGTGATTAGTACCTTGAGAGAGGATTAGTCACGATTAGGATCTTAACCTTGGAAATTAACCTTGATTGTGTATGAGCATCATGAATTAGACTTAGAATAGCCAATATCCAATTACCCCATCCTTGGATTCGTTCCCATTATTTGAATTCACATCTTGCTTAGTTTGTTTCATCTTGTTCATTTGCTTAATCTTGTTAGGATGTTAGTAAAACTCAACAATTCACTTATTTAGCTTAACTTACTTGAGTGCCTTGTATTCTACGTGCTTAAAATTAATCCCAATACGGATTGATAACTTTCTATACTACTCGTATTGGAGTTATTGATACCTCCTTAAGACCGAAAAGTCTTAGTACCAACAATAAGAGATCGAAGCATAACTAGTTCCAAATCGTAAATGTATAAGAATAGGCGAAAAACAAATGATCAGAGTCTCGCTTCGTTCCCCACAAAGAAAACAAGGTTGAACAACCCCATTGTCTCATCTTATCCCCTGTAGATAGCTTATCTTTCATTGCTAACCAAGTGATGAATCCAAATCTAGGAATTGATTGAGTAAACCACACCATAGAGCTCCACCAAATCGTCCTTCCTCCCTCACGTACCTGCTCCCAAGTAACCTTGTTAGAGAAATGGTCTTTAAAAACATCATGGCTATGACGCCATTGAATCACATCTGGCCCAGCATTAGACGCCGGCAAGGAAGATGCTAAAATGCGATCTCTCAACTCGCAAAGGGGGATGCTACGACACCGACGAAGAGACCAATTTTGGTCACGCACCACATCAGCCACCACCGCTAGTCGCGAGATACCCAAGTTTCTTGGGCCTTTGATTTTGAATAAAATAATTCTTTTAAAAAAGTGTAAATTTAGAAACAAATTAAACAAAAATTATTAGCATGCATATTGATAAACAAAAATATATAAAAACAACAAACATACAAAACACACAGTAGGAGATATGTGGCCTCAATTTTTCATGTTTACGTTATGCGAGGACCGAACCTGCGTGTGAAGATAGCTCATATCTGTGTGGTGTTTATCTACCTTCGAACCACCCACGTTAATTAAGGGTTCCCAGCGAGTTAGCTTTTTAATATCTGTCGGATCCAGTGCATCACCGCCCATCCGACTCATCATCTCGACCAACTTGGATTGTTCATTGATCAACCTTGATTTTTTTAGCCCACATAATAGCTTGGCCGGGTCATATTAATCAACGTGTGCAAGTAGATCATGAATACATTACTATATAGATCTTTGCATGCATATATATTTGATAGTACAAATAAAAAGAACATGTTAATCTTCTAAACCCCCACTAAAATCCAAATATAGTAACTTATCTATCGTATTGGGAATATGGAACTAATTAATAAAAAGCCATTGGCATTTGGCACATGAACAAAACACTCGTGACCGACCATTAATAGTTAATTATAGATGTTTTAGATAGCTCAAACTAGTCCAAAATAGGCTACGCGTTAGCATTTTAATGTCCACATATTATTTGAAAAAAATAGTTCGACGCCGTGAGATTGTTTCCCTCTCCGTGGGGTTTAAGTATGTCTTATGATATATATTTTTTTTGATAATAGTCTATGATATTTTCAGGAAGTCATGTTTCCCTATCGGTGGGGTTAAGTATATATACGTGTTGTGATATTTTCAGGAAGTTTGTTTCCCTATCGGAGGGGTTTTATATATGTATATATGTCTTATAATACTTTCAGGAAGTTTCGTAACGCCAAGTGTTGGTCATTATTTAAGCGGTCGAAGAAACTATACACGTAACATCGTACCACGTGAAGGCATATCAAAGTCGCGTGATACAACGTTATAAAATCCGAAAAGATTTGTCATCAGATGTAAATTAAGGATTTTGTCATCATCTTCTTCTTTTTTTTTTTGGTTTCATCAACTCTTATATGAACTTTTTTTTAGGGTTTAAAAGTCTTATGTGAACTTGGTGCAAATCGAATATTTAGTTGCATCATACGAAGTTTGATGATAGTTAATTTACGTAAAAAAAAGGCTCCAAAAAGTCTTATTGATCACTCACTTACCTTCGATTTGGGTTTTCTGTATATTACATGAGTTTTATTTCTATATAACGTACTTTCAGTGAGATTTTGCATGCTTTTCTAATTTATATCAGTAGAAGAACATGCTAATTTTGTACGTCGTATTTTTCCTCAACCTGAAATTTACATTATTTAACATGCATAGTCAAAGTCGATTTCGCTAGCTAGTGTGAATCGACTAAGGCATTGCTTATACGGAGAATAGGCATATATAAAACATATAGATTGAAAAATAAACTCAAGGTTAATAATGTCATGAAAAAGACTTTTCAATTCATTACTGACACTATTACAGTTGAGTAGAGATACGAAAATTAAAAGTCAAGAGTATTAATGATCTGAGGCTTGAAGATACGACTGCTTGGAGCGCAGTCTTGATAGCAAAATTTTCCGCTCATATGACCGATGCCACAAAGCGATGGTATGTTTTCTCGTCTATGTTTACTATATTTGATTAGAACAACTAGTAATTTTAACTAATAATCAATGTTAATCTAGTTATATATGAGTTGATCTTTTAATGATAAATAGTTTTGACACTTGAACTCTATAAGTTCTAACTAGGATCGAGTCCATCTAATCGCAAACAGGCAGCTCATTATAAATAAAATATTACTTATGATTGGTGAACAAAAAAAAGAAATCATCATAATGTCAACCTTTTGTATTAAGCAATTAAGCATAATGTCAACATGTGTATTAAGCAATCAAGAAATGCGTACTAACTTTTATTCCGACTATACAAATACTTAATGCCGACTGAAAAAAAAATCAATATAAAGTTGCATTAGTGTAACTGTTGCGTTGACACCACCAAGCCTAATTCGATGGCAAAGACTCGAGACACACACATATATAGTTTTATTTTTGGTAATCTATATCGGAAAGAAACTATTAAGTTAAATAAAAGCAATTGCATATCTCTTTATTCCCAAAATTCATGAAATATAAATGTAAGAGAAAAAAAAAAAAGATAAAGACAAAAGTTAGAATACCCACTAGTACTTACTATTTTTTTGTCGGCTAGTACTTACTATTTTTTTTTTTTTTTGTCGTCGATAGTGTTTTGATCCAAATTCTTTTAGCATTTATTTCATTATTTTATGCAATAAAAAAGAAGACAAAGATACTGTATTTTGTATTTACTGTGTTATTTAATTAGGTCTAAAATGTATGTATACCGTGGGTGAAATTATAATATCAACACCATTTATTTCTGACTAGACCGGTCTGATCAACCAATTCGGTATAAGAAACCAACCGTGAGTCAAATTAAATCAACACCATTTTTTGTGACCAGACCGGTCTGATTAACAATTCGGTACAAGAAACCAGGACCAAACCGATCCTAATCAACGGTCATCTCTTTTTTTTTTTTTTTTTGGGACAAACAAACCGTTATCTCTTTAAAAGCATATTCTTCATTCGTCATTTCACTCATCAAGCCTCCACTACTACCATATCCCCAATGTCTTCCAAATTATCCATGGCACATTGCAATAATTGATTTTTAACTTTTAAGACATACATTTAGATATATTATCCTTATTAGTAATAAACGTTGAAGTTCTATCACACACCACATGAATTTTACGTTAGTGTTAAAACACAAGCACCTACACCTACAAAGTCATACCAGTTATAGAATATACACTTTCTTTTATATCTTTAGTATATATCAAACATGTTTTTCTTGATAAATGTATATATCAAACATGTTTTCTTGATAATTCGGCATGTGTCATATATATTAGACGACTTTTCTGTTATAAATATGTAAATAACTTGTAAGAATATACATTTGTGTCTCAAACAAAGATAACAACAGAAAACCAAAAAAAATCAGAAGCCAGTGCTTCAGACCAAGTATTATAGTCCACTAGAGCTTTATTGATCGTGTCTGAGATTCTTTCTGTGTATCTCCACTATATATTACGATCCATAATAGACGAGATGTTTTGGTGGATTGAGTTTCTTAATAGTTGATCACCTGGCAAATGTGCAAGAGGGTGCAAGCTCCCAAATTTCTCTACTAATCCGACATTGTACGTAATAGCAGATGACTAACACTTTCTTGACTTTCACCACATAGATGACAGGTGCTATCAATCCGATGTTTCCTTCGACTTAAGGTTTTCTGAAACATGATGGGTGTTATCAAGGATCCTCCACATAAAGAAAGCTTTTCTATTAAATTGTTGTCATCGAAGAACTACTTTAATTTCAAATCATATAAATACGTCGTTAGTAATACATTTCATATTGAATTTATTTATTTTCGCTTTTTACTTTTAAAAACAAAAATTTTCAACCTAAATTTTTAATTTTTGGACCATGTCAGAAATCAATTTATATTAGATCGGGTTAAAATCAAGTTAGATGTAAGCCAAGTTAATTCCGGTTTAGTTGGATTTAGACGGATTCCGTCAGAAATTACCTATAAGAATTTGTAATTTGATGGTTACGGTGTTGACAATATAATTTATGTTAGTTGATACATGTCACCATGAATATTTGGTGTCGTTACAAATATATTTTTAAAATTGGATTGTGTAGCCATGTGACAGACAATATTTTGTGTAGCTATCAATTATTTTAATATTTTTCGAAAATACACTATTTTGCCACATGTCAAGACTCTACTACATTTTAATGATTTTAAAATCGCCCGATACCCTTTAAATAGCATGTTGAGAAAAAAAAAACTAAAAAACTTTCAAAAACATCTATTATTACTAATAAAAATTGATGTTATAGATCTCTAAAGCTGTCCACATAAAATTTTAAACGACCAATTAAAATATGCCAAATCAATATTTTAATTCAATCTTAAATAATATCAAGAATTCCAAAAAATTGTATCTCTCAAAATAAAATAGAAATCAATATTAAATCATCTAAAAATAAATTAACTTGATATCTAGTTTAACTTTATGGAAAATCAACATAAAAAAAAATCTTAACTAACAAAAAAGAAAAAGGAAATTATGTCTTGAAGAATGTCAATACCTCAAAAGAATTGTATATGTCAAAATAAAATAAAAATATATATAAAAAGTTGATGTTATAGGTCTCTAAAGCTGTCCACATAAAATTTTAAAAGACCAATTAAAATATGCCAAATCAACATTTTAATTAAATTTTAAATAATTTCAAGAATTCCAAAAAATCTTAACTCTCAAAATAAAATGGAAAATATTAAAAGAGTTATATTAACAAATGAAAAAATTATCTAAATATAAATTAACTTGATATCTAGGTTACTCTATGAAAAATCAATATAAAAAAAATCTTAACTAACAAAAAAAAAATTATGTCTTGAAGAATGTCAATACCTCCACATAATTGTATATGTCAAAATAAAATGGAAATATATATAAAAAAACTAACAAATGAAAAAATTATATAAAAAGGAAATTAACTTGATATCTAGGCTAGCTCTTTAGAAAATTAATAACAAAAAAGCTTAACTAACAAAAAAAATGATGTCTTAAATTATATATATAACATACAAAGAATTGTATATGTCAATAAAATATAAAATTAACATCAAAAATATTATTTCTTATTTATAAAATATTGATATCGATTATAAATTAATAACCATCTAAAGTTGCAATAGGTTACATAANATATATATATGTTTCTGATACAAAGAGTTTACTTATGGGTTTTAAACTGTTTTTATCGATCAAAAGGTACTAACAAAAATCTATTTACTCATCACCAATTGAAAATAATCAGCACTATTATATTCTGTTTTAACACAAAAAAAATTTAGTCAATCTAAACTTTCGTAGCGATTAATCGAATAGGCTATTATGAGGCAAACCTAAAGGTCGGTGTAGTCTATGAGAATAAAAATTTATTGGTCATTAACAATAAGACAAACTACAAGGTGACTTCTTCTCACAAATTTCTAATCCAAATTACTCAAAAAAAAACATTGGTTCAGGCCGATCGATGATACTGGCCAAACTATTAGGATCTGTAGCAATCGACATAACATATAAAGTTAAAGATGATCTCAGACAAGTTCTATCAAAAGAACATATTGAGAGAACAATGTTTACGGGATGAAAAAAATAGAGAATTGAAAAAACTTGACAACTAAGTTATTTGGAATTTTCAACAAGATTTACATGGAACAATGACAATAAAGTCTGGTCACAACAATAACAGAGGAATGATAGAAAGAATATTCAACATCCATTCATCAGCAGGAGAATATACTATATATGGATACTAATCAACAAACTAAAAGGATCACAAAGTTTTGACGAAATTCTAGATTTCAAATCAGCATACTATGCTAGAGGTTTACTAGATTCTTTGCAGGCAGTTGACAACTACGAAAACAATTTTCAAATTTTGTAGAAGTTTTCGCAAGTTCCTACAAATCTCCATGTAAGACTACAATAAAAATAAACAAACATTATTTCTCTTACCGCAAATTAATATTGAATACATTTTTTTGTTGAAAGTAAAAAAATCTATCTATTACAATGCATTATAAAGTCACACCATCTTCGCTACTACACACATTAGTGTATCAGATCAAGTAGAAGACCACATCTAATATACTAGACTATTTCTATTCTTATCTCAATAAATAAAAAATTACTTAACGTTAGTTAAAATTCATCAAATATTTATTACTCTTTTTCTGTTATCTAAAAAATATATTTAATATTAGTTAAAGTTCATCAAATGTTTACTATAAAATATTAAATTCAAAATCCGGGGATTATGCTATCAAATAAACATTTTATAAAGATAAAAACAGTCATTCAGACACAAAAATATACAAAGTAAATATATAAAAACCATACAATTATCGTGAGTCCTTTCTTAATACAAAGCATAACTAACGAAAAATGGGAAATGAAATGTGAAAGATACGATATAAGCATATATTAACAGTTTTTTTTTCAATTTTCTAAAATGTCAAACAACTTTTTTTATATTCTTATTTCTATAGATATGTCATATAGCCCAATCATGTTGAGAAAACATGTTAGTATTTTAAAATAAATTAGTTTTTCAATTAGGTAAAAATTAATTGCTTTATTATTATTTTACTTAACAAAATCTATATTCTTATAAATATATATAAGTACGATAAAAAACACATCATATTAACATGTTAGTATTTTGAATAAATTAGTTTTTTAATCAAGTAAAAATCAATTACTTTATTATTATTATTTTAATTAATAAAATCTATAATCTTATAAATAAATATAAGTACGATAAAAAGACATATCATGTTTTAAATACATTTTTATAAAAAGAAAATTTATGTAAACCCATTATATTATTGATAATTTAAAAATTACTTGAAAAAGAAAAAATTATTAATACAGATCCGCGCGTACAAAGCGCGGATGAAAAACCTAGTTTACTTATAAAAGGTGATAAAACTCCATTATGTTTATTATGCAAAAAGATCTTTCACTCCACTTTCCTTCCCCTCACAGCCATGCAACACTCTCTCCGCTCCGATCTTCTTCCGCCGGAAACTTCCTCTCGTTTCCATTTACTCCCACAAACCAAACATGCAAAAAAAACTAATTGCCGACTTCTTATTAATAACCCTTTCAAAAGAACACGAAAACTTCCCGATTTCCCTCCTCTCTTCACTTCACCGGCGACGTCACCTCCGGTGAAGCTCAAACCAACGCATCCCAACTTAAACCCTCTCCAGAGGCTTGCGGCTTCGATGCTGGACAAAATTGAATCCTCCATCGTTGTACCAATGGAACAAAACCAACCGCTTCCTAAACCGACCGATCCAGCGATTCAATTATCCGGTAATTTCGCTCCGGTTAATGAGTGTCCGGTTCAAAATGGTTTAGAAGTCGTTGGTCAGATACCTCCTTGTCTACGAGGAGTCTACATCCGTAACGGCGCTAATCCTATGTTTCCGCCGTTAGCCGGACACCATCTGTTTGACGGTGACGGAATGATTCACGCCGTTAGCATCGGTTCAGATAATCTGGTTAGTTACAGCTGCCGGTACACTAAAACAAACCGGCTTGTTCAGGAAGCAGAGCTTGGACGACCGGTTTTCCCTAAACCGATCGGCGAGCTTCACGGCCATTCGGGCTTGGCTCGACTAGCTTTATTCGCGGCTCGAGCTGAGATCGGCCTTGTTGACGCGACACGTGGCATGGGTGTAGCTAACGCCGGCGTCGTTTACTTTAACGGAAGGTTATTAGCCATGTCAGAGGATGATCTCCCTTACCACGTGAAGATCAACGGCCAAGGAGATCTTGAGACGATCGGACGGTTCGGATTCGACGAGCAGATCGATTGTCCAGTGATCGCGCATCCTAAACTGGACCCTACCACAGGAGATCTCCACACACTGAGCTACAACGTTTTGAGGAAACCTTACCTCAGGTATCTGAAATTCGACACGTGCGGTAAAAAGACACGTGACGTGGACATCACTCTCGAGCAGCCCACGATGATCCACGATTTCGCGATAACCGAAAATTTCGTCGTGATTCCGGATCAGCAGTTGGTATTCAAATTATCCGAAATGATTCGGGGCGGGTCACCGGTTAGCTACGATAGAGAGAAAGTGTCGAGATTCGGAGTTTTGTCCAAGCAGGATCCGACCGGGTCGGATATAAGTTGGATCGACGTACCCGATTGCTTTTGTTTCCATTTATGGAACGCGTGGGAAGAGAGGACCGAAGATGGAGACCCGGTTACTGTCGTAATCGGGTCGTGCATGAACCCGCCCGACACGATTTTCAGCGAATCAGGAGAACCGACTCGGATCGAATTAACTGAGGTACGGTTAAACCTGCGGACAAAAGAATCGAACCGGAAGGTTATCGTAACCGGGATTAATTTAGAAGCGGGTCAAGTAAACCGGAGTTTCCTGGGGCGAAAAACCCGGTTCGTTTACTTAGCTATTGCTGATCCTTGGCCCAGATGCAGTGGCATTGCGAAGGTGGATTTGGAAAACGGCACCGTTTCAGAGTTCAAATACGGACCGGGCCGGTTCGGCGGTGAACCGTATTTTGTACCAGAGAAAGAAGGAGAAGACGAAGGGTATGTGATGGGGTTTATGAGGGACGAGGAGAGAGACGAGTCGGAGTTCGTGGTGATTGACGCATCGGAGATGAAGCTAGTCGCGGCGGTGCGGCTGCCGGAGAGAGTACCGTACGGTTTCCACGGGACGTTCGTGAGCGAGAATCAGTTGAAGGAACAAGTTTTCTGACTTAGGGGGTATATTCGTAATTATCTAATCTCTCCTTTTAGTTTAATTCTTATTTGTTTTTTTTTTTTTTTTTCTTTTCTTATTTTTTTTTTGGTTACTTTGTTGATACATTCGTGTATTTTTTTTTTTTTAATTCTTATTTGTATTTTTTTTTTTTTCGTCTGAATGATTTTATATATACCATAACAGAAATTGGAGTTACAAACACGGATCCAAGGGAAACACCCATAGCTAAAAATTGAGCACATGTTCCCTGATAATCACAAAAATTTGGATCCAAGGGACACACCCCTACTTTAAGACCGACTAATAAACTTGATTCCTTCTAAACTAACAAAAGAGGGGATAAAAGGAAAACACCAACATGAAACAAACCGAGTATTACATTGAGGTAGTGTAACTTTCATCAACAAAAACTTTCTCTAATCACCTAGGAAAGCCTTTAGCTACATAAGATTGACTACGATCCTCCCTACTCACACTTCTAGCAATGAGAAAAACACCTAAATTAGCATTTTTTTCTTCAAAAACCGAACTCCAATTCAGCAAATGATTCAAAACATCAAGAATTTCCAAGGAGAAAACCTTAAAGGACGGCGATGCTGCGGGTATAAGATTAAGAAGGAAAAAAAAAAGAATTAAGAAGATAAAAAAAAACACTTGCGAACTTCCTTTCCTATTTACTCTGCTTTTCTAGATTGTTGTACCCCTGCCATTGGTGGAGAATGAGAAACTTCATGTAAGTTCTGCAGTATTTTAATAAATTCAGTATGTTTGAGTTATTAAAAAAAAGGAGGTGATGTGATGTTGGCTTTGTTAAAAATTTAATTATTATTTATAGTATAATTCTCTAATTATTTATAGATGTGTAAGTTTTCTATAGATGTTGAAATTATTTAAAACAAAAAGTTAAGTTTAACCTAACGTGAAAAAGTTTGAAAGGAAAAATCCCCCATAAGTTGACTATGAAGAGAAGAATAAAAAGGAACAGCATATTTTCCTATCAACTAATTAGTTCGATTATTTATACACAATCTATTGACCAATGTTTCAAAATATATCAACTACTTAAATATTTGAATTTACTACATGATTTTTTGAAATGTGGTCGATACCACCAAAACCGTAAACAATATGAGTTTAACAGTAAACGGTTACTGACATGTGGACAATATATATATATATATATAATAAATCGTACTCTGAACGATGTCGTTTTGGTCCTTATATTACGAATTAACATAACCTAAAACGATGTCATTTTGATTTGGGGCAAAAATTAAAATTAGAATTCTTCCTTTTTTTCGCGATTTGAGAGAGTAAAGAGGAAGACGGCGAGACAAGGAGCCCAAATGTTGAAGAAACCAAACCAAACAGAAGCTAATCTCAGTGAACCAACCACCATTAACCAGTACCCTAACGCCTTCATCTTCTTCCTTAGTTTTTTTTCTTCTACTGCTTCGTTAGCTTCTTCCGTGTATTGCAGCAGAAATTTGTGCTTTGATTTTAGATGCGCTTTTTCTCATTTTTATTAATTTTAACAATGTTATCATATA
>PKMM01019763.1:447041-479897 GCA_002933915.1 Eutrema heterophyllum
TTCGACAGGATTCCGACGGGCTTTGTTGCGACAACTTCCGACGGAGTGAATTTCGACGGATTTCCGACAGACTATTTCCGAGGGATTTCCCACGGTAATCTATAATTTGATTTTTTAGACTTTTTATAATAATTAATTAATTAATTCAAAATTTTAAATTATTTAATTAATTAAAATAATTTATAAATATAAATTTTTATTAATTAAAAAATTCAGAAAACATAAAATGTGATAATAAAAAAACCAGAAAATTTAGTTGGGAAAGAGATTGGGGAAAGCGTTATTCATTATCTTCTTCATATACGTGAGCTCTTCCCGGGTTAAGTTGTGTGCGGACTCCAACTCCTCGACCTTCACG
This sequence comes from Eutrema heterophyllum, assembly GCA_002933915.1. Classification (NCBI taxonomy): domain Eukaryota; kingdom Viridiplantae; phylum Streptophyta; class Magnoliopsida; order Brassicales; family Brassicaceae; genus Eutrema; species Eutrema heterophyllum. The sequence continues at coordinate 447,400 of PKMM01019763.1, forward strand.
TCACGGTCTTTCACCGTTTGTGTGAGCTTCTCGATTACGTCCTTGTACTCTGAAGCATATCGAGGACCCGTAGAAGAAAATTCTTGGGTCGGAAGTCCGCTAACCCACGGAATCGACCCTTGACTTGTCGAGTTTCCTACGAAATATTATAAATTATTAATGAAATTATGAAATTAAAAAAAAGCAAAGAAAAGAAATCAAAACTTAGTGCGAGAACAATGTCGTTGATCTCTTGTTGGGGTAACTCGTTTGAGGAAGATGATCCATCTAGAGTGAGTTGCGACATCGAAGCCACACGTTCCAGCTTCTTCTTCTTGCAGTTCTCAACAACCTCACGCAACCCCAAGTCCTGGATCACACCAGTCTTTTTGTTGGTGTGCCTTTTCTCCATGACTTTTAGGTAATCGGGAGCGGCACCAGCTTTTTTCGCCTGTCAAAATTTGTTAAGTAAAATAATAATAAAAAAAAAATTAGTAAGAAAAATGGAAATTAAACTTACCAATTCCATCGCTTCGCGTTCGACCGTCTTCGCGCCCCCGTTGTGAATGTAGATCCCCTTCCCTCCTCGCTCACTCTTCCGGTTCTTCGAGTTTTTTTCGGAGAGCTTCTTCGTCGCAGGCCGACTCCAGTACTCGCAGAAGCCCTTCCAGATGTTGTCCTCAAGGTCCTTCGGCTTGTCTTTGTTATGCACCCACTTCTGCTTCCACTCGTACATGTGTTTCGAGTACTGACGCGCGGCATACTGATCGAAAGTGTTAAGCACTTTCGTCGTCATAGTATGCTCCCAAGTGAACTCTTGCTAAATTTTTTAAAAAACACATAATGTTAGTTTTCAAAATTAGAATTGAAAAAATTAACTTAAAAAGAAGAAAAATCAAAAAAATAATTACCGCGAAAGTTCGGTGCCACAAGTCCTTCTCGTCGGTCGGCATGTCTGAGTACTTCTCATACGGTTTGTCCAACATGTTGTGGAGCATCCGCAATATCATCTTTGTGATCTCAGTCAACAACTTAAATATGAAAACATTTTAAAAAAGAAATAAATAAGTTAAGATTCAAAATCCAAATAAATTGAAATAATAAACAAAAATTTAACTTACCAAGTCCCGTCATCAAACTTCAGGTCGAGTCGGATGCAATGGCCCCGGTTCGGCTGCTGGACAAGTTCCTCGATTCTAATCCGGCTTCGAGCACCGGATTGCTCGGACTCCGGGACTTCAGTTCCCGAGGTCGATCCGCTACGAGGCGTACCCCGAGAACGATTGCATCCCTGGGACCCCAAACGAAGAGAGTCCTCTTTATTCCTGCGGAAAAAAACATAAAACTCGTTAGTACATTTTTTTGGAAAATTCCTAAAATTTCAAAAAAAAATCAAAATTTTCAAAAATTCGTAAAAATTTCAAAAAAAATTCAAACGGCTATATTAACGGCTATTTTATTTCAAACGGCTACAACATCCTTCTAAAACACGTCGAAAATCCGTCGGAAATATACCGACGGACGCAAGTCGTCGGAACGCCGTCGGAATTCCGACATATGTTATTTTCGTCTAATCCCCATCAGAAAGTTTCATGTTTTCTTGTAGTGGTTAGGTAATCAAAAATATTATAGAGTGAGCATCTCTTAAAGTTCATCAAATATCTCAATTCTCAGAGACACAATTTCTTATTTATCAGCCTAGTATACTCAAGTTCTAGTTGTCAATAAATCTATAGTTTTCACTTCAAAAATGGATCCGAAGAAGAAGCGCATCTTCTTTCCCCCTTCAGTCTCCATTCCGAATAGTTCTTAATCGATTTCGTGTTCAGATTTCGTTATTTTCGTTAAAGGATTTGCATCTTCTTCTCTACTCTCTCAAATCATGAAGAAGAAGGAAGAGCCCTAATTTTATTTTTTTGCCTCAAATCAAAACCACGTCGTTTTGGGTTATATTAATTCGTAACACAAGGACCAAAACGATGTCGTTTAGGGTTCGATTATTAAAAAAAATTAAATATATAAAATTTCTACGTCAGCAACCGTTAACGGTTAAATTCACACCGTTTATGGTTTTGGTGGTATCGACCACATTTCAAATGGTATCGACCACATTTCAAAAGGTCATGTAGTAAATTCAAATATTTAGATAGTTTATTTGTTTTAAGGCATTGGTCAATAAATCATATATGAATAATTAGAAACTACGTAGTTCATAAGAGAATATGCCGTTTTCCCAAATTTGAAATGTAGGTATAGTATCACTTTCATATGTTTTTAAACTTATATCCAATTGGATTCATATGTTGATTTCTAAACCGTCGTCAAAATTGCTAACGGAGACATTCTAATTTTGGTATATATCTGGTTAATTTATTGCCTTTAACACGCGAAGGACTCTTTAACAAAGTTTAGAATTATTGGTTAGAACTTATAAGCGACACACAAATCAATGTCACACACGAATCACACGTGAGCCAGAAGCCAAAAAAAAACACCCACGAGTTAATGTGTATTAATTTGATAATGGTAAAATAGCATAAAGGTAGAAGTGGTCCACTTTCATCAAACGTTAACTATTTATGTAAGATGACCAGAAATATAATGTGCAGCCAATAAAAATTGTAAGTAGAGCGATGAATGATAAACCTTCACTTACTTAATTAGTGACTATATATAGTATGCATAATTAGTGACTATATATAGTATGCCATGGTTAATTGTTTTGTTTGGGATGGAATATTAGCACAGGAGTTTATATATCACAGAAATGTTGTTCAGCCATCCGCATAATTACAATAAGAATTTATCCATAATTAGATCGTTGGAATCTATGACAATTTTTTGTGTAAAAAAACAAACTGTTTGCTTAGCTGAGCTATAAAGTTTTATAATGGAATATTAGCACAGTAGTTTATATATCACAGAAATGCTGTTCAGCCATCCGCATAATTACAATAAAAATTTATCCATAATTAGATCGTTGGAATCTATGAAAAATTTTTGTGTAAAAAAAAACAAACTGTTTGCTTGGCTGAGCTATAAAGTTTTATAGAACACGTCTATAGGTGTCGATAAAAATGATTGATGCAACAAATCAATTTCAATTTTAATACTATTTAGACAAATGTTATGAGAAAAATTTATTACTAATAAAAGTAGATGTTATATACATCTAAGTGTGTCTACCTAGAATTTTAAACAATTAATTTTATTGGTCCACATCAATAAAATTATGAAAATTTTCAAATTATAATATTATATTTAATAAAAAATATAAAAGATAAAGAAATTATGTATAATTTTTTATTAACAACAAAAGACAAACATGCTATTAAATTAGGAAAATTATTAATTTAAAATAGTGACTTCAATTATATAAATAACTAAGAATAAATATAATTGTAAAATAGTGGTTTCAATTCCATATTCATATATTGTATTGGTTTTTTTTTTTTTTTTGGCAACAATTTCTTCTCATTACTTAAACTTCCATACCATAATATAACTAGAGGGAATTATACATCCTCTTTGATAATGACAATACAAATTAAAAACATTAAAGCAGATAGAGTGTGATCAGATGACAACGAATTCAAGACTAGGCTCGAATGCGTCGATAGGATAAACTTGAAAGTAGTGGAAACTAAACTTCTGGTGATGATTGTGATGTCCTCGAGGATACCAAGAAGTTCAGGAACACAAGAGCCTGAGATGATGGCTCTAACCAATTGTAAGGATTCAGATTCTACCGAGAAAGTCCTTATTTCTTCAGAGGCAGTTTGGGAAAGACATGCACGGATTGACACCACATGCAAAGAAGCCTTGGATTTACTCAGATGACCCTCATGTTGGCATTTAACATCTGTGAGGGTTTCGGGGAAGGGTATGGACACCACATGCAACTTTGCATTGGATTTACTCCGGTTACCCTCTTGTTCGGTAACACCGAACTCAGCTGAGGTGAACAGTACGAAGCTTTGCATAACTGTTGGGCTAAAAGCCAATAGGAGCAACTTGGGCCAGACCCATTTTGCATATTCATCGATCCCAAAAATGGAAATCGAGATATTGGAAGATAAAGCGTACGACGTCGGAGGGAGAGGATCTCCGGCCAGTCAGGAAGATATGACCATGAAGGATGACTGGAGGCGGTTGAAACAACCGGCGAGGCGTGTCTTAGGAGCGGCAGATTTAGATATAGAAATCCTGAAACTCGCCGGTGGACTATTACTTGAAGACGTCGAGATTTGATGTGAGAGTCATCGAGGTTCTGACGCCGTAAGCAGCGTATCTTGATGGACTGACTCCGGTAGATCTGGCGGATCCGGTGGGTGGAGAATGTTCTGCGACGAGTCGGAGGCCCTACAGAGAAGCAGTGGCTGTCGTGAGCTTGAAAAGTTTCGAGCAGTCGTCGCCGGCAACGAGGCCAGACGGCGGAGATGATGAACAGAGCGGTAACGGGTCTTGCCGGGATTCATGGAGGAAGGGAATGGACGGAGGTAAGTGAACGAATCTGCGTCGGAAGAGTTCTCACCGGAGACGGTGACACCGGCGAAAAGAGATACGGTTCTTCACAAGGCTGAAGATCCCGAGAAGGTAGAGTTGCGCCGATTAGAAGGAGGAGGATTGTTGCCGGAGATTTGAAGCCATGTTGAAACTCGGTCAGCGGCTACCTCGAACTCTGGGTCTAGGAGCGTTTAAGATCTAGGGAGAACTCGCTAGATTTAAGTCACTGTATATTGTCTTGGTTTCAAAATCAATTTTTTCATAGATAAGAGAGCAAGAGTTGTGCTTATTAGTTTGGTTTTCGATTTGTAGATTAAATTGAAAATTTGTATTGATTAAAGTAGCTAAGGAAGGAGAATAATTTTTGACTTTCTTGATTTTTTTTTAAATTTTTTCATAGAAAACAGATATAACGAGAATGAAACTGAATATGATGGAAAAATTTATTCACTGTGATTAGAAGAATTGTGAGGTATAATCATTGAAAAATCATTTAAAAATTACCACAACTAACCAAACTAAATATGCTACCAGACAAACGTCTGATCTTTACCTCTATAAGATAAAACTGACAAAAAAATATATTTAATTCGTCGATCTACTATGATTTTAAATTAGTTTAAAAATTCATTTCATATTCATCTATTGTCTTGATTTCAAAATTAAAGTTATCATGAATATGAAAGCAAGAATTGTGTTTATTAGTTTATTTTTCAATTTAGTAGATTTTTTTTTTTGAACAGCTAATTCATTAAAAGGAGGAATTACAAAGCCGCAGTGGTGCGGGAAAAGTTCCAGAGGGATCGCTTTGCCAAAGCATCAGCCCTTCCGTTAGCTAAACAAGGAATAAAAACAAAGGAGATAGAAGAAAACATAAACGCAAGGACTTTAATATTGAAGAGGAGTCCGTAGATCTCCTTGATTGGTTCTTGCAACGTAATCGCTCGGACAAGGTCTCGAGCGTCGGATTTGAGGCAGAGATTGGTGAAGCCCATCTCCAGGGCATGACTTAGAGTTGCGCGAATGGCCAGTGCTTCCACCATCAACGGAGAGTTGACAAAAGGTTCCGCAGATTGTCCGTGGCTTACTTCAGATTGATCGTGATCGAGGAACAGCCACCCGAACCCTGCTGATTTACTATCTTCTCGCCAAGTCGCATTAGAGTGGCAAATGGTTTCTCCTATGCCAGTTTGTCGCTGAAGTCTTTCGTAGGTGTCGGGTTTGACTGGGGTCTTCATGAGCTGTGCCGCTTGCCACTCTCTTGCATCTTGTAATGATTTTGTGCAGGTTTCAGCTGCAGTGAAAACAGGCGGTGGTTTCGTGAGGTCCAAATAGCCCAACAAATCCATGGGAATAGCGGGCCTACTCCCACACCAGATGGGGGAAGACAAACCATGTGTTTTGCCATTGTGAGGGCTGAAGTAAAATCTGAGAAAACAGAGGAGTCTATCCCAGTTTTTAAAGGTGCGAGAGACCAAACCTGTTTAGCAAAGTGGCAGTGGAAAAACAGATGTTATGATGTTTCAAGCTCACCGCAGTGAATACATCAAGAGTTAGCTAGCATCCCGCAAGTGAGAAGATTGTCTCCCACCGGAAGCGCACGTTGAACGATTTTCCAGAGGAAAAGTTTTAGTTTTGGGGAGAATTTACCGTTCCAAATTTCTGCGTGCCAATTGAGGTTATCTGGATTTTGGGCTTCCAGTTGAGCCGCCTCCGCCACTGACACATGGTATCCAGATTTTGTGGAGTAGTCTCCCGATTTATTTGGAAGCCAAACATGCGAATCCTCAGCTCCTTGTTTGCTGGGTCTGATGCAGAGAATTTCAGACATGTACTCAGTTATAATCTCATCAATCATTGCTCTGTTCCATTCCAATGTATTCCCATCGATGAGGTCTGAGACTGTTAGATCTTTCATGTTCAAAGTAGGAGGACCAAATGGAGTGCGAGGGGACGAGAAAGAGAGCCAAGGTTCAGTCCATATGGAAGTATTTTTTCCATTCCCAATAACTTTTCCTAGCTTTTTAATAAGGAGATCTCGGCCCAACAATATCCCACGCCAACCATGAGAAGAAGTAGTTGGTGGCTGAGCTTCAAGGAAAGATCTATCATGTGAGTATTCCCCAATCAGAACCCGAGCTAGGAGACAGTTTGGCCGGAAACCCAAACCCCCATCTTTTTTTTGATTTTGCAAGCTTTGCCCACACCGTCCAGCACATCTTCTTTTTCCCCGGTTTTGCTTCCCACCAAAATCTAGTTAACGCAGATTGGATCCTTTTACACAAACTTACATGAAGTTTAAAGCAACTCATCGAGTAAGTGGGAATGGCTGATAGCACCGATTTGATCATAGTGAGATTTCCAGCAAGTTATAATAACTGTGATGGCCAGTTGATTGCTTTCTGTCAAATCCGGTCTACAATCTGTGTGAACAAGTCTTTTTCCTTTTACCAAAGTTTTCTGGAAGTCCCATATATTTGCCTTGACCTCCCTCCTTGTCTATACCGAGAGTGAGCTTCACTTGATCACATATTTTTGGTGGTGTTTTCTTTGAGAAAGTGATTGAAGATTTCTGCTTATTAATCACTTGTCTAGCCACTTTTTCATAAGATTTCAAGATGTTCAAAAGGGCCTCACAGGAACGGGGGTTTGTTTTACAGAAGAACATGGTCTCGTTCGCAGACAAGAGGTGATTAATCCTCGGGCTTCCCCTTGAAACACGTATACCCAAATGCAAACCACTGTCCTGGCTGCTTTGCAAAGTCCAGAAAGTACCTCGATCTCCGCACAAGATGAAGATATAAGGGGAGAGGGTATCTCCTTGACGAATTCCTTGGTGAGGAGTAACCGAGCCTTGAGCTGATCCGTTGACTAGGAAGGAGTAGGAGAATGTGGATATGTACTGGAAAATCCAATTTATCCACTTTGGATGGAAGCCAAATCGTTCCAGCACAGTAATGCATGATGAAATCCCATTCTAGCCGATCGTATGCTTTACTCATGTCCGTTCTCACGGCCATGGAGCAGTGTTTTGTCGCTCCCGATCCCTTGAGAAAGTGCAAGGTTTCATATGTGATAAGGACGTTGTCGGAGATGGCTCTACCAGGGACAAAAGCCGATTGGGTTTCAGAAATGAAGGAGTCGAGAACTGGTTGGAGGCGCATGGTGAGGATCTTGGAGATTATTTTATAGTATACATTGCATACAGCTATTGGACGGTAATCCGCTACCGTTTTTGGGCTCTGAATCTTTGGGATAAGGCGGACGTGTGTGTTGTTTAAAGATCTCTGAAGAATACCAGAAGAGAGAATCTCCTTTATTTCCGAAGTGATTTCCGCTCCTACAATTTCCCAATTCGATTGGAAGAAGCTGGCTGAGAACCCGTCGGGACCTGGAGCTTTGTCGGGATGTACATAGAATAAGGCTGCGCGGACCTCTTCATTGGTTAGATCGGCAATGAGCACTTATTTTGTTTCTCGAGAGATGCACGACTTTAGAGTACGAGCTACTATTTCGGCACAGTTTGTAGATCTCGAAATGAAGATATCTTGGAAATAAGAGAAAATAACTTGCACGATTTCTTCTTCCTCAAAAACAGCTTGACCCTCAGTAGTTTCAATGATGAAAAAATCTTTTGACGGTTCTTCTGCCTTGCGTAATAGCATGGAAATATCCAGAGGTTTTGTCTCCCAGGGAAAGCAAGAGGGTTCTGCTTCTCTGTCTCCAAAACTCTTCTTCTTCTTTATAGGCTTTCTTCAGTTTTTGATTTATCTTAGTGATCAAGCTTTCATTCGGGTCACTTGAAGTCATTGCTTTTTCCAGATTATCCTTTTCCAACGATATAATCTTCTGACTGTTGATATGATGGTTGTGATTCCAGCGTGATAAGGCTTTTCAGCAGCTTGCAATTCTATGTTCCACTGAGTCGAGAGGATTTGCAGTCCAAATTTTGGCAATGAGTCTTGTAATCTCAGGGTTTTCCTTCATTCTTCTATCATATCTGAATAAGCCACCCTTTTTTTGGTTCACTGGTTCGAAGAAGGAGACTACCGGGCAATGATCTGAACCCTCAAAATTAAGGTAGCTGCACTGACCCGAAGGGAAAAGCTCAGCCCAAGCACTATTAGATAGGGCTCGGTCGAGTCGACAATGGACGAGATGGGTGTGACGGATTCCACGCCAAGAGAGATTGTTGCATGAATGTCGAAGGTCGTATAAGTCACACTCAGAAAAGAAAGCTCGGAAGTCGCAAAAAGTACCTTCAACTCTGATCGGGCCGCCTGATTTTTCAGAGTTGTCAATGATGTCGTTAAAATCGCCTGTAAGGAACCATGGGCCATCTCGAGTTGTGGAGAGACCGATGAGATCAGCCCAGATTGCTTTTCGTTTTGATTTATCAGGTTCTCCGTAAACGAAGGTTGCGAAGAAGATACGTTGCTTATAAGAGAGTTGTGTGTCAATAAAATTGTTGCAAGAAGATAAGATTTTTAATTCCAACTCTTTTTTCCAAAACAATACAAGCCCTCCACCACAAGGGCTATGAGGTGGAACAATCGAGTGAGAGTAGGATACTAAGAAGTCCAGAGTCTTGAGGACGAAATCATCGTTGTTTTTCGTCTTCATGAGGAATAAGATATATGGAGTGATGCTTTTGTGAAGCTTCTCTAAACGATGAACTGTTATGGGATTCCCCAACCCACAACAGTTCCAACTCACTACTTTTAAGGAAGAGGACCTTGCGGATTCTGAAAATCCACTGCCTCCTTTGAGATTCTTGGAATGAGGTTTATACGAGGTGCTGCTCTTCGTGAGGTTTGCTGATTCCCTGCCACTTGTGGGTTTGATCACAGGGAGGGAGAGCCATGAGCTTCTCGATTCCCCATCTGTTCAGGGAGTGAAGGTGCTCTGCCTAGAGATGTTCGAGAGCTTAGGGAGTTACAGATTTGTTGGGCTTTTTGCTCGCGTGAACTTGTTCCAGCAATAGGCTTTGGAGATTGTTTTGTCGTCTTTGTCGTCTTTTTATTTGGGGGGCGCCCTCTTCTCTTCTTCTTGGGTTCGAGGGGATTTTCCTCGGCATTATCGACTATGACAACGGCTTCCCCCACAGCTGTTATGTCTCTGGCTCTGGAACTTTCTCCTTGGAGCCGAGCATTTGATGTGAAGATATTTGCTGCAGTTTCAGCCATCAAGCCCCTATCTTCTCCTTGTAGAACTCGCTGTTGTCTTGCGGCGCTTTCGATGGGGTCCCCACATTTGATATAACGAATGGTGACCTCTTGTAATTCCTCTAGGATATCCTCATCAGTTTGGATAGGAGGTAGAGGCGGAAAAGCTTCCCTGTCTAAATTTCTCTCCAGAGGTGTAGCCGAGAGTTCAGAGCTGTTTTGTTTTTCGCTATTTGCTTTTTCTCTCCATATTTGATGTGATGGTGATTTGTATGATTGCGCTTGAGCGTTGATTTGGGGGGGGCCCGCAGGTCGCGACTAGGATCTCTCTCTCACATTGTGGCTGATAACGAAAAGCAGGTGTCCTGTCCCTTCGGTAAGAATGGGAGTCTGCAGGAGGCTTACGGGTAATTGTGTGTCTGGAAAGCTCAAGATGGTGCTCTCCCAAACCCAGATCTGGGTCTTCTGATCCGGGATGGGATCGAGTGGGCTCCAGACTCCTTTGGGAGGATCTTTCACTAAAAAGTCTCTCGTATTTGTCCCTCCTTTGACTGAAATGTTTTCCTCCATTATTAGTTGGCTTGTGAAGGTGCAAATTTGGGCCTCGTTGCGGCTTAGCAGAACTTTCCTGGTGATAGCCTTTTATTTTCTGCTTTTTGGGACATAGCTCTGTTTTGTGGGAGAGTCGGTTGTAGTAGGAGCAGTGGTTCTCCAGTTTTTCATACTCCAAACGCACCACTGCCTCTTCTCCTCCAGGGAAGTCCACGATGGTCTCCTTTAAAAGGGGTTGTAGACCATCAATCAAGATCCTGAGTTTTGCGGCAGTTGGGGTGATTTCAGAATCCTTAATGCTTCCTAGTTCCTTACCAATCTTAAAAACAAGTTCTTTTTTCAGATAGTGAAGCGGGATTCCTTTGAACCGAATCCAAAAAGGAATATGAGAGGGGAAGTTTGGGGAGATGATTGGCTCCCATCGTTGAAGGATTAGCATCCACTTCGAGAAATGGTACGGGCGATTGTGAAGGACTTTTTCGAGATCCTCTTCAGAGTCAAAGCGGAATAGGAAGCAATTGTCTCCGAGGTCATAACCAATGGCTTTTCCTATGATTTCCCAGCATTTAGAAATGAAGGGGATCATTGCCCAGAGACGTTGTTCCGCCAGATTAGTTAGACGACCAATGAGTGATAGTGCATTCTCCTGAATAAGGTCAGAGGTGTCGATTTATGGGGCTTTGACCCGCTTACGAGGTGGAGATGGGGAGTCCGAGCTGAGTTTCCTTTCCCCTTTTCTGCATATGTGAAGTGACGCGCCATTGTTTCAGAAACAGCGGAGGAGGATGGTTCAATGGGCGCTCTAAGAAGAATGTCGGAGGAGATTTCACAGGATTTGTCGGAACGTTGTATGAAGTCGATGACACAAATTTGCAGATTAGAGTTGACGAAACAGTTTTCAGAACTGGTTCTAGAGAGTAAGCAGAACAGGGAGCTACGCGGAGGAGTACTGTTTTTCTCTTATGGCAGGAGCGGGCCTAAACATGAAATCCATGGTGGTGACGGCCATTGGTTGTAGCTTCGGGAACGGTGAGACAGACCCACCGACCAAGGTCGGGGATGGAACCCGGGGAGAAGGCGTGAAAAAACTGTCTCGTAGAAAGTGCATGATGGGAGATAATGTTAGCACACACTTTCTTTTTATATTGAGGATATAGCTAAAATCAATTTAGTAGATTAAATTAGAAATTTGTATTGGTATATGATATATCATGGTTTTTACCCTTTTTTGACCATGATATAAGTCCGTTTTATAGAGTCTTTCTACTATTTTGTAGTGTTTTAGAGTCTTTTACAGGTTTTAGCACGTTTGGAGCATAATTGGAGATATTGGAGCTTTCTGGAGCATTTTAGAGCAAAACAAAGATCATGTAGCTGAGAAGTCGATTTGAAGCCTCAATATCGATCGATACTACCCTAGTATCGGTCGATACTCACTGCAGCAAGACAGAAGTCGAGAATTTTATGAAGAGTTAAAGAATTGCAAAATTGCCCAGAATACTTTATAATTTACAATTTAGCCCAAAACGTGTTTTAGGATATAATTAGGTTTTTGAGCCACTTTTGTTGGTTACGCGGGATTTACGCTTGATTCTATTCTGAGTTTTGTGAGAGAGCTTTATGAGAGAGACAAGTCTGAGACTCTGTTCGTCCGAGAGAAGATTTCGAACCCTCTTGTTACTCTACTTTTTATTATTTTATCTGAGTATTATTGCAGTTATGTTTATTGTTTCAATTACCATGTCTGAGTAGTTCTCTTGTTAGGTTCAGGGTTCTCATAATGGTTTTCTCTGAATGTTAGGTTAATTGAATGATTAGGATTCACCATCTGAATTAGTTCTTCGCCTTAGGTTGTTCTCAAAGCTAATTCTAGCCTGATCACCTAGAACTTAGATCTTAGGATAATTGGTTAGGCACGAGAGTATGATTAATTACCTGATAGAACTTAGGGTGAGCAAAATAACTATTCGCAAAGAGATTTGGTTTAGTTGTTTTGTGAACAAATCAAACTTGAACTAAAAGCTGGTTTAGACTTTAGGATTCACAAAGAGATTTGGAATTCTAGGATTTATACTTAGATAGTTTTCGCAACGAGAGTTGGTTAGCTATACTTTAGTGATTTGTGTTCAAGAATCGCGCTAAATCTGAATCCTGTTAGTTAGTTTATCTACATTCATTGAATTCCTGAGAATTGCCCTGAATCTATCTTTCTTCCAATCGACTTACAACACATTTAATTTACGCATTGCTTTCAATTACATCTTTTGGTTTAGCTTAATTCGAATCTATATAATCAATTGTGCGATATCTGGAGTTCTTGTGTTCGACCCCTGCATATACTACAACAACTGATTTAGTACTTATAGGGTATTAATTTGAGCATATCAAATTTGGCGCCGTTGCCGGGGACTCAATTTCGCCATTAGATTTTAGCTAAGAATATCGACTAAATCGTTGAGTATCGATCGACACTCTAGTGGTATCGGTCGATACCCTTCGCGTTTTTTGTTTACTTACGTTCTTGATCTTTTGTGTTTCAGGTTGCATGCCTAATCGAGAAACCAAGAGAAACAAGAACACTCAGCTTGTTGATCTGTCAAACGAGCAGCTAGCACATTTGGAACGCACACTCAGAAAAGCAAAGATGAACAACAACCTAGTGGTTTTGATTCAGGATGAGGCTGGTACTTTCAGAGAGCGAAAAGGTCAATTGTGCAATGAGAGAGGACAACGACTTAATGGAGATGGGAACGTTATTGCCCCTCCAGCTGCTTTAAATGCTGAGAACGCTGCAGTTGAGCATGGTAGAACAATTGGTGAATGCAACAGACCTGATCAGTTCTACGCAAATCGATCAGCGATTCGTCCTCCTACCTTTCAGAGAAACGACTTTGAGCTGAAGCCTGCATACTACACTCTTGTGGGTCAGCACACTTTTCATGGTCTTTCTAATGAACACCCCATGGATCATATAGAGAAGTTCGAGGATTTGGTCTCTAGCATCAAATGCAATGGAGTATCTTACGACTACCTATTCTGTAAGCTTTTCCCATACTCTCTTGGTGGGGATGCTTCTTATTGGCTCAAGCAATTACCAGCTGGGTCATTGACTACGTGGGATGAGACTAAGACTGCGTTCCTGAATAACTTCTATGACGATGCGAGATCAGAAGAGTTTAGGAACAAGATTTCCCAGTTTTCTCAGGGAACGACTGAGGCTTTCAAGGCTGCTTGGGCGAGATTCAGATCGTATCAGAGGGATTGTCCACATCATGGGTACACTATGGTCCAATTGCTAAGTTTCTTTTTCAGAGGGATTGATTGGAGATACCAGATGGCGTTGGACTCTGCAAGCAATGGAAACTTATTTACCAAATATCCTGATGATGCTTACCAGCTGATTGAGAATTTTGCGTCTAGCAATAGCACCCAGAGTGCTGACATGGAGCGTAGGAAGCTAGCTGGTGGTATGGAAGGTTCACATATTGCTGTAATTTGTTGATGGGCAAGCAGCAGAAAGCTGTTCACTTTGCAGATGATGTCGAGGTTTTCAATGAGGATGAGGTAGAGGATGTTAACTACATTGGTGGTTCTAGTTTTCAGGGTCAGAGGAATCAATACAACAACAACCGAAACTTCAACAACAACTTTCAGCAAGGAGGGTTCAATCCCTCAGGTTTTGGAGCGAATACCTTTGCCCAAAAACCAATGCAAAACAACGATTACATAAGGAACTATGGGAGTTCGTCCTATCAACCTCCACCGCCCAAGACTCAGGAGAGTAAGATCGAGGCTATGCTTGAACAGCTGGTTCAAGGGCAGGATAAGATGACAGTGAGCTTTAATGGGAAGTTGGATGATCTTTACACAACCTTGAATGGAAGGATCGAAACTCTCAGCATGAGCCAAAAGAAGTTGGAAACTCAGGTTGCTCAAACTTCAGAAGCTGTGAAAAGACAAGAGGGTGTTCTTCCAGGTAGAGGAGAAAACCCAAGGAGGGAGCACATCAATGCAATCACTCTGAGGAGTGGAAAAGAGGTGAATACAGGAGTAAAAGGTGGCTTACCTGCAGAGAATTTCGTCGATCTCGACGATGAGGATTCTGAAATCCCCAGGGTATCAATCGATACACCCCAGTGTTGATCGACACCAGTCAAAATACTGAAACGGGATGACCCTAGAACCCGTGTATCGATCGACACTCCTAAGGTGTCGGTCGATACTGAGCCTACTGTCGAGCAGACACCTGAGATTTCGAATGCGGTGCCTAAAGTTGTTGCAGAACGAGTCTACATACCAAGGGTACCTTATCCCAGAGCTGTTGGGAAGACTAAGAAGGAGGTAGAAGACTCTAGATGCAAGCAGATATTGGACAAGCTGATTGTTGAACTTCCTTTCCTCGATGCTATTAAGACTTCTCCAGCTTTCAGAAGATATGTCAAGAAGATGGTGTCTAGCAACATGAACCTTGAAGAAGGATGTGTGATGCTTACTCAGGAGTGCAGTGCAATCTTAACCAACATAATCCCAAAGAAACTTCCAGATCCAGGGAGCTTTGTGTTGGATTGTACGATATTCACGGAAAGGTTCGAGCGTTCTCTATGTGATCTTGGCTCGAGTGTAAACCTCATGCCATACTCAGTTGCCAAGAGGATGGGTATGACAGACTTCACATCCACCAGGATATCTTTGATACTTGCTGATCGCTCAGTGCAACTTCCAGAGGGGCTACTCGAAGATGTTCCAATTAAGATCGGGAATTGCTTGATCCCGACTGATTTCATTGTCCTGAAGTATGATGCTGAGCCCAAAGATCCTCTTATCTTGGGCAGACCATTCCTTGCAACCGCTGGTGCATTGATTGATTGCAGGAATGGGAAGATAGCTCTTAACATCGGTGATTTGGTCATGACTTTTAACATGGAGAAGATGATGAAGAGACCAACCATCGATGGGCAGACTTTCTTCGTTGATACTTTCACGGACATTGCTGAAGAGTACTTCTTGGAGATGCATCCTGAAGATCCATTGGAGAGGGTATTGGTTTGTTCAGCTGAATCTGAGGTTTTCTTGAGTGAAGACGCTGCTGGTTACTCGAAGATGCTCGACACTGCACCATCAGTATCGATCGATACTCCTTTAGTATCGGTCGATACCCTACGACCAGACAGGGAGTTGGTCGAATGTTCCAAGCAAGCTGCTAAGCTTGGAGATTGGAGCGAGGAGAAAGCTCCTAAGGTGGAACTCAAGCCACTTCCAGCCAATCTAAGGTATGGTTTTCTTGGCCCTAATTCCACATACCCTGTGATTATTAATGCTTCTTTGAACAACGCAGAGGTTGCCTTACTGTTGAGCAAGCTGCGCATGTATCGCAAAGCTCTTGGCTATTCTCTTGATGACATTTCAGGTATATCACCGGATCTGTGCATGCATAGGATTCATCTTGAGGACGAGTCAAAGGCTGTCATTGAGCATCAGAGGAGGCTGAATCCAAATCTGAAAGAAGTGGTTAAGAAGGAGGTTATGAAGCTCTTGGATGCAGGGGTTATCTATGCCATCTCAGACAGTTCTTGGGTTAGTCCAGTGCACGTTGTTCCTAAGAAAGGAAGGATAACTATGGTGAAGAATGAGAAGGATGAGTTGATTCATACTAGGACTATCACTGGGCATCAAATGTGCATTGACTACAGGAAGTTGAATGCGGCCACAAGGAAAGATCACTTCCCATTGCCTTTCATTGACCAGATGTTAGAGAGGTTAGCTAGTCATCCCTACTACTGTTTTCTCGATGGGTATTCAGGTTTCTTCCAGATTCCTATTCATCCAGATGATTAGGGGAAGACGACTTTTACATGTCCTTATGGCACATTCGCATACAGGAGAATGCCATTTGGATTGTGTAATGCTCCAGCTACTTTTCAGAGAGGCATGATGTCTATCTTCACAGACATGATTGAGGACTTTATGGAGGTGTTCATGGATGATTTTTCAGTATATGGATCATCGTTCAAGGACTGTTTGGCTAACTTGTGCAAGGTGCTACAGAGGTGCGAAGAGAAACACTTGGTCCTTAATTGGGAAAAGTGTCATTTTATGGTTCAGGATGGCATCGTTCTTGGGCACAAGGTTTCTGAAGCTGGGATCGAGGTTGATAAGGCTAAGATTCAGGTTATGACAGGTCTGCCACCACCGATTTCTGTGAAGGATATTAGAAGTTTTCTGGGTCATGCTGGGTTTTACAGGAGATTTATCAAAGATTTCTCCAAGATAACCCGCCCACTCACCGCCCTATTATGCAAGGAGACCCAATTCAATTTCACACCA
Organism: Eutrema heterophyllum; assembly: GCA_002933915.1. Classification (NCBI taxonomy): domain Eukaryota; kingdom Viridiplantae; phylum Streptophyta; class Magnoliopsida; order Brassicales; family Brassicaceae; genus Eutrema; species Eutrema heterophyllum. The sequence continues at coordinate 463,926 of PKMM01019763.1, forward strand.
GAGTGTCTTGCAGCCTTTGAGGAGATTAAGAAGGTATTGGTGAGTGCTCCTATTGTGAAACCTCCTGATTGGACTTTGCCTTTCGAGATTATGTGCGACGCCAGCGATTTTGCTGTCGGTTCTGTTATGGGTCAGCGGAAAGAGAAGAAACTTCATGTTATCTATTATGCCAACAAAACGTTGGATGATGCTCAGAGGAACTACAACACAACAGAGAAGGAATTACTTGCGGTCGTTTTCTCTTTTGACAAATTTTGACCATACTTGATTGGGAGCAAAGTAATTGTTCACACAGATCATGCTGCTCTTAAGTATCTGATGCAGAACAAGGATCTCAAGCCTCGTCTTTGTCGTTGGGTCCTTTTGCTCCAAGGGTTTGATATTGAGATAAAGGACAAGAAAGGAGTAGAGAATGGAGTTGCTGATCATCTTTCGCGGTTGAAGCTCGATTCAGACGTGCCCATTGATGATCAACTACCTGAGGAGTCAGTTTACTTCATTGAAACTGGGTTTCAAAGTGACTTCAACGAAAATCTGCAATTCCCACGAATTGCAGGTTTCGGTATTGATCGACAGTCCCCTGGTGTCGGTCGATACCCGACGGTTTCTGAACCTGTTCTGACCGTGGAACGCCTTGGTGCTTCTGAGGAGTATCTCGTTGCTGCAGCTGACTCCGATCTCCCATGGTATGCTGATATTGCCAACTTCCTCGCTGCAGATACAGAGCCACATCACCTAAAGAAATATGCCAAGAAGAAGTTTCTGCGAGACATAATGCGCTACTTTTGGGATGAGCCTTACCTGTATAAACATTGTTCTGATGGTATATACAGGAGATGCATTGCTGAATCGGAGGTACCTGAGGTTTTGTTTCACTATCATGGTTCTGAGTATGCTGGACACTTTGCTACTTTCAAGACGGTGTCCAAGGTTCTTCAAGTAGGCTTATGGTGGCCTACTATGTTTAAAGATGCTCATACCTTCATCTCGCAGTGTGATATGTGTCAGAGGAGAGGGAAGATCAGTAAGCGACATGAGATGCCACAGAATTTCATCCTTGAGGTTGAGATTTTCGATTGCTGGGGTATCGATTTTATGGGTCCTTTTCCTTCGTCGTGCAAGAACCAGTACATTCTAGTTGCGGTGAATTATGTCTCCAAATGGGTGGAGGCCATTGCTAGTCCAACCAACGACTCTTCGGTGGTTCTTAAGCTGTTTAAGACCATCATCTTTCCACGATTAGGAGTGCCTCGTATTGTTATAAGTGATGGTGGCAGTCATTTCATCAACAAGGTTTTCGAGAAGTTACTGAAGAAGCATGGTGTGAATCATCGTGTGGCTACTCCATATCACCCTCAAACATATCTGACAAAGGAACCCATGTGTTTAAAAGTGACAGTATCTCTCTCCCCTGCTATAAGTTAATAAATAAGAGCATAAAAGATGAAATGATTTTCTTATGAGTAGAGGGTTAGATATGTTTCCAGCGATCCCATTATTCTACTTGGTGAGGGATGATCACATAGAGGATTGGAAGCGAGGCTAGGATTTTCCTATGATGCCATTATTCGCCTACAACCTTTGATACATTGAGAGGGAAGAACCGGGGATTCGGTGGCAAACACCATCAATACTCGCGTCTCAAACCTTGATTTGTATATGCGAATCTAAAAAAAAAAAAAAAAAAAAGAGAACAAAATAAGAAATAAGTCTGGGGGAGAGAAAGTGATACAAAAAGTGTGAAATTGGGTGGTTCCTTGTCATGATATTGTATGGGAAAGAATCTAGAAGGTTCTTGGTATTAATCACAGCGATGAAACTGGCGATTATGGGTTTAATTGAATGAAGCTGCGAAATAATGTGTGTAGTCTCGGGAAGCTGTGAATGTCTACGGAGAAGTACATGGTGGTTAGATTTGGAACTGGTTAGGTGACATTTGGGTGCTTGGGAAAAGGGTCATTGCAGTGTTTCAAGAACAAGTGAGTCTCCGTGTTTTCAAACTTCTTTCTCTGGTTTAGTCTTCTATTTGCTTGAGGGCAAGCAAAGGCAAAGTCTGGAGGAGTTGATATATCATGGTTTTTACCCCTTTTAAGCCATGATATAGGTCCGTTTTATAGAGTCTTTCTACTATTTTGTAGTGTTTTAGAGTATTTTACATGTTTTAGCACGTTTGGAGCATAATTGGAGATATTGGAGCTTTCTGGAGCATTTTGGAGCAAAACAAAGATCATGTAGCTGAGAAGTCGATTTGAAGCCTCATTATCGATCGATACTACCCTAGTATCGGTCGATACTCACTGCAGCAAGACAGAAGTCACGACTTTTATGAAGAGTTGAAGAATTGCAAAATTGCTTAGAAGACTTTATTATTTACAATTTAGCCCAAAACGTGTTTTAGGATATAATTAGGTTTTTGAGCCACTTTTGTTGGTTACGCAGGATTTACGCTTGATTCTATTCTGAGTTTTGTGAGAGAGCTTTCTGAGAGAGACAAGTCTGAGACTCTGTTCGTCCGAGAAAAGATTTCGAACCCTCTTGTTACTCTACTTTTTATTATTTTATCTGAGTATTATTTCAGTCATGTTTATTGTTTCAATTACCATGTCTGAGTAGTTCTCTTGTTAGGTTTGGGGTTCTCATAAGGGTTTTCTCTGAATGTTAGGTTAATTGAATGATTAGGATTCACCATCTGAATTAGGTCTTCGCCTTAGGTTGTTCTCAAAGCTAATTCTAGCCTGATCACCTAGAACTTAGATTTTAGGATAATTGGTTAGGCACGAGAATGCGATTAATTACCTGATAGAACTTAGGGTGAGCAAAATAACTATTCGCAAAGAGATTTGGTTTAGTTGTTTTGTGAACAAATCAAATTTGAACTAAAAGCTGGTTTAGACTTTAGGATTCGCAAAGAGATTTGGAATTATAGGATTTAGACTTAGATAGTTTTCGCAACGAGAGTTGGTTAGCTATACTTTAGTGATTTGAGTTCAAGAACCGCGCTAAATCTGAATCATGTTAGTTAGTTTATCTACATTCATTGAATTCCTGAGAATTGCCCTGAATCTATCTTTCTTCCAATCGACTTACAACACATTTAATTTACGCATTGCTTTCAATTACATCTTTTGGTTTAGCTTAATTCGAATCTATATAATCAATTGTGCGATATCTGGAGTTTGCATATAGTTTAACAACAACAAATTAATACCCTATAAGTACTAAAGCAGTTGTTGTAGTATATGTAGGGGTCGAACACAAGAACTTCAGATATCACGCAATAGATTATATAAATTCGAATTAAGCTAAACCAAAAGATGTAATTGAAAGCAATATGTAAATTAAAAGTGTTGTAAGTCAATTGGAAAGAAGATAGGCTCAGGGTATTTCTCAGGAATTCAATGAATGTAGATAAACTAACTAACATGATTCAGATTTAGCGCGGTTCTTGAACTCAAATCACTAAAGTATAGCTAACCAACTCTCGTTGCGAAAACTATCTAAGTCTAAATCCTAAAATTCCAAATCTCTTTGCGAATCCTAAAGTCTAAACCAGCTTTTAGTTCAAGTTTGATTTGTTCACAAAACAACTAAACCAAGTCTCTTTGCGAATAGTTATTTTGCTCACCCTAGGTTCTGTCAGGTAATTAATCGTACTCTCGTGCCTAATCAATTATCCTAAGATCTAAGTTCTAGATTCGTCAACCTAGAATTAGCTATGAGAACAACTTATGGTGAAGAACTAATTCAGATGGTGAATCCTAATTAACTAATTAACCTAACATTCAGAGAAAACTCTTATGAGAACCCTGAACCTAACAAGAGAACTACTCAGACATGGAGAATGAAAACAACATGATTGAATAGATCATCAAAGAAATCAATAAGAAACAGGAGTTCAGAGTTGTCTCTCTAAAAAGCATAGTAGAATAAAGCTTAGCCAACCAAAGTGGCTGAAAAACCTAATTATAATGCTAAAACACGTTTTGAGCTAAATTGTAAATAATAAAGTCTTTTAGACCAAGGTGCAAATTCTCCAGACTTGTAAAAAGCCGCGTTTCCTTATCCATGGACGACGGTATCGACCGATACCATAAGTGGTATCGATCGATACTCGGGCAGTGACGCGCTTCCTTCCTTCATGGTATCAGTATCGATCGACACCAGGTGGTGTCGGTCGATACAATGGCTTCAAATCGCTACACGATCTCTGCTTTGCTCCAAAAAGCTCCAGAATGCTTCAATATCTCCAATTATGCTCCAAACGTACCTAAAACCTGAAAAGACACTAAAAGACTCCAAAAACACTAGAAAAACTCTAAAAACAAGACCTATATCATTGTCAAAAAGGGGTAAAAACCATGATATATCAACTCCCCCAGACTTAGCCTTTGCTTGCCCTCAAGCAAACAGAAAACCAAACCAGAGAAAGAAGTTTGAAAACACGGAGACTCACATGTTCTTGAAACATTGCAATGACCCTTTTCCCAAGCACCCAAATGTCACCTAACCAGTTCCAAGACTAACCACCATGTACTTCTCCTTAGGCATTCGCAGCTTCCCCAGACTACACACATTATTTCGCAGCTTCATTCAATTAAACCCATCATCGCCAGTTTCATCGCTGTGATTAATACCAAGAACCTTATAGACTCTTTCCCATACAATATCATGACAAAAGAACCACCCAATTTCACACTTTTTGTATCACTTTCTCTCCCCCAGACTTATTTCTTATTTTATTCTTTTTTTTTTTTTTTTTTTAGATTCGCACATACACATCAAGGTATGAGACACGAGTATTGATGGTGTTTGCCACCGAATCCCCGATTCTTCCCTCTCAATGTATCAAAGGGTGTAGGAGAATAATGGCATCATAGGAAAATCCTAGCGTCGCTTCCAACCTTTGTGTGATCATTCCTCACGAAGTAGAATAATGGGATCGCTGAAAATTTTCCTAGCCCTCTACTCAGAAGAAAATCATTTCATCTTTTATGCTCTTATTTATTAACTTATAATAGGGGAGAGAGATACTGTCACTTTTAAACACATGAGTTCCTTTGTCAGATATGAATGAGGAATTAAGTTCTATGAATACTAACCACATCGATGAAGTGCAGAAATTTGGCTCAGGCTTTAAAAGAACTCTGCTAGAAACATGTGTCTTCTAGTTAACTGGTAAGCTTTTAGATTTTTCATTAGTCGATCTAGAACTGATTCTGTAACAATGGTCACTTACAAGCAAAGTCAGAACAATAGATTCAAGAACAAGATCATAATCTCCAACAGGTTTTGACTCAATAAAACAAATTTGACACAAAAACGACTGACTCTAAGAAAAACAAACACGTTGTCAGCAACTACCTCCCCCAGACTTGAACAACACTGTCCCCAGTGTTATCTAGTCTAGAGTTGGTAAAAGAAAAACAGAAGAGCTGAGCGGATTGGTGAAAATCGAAGGAGACGTACCTGGTGACGGGTATCGACCGACACCATGTTGGTATCGATCGATACAAGGGATATTGGTTGATGCCAATTTTGACATCGATCGATCTGTTGCTCACGGTCCCTTAAGAAATACCCAGCTCCTTTGTCGTGTGGATGGTGTCGATCGATACCGGGTGGGTGTCGATCGATACTGCTCTTATGAATCTGCTGCACGTGAAACACAAGACACAAAACCAAAAACAAAAATAATAGAAAAACGTATGTACATACTTACCAGTGGGTTGCCTTCCACCAAGCGCTTGTTTAACGTCACGAGCTTGACTTTGCTCAGGTGATTAGTCGGAACGAGGTTGAGAACTCACTCCCATGCAAGTTCTACAGCTAGACACTTGCAGATTCAGAGTTCTACTTAGCATGCTCTCTATAACCTCTTTTCCTTTCTCTTTCAGCTCCGGAGTAAGAATGACTCTAGCCTTGGAGAATGGTTTTGAGATTCCTTTGCACTTCACCTTGTACTCAATCGAGTCCTCATCACACTTATGAGGGATTAAAGTCACATAGGGAGCACCTTTTACTCCTTTGCTCTTTACCTTCTTCTTTGCCTTAGCTGTTTTGAGAATGTCCGTGACAGTCGGCACCTTAGAAGGTTCTTCCAAGGGATCAGTTACCAATGTCTCTCCTGTGACAATAGCGATGCAAGAGACATGCATGGTAGCTCTTCTAGTAGGAATGGCTTTGTAGTACACCTCCTTGTCAATGTATGAGAACGAGACTCTCTTGCTGGGTGTGTCCATAATGGCACCAACCGTAGCCATAAACGGTCGTCCAAGAATCAGTTGCGTACTAGATGTTGTACTCATCTCCACAACCTGAAAATCAGTAGGAACCAGACAATCTCATGCTTCAACCATCAAATCAGGGATTGTACCGTATGGAAGTGAGGTGATACAGTTCGCGAATGTGAGAGATGCCTTGGGAGATCGAATATCAGCTTTCAATCTCTCTGCAATTGCCCTTGACATGACATTGACGCCAGCCCCCGAGTCAACGATAGACTCTTTGAATTTAACTCCAGAGATAGAGCATGGAACTGAGAATATGCCTGGGTCTTCCCTCTTGGTCAACTGCTTCAATGGTGGTGGTGTGGTTCTTGCCTTTATGAAGAGTGCCTTGATCTCTTCCTCAGTTTCTCTGCAATTTTGGAAGTAACACGCCAAAGGACGGTTCTCAAAAGCTTCCTTAAAAGATATAGTGTGGGGGATCCTCCTGACCATCTTCTCAAAAGCGAGCAACTTCTCCGCAGAAATGGGGTTCATAAGATGTCTAGGTGGTATAGGATATGGCACCTTAGGCTTGTAAACCCTTTCCTCAGTCATCTGCGGCTTCTTCGCAATTTCTGGGTCAGTCTGCGAAGGGTGTCGATCGATACCATATTGGTATCGATCGATACAAGGCTTCTGGATCTCAGTCTCTGTATCGGTCGACACAGGGGGGTGTCAATCGCTGATCGGTTTGCGTAGAACTGATCAGGTATGTTGCATTCACCAATTGTTCTACCACGCTCAACCGCAGCGTTCTCAGCATTTACAACAGCTGGAGGGGCAATAACGTTCCCATCTCCATCAAGTCTTTGCCCTCTCTCATTGCACAATTAACCCTCTCAGTCTCTGAAAGTACCAGCCTCATCCTAAATTAAAACCACTGGGTTGTTGTTCATATTTGCTGGCTTCTGTGCTTTTCTGAGTGTGCGTTCCAAATGTGCTAGCTGCTCGTTTGACATATCAACTAGCTGAGTGTTCTTGTTTCTTCTGGTTTCTCGAGTAGGCATACACCTGAAACACGAAAGATCAAGAACGTAAGTAACCGAAAAAAACACGACGAGTGTCGACCGATACCACTAGGGTGTCGATCGATACTCGACGATTTAGTCGAAATTCTTCACTAAAATCTAATGGCGAAATTGAGTCCCCGGCAACGGCGCCAAATTTGATATGCTCAAATTAATACCTTAAAAAGTACTAAAGCAGTGTTGTAGTATAAGTAGGGGTCGAACACAAGAACTCCAAAATTCACGCAATAGATTATGTAGATTCGAATTAAGCTAAACCAACAGATGTAAATGAAAGCAATGCGTAAATTAAATGTGTTGTAAGTCGATTGGAAGGAAGATAGGCTCATGGTATTTCTCAGGAATTCAATGAATATAGATAAACTAACTAACATGATTCAGATTTAGCGCGGTTCTTGAACTCAAATCACTAAAGTATAGCTAACCAACTCTCGTTGCGAAAACTATCTAAGTCTAAATCCTAGAATTCCAAATCTCTTTGCGAATCCTAAAGTCTAAACCAGCTTTTAGTTCAAGTTTGATTTGTTTACAAAACAACTAAACCAAATCTCTTTGCGAATAGTTATTTTGCTCACCCTAAATTCTATCAGGTAATTAATCGCACTCTCGTGCCTAACCAATTATCCTAAGATCTAAGTTCTAGGTGATCAGGCTAGAATTAGTTTTGAGAACAACCTAAGGCGAAGAACTAATTCAGATGGTGAATCCTAATCATTCAATTAACCTAACATTCAGAGAAAACCCTTATGAGAACCCTGAACCTAACAAGAGAACTACTCGGACATGATAATTGAAACAATAAACATGACTGAAATAATGCTCAGATAAATAATAAAAAGGAGAGTAACAAGAGGGTTCGAAATCTTCTCTCGGACTAACAGAGTCTCAGACTTGTCTCCCTCCAAAAAGCTCTCTCACAAACCTCTGAATAGAATAAAGCGTAATCAAACGTAGCCAACAAAAGTGGCTCAAAAACCTAATTAATAATCTAAAACACGTTTTGGGGCTTATTGCAATTATTAAAGTCTTCTGGGCAATTTTGAAATTCTTCAACTCTTCATAAAAGTCGCGACTTCTATCTTGCTGTAATGAGTATCGACCGATACTAGGATAGTATCGATCGATACTAAGGCTTCATATCGGGTACTCAGCTACACGAACTTCTGTTTTGCTCCAAAATGCTCCAAAAACCTCCAATATCTCCAATCATGCTCCAAACGTGCTAAAACCTGTAAAAGACTCTAAAACACTACAAAATAGTAGAAAGACTCTATAAAACGGACCTATATCATGGCTTAAAATGGGTAAAAACCATGATATATCAACTCCTCCAGACTTTGCCTTTGCTTGCCCTCAAGCAAATAGAAGACTAAACCAGAGAAAGAAGTTTGAAAACACGGAGACTCACCTGTTCTTGGAACGTTGCAATTACCCTTTTCCCAAGCACCCAATTGTCACCTATCCAGATCCAAATCTAACCACCATGTACTTCTCCGTAGGCATTCGCAGCTTCCCCAGACTACACACATTATTTCGCAGCTTCATTCAATTAAACTCATCATCGCCAGTTTCATCGATGTGATTAATACCAAGAACCTTCTAGATTCTTTCCCATACAATATCATAACAAGGAACCACCCAATTTCACACTTTTTGTATCACTTTCTCTCCCCCAGACTTATTTCTTATCATATATATCTTTTTTTATTTTTTATTTTTTAGATTCGCACATACACATCAAGGTATGAGACGCGAGTATTGATGGTGTTTGCCACCGAATCCCCGGTTCTTCCCTCTCAATGTATCAAAGGGTGTAGGCGAATAATGGCATCATAGGAAAATCCTAGCCTCGCTTCCAATCCTCTGTGTGATCATCCCTCACCAAGTAGAATAATGGGATCGCTGGAAACATTCCTAACCCTCTACTCAGAAGAAAATCATTTCATCTTTTATGCTCTTATTTAATAACTTATAACAGGGGAGAAAGATACTATTACTTTAAACACATGGGTTCCTTTCTTAGATATGAATGAGGAATCAAGCTCTATGAATACTAACCACATCGATGAAGTGCAAAAATTTGGCTCAGGCTTTAAAAGAACTCTGCTGGAAACATGTGTGTCTTCTAGTTAACTGGTCAGCCTTTGGATTTTTCATTAGTCGATCTGTAGCTGATTCTGTAACAGTGGACACTCAGAAGCAAAATCAAAACAGCAGATTCAAGAACATGATCATAATCTCCAACAAAATTTTGACTCAATAAAACAAATTTGACACAAAAAAACGACTGACTCTAAGAAAAACAAATACAATGTCAGCGACTACCTCCCCCAGACTTAAACAACACTGTCCCTAGTGTTATCAAGCCTGAGTTTGGTGAAGGAAATCAAATGAACCCAGTGGAATGTGAAAATCGAAGAGGTTACCCAAGATGGTGATGAGTGTCGACCGACACTGCACTGGTATCGATCGATACCAGTGGTTAGTCGACAGAATTCCTCTTGACAGCGACTATTGTGCCCTAAAACTGTGTCAAACGATCCAAATGTGTTATGGTTAGCACTGTTAGATCACTCAAACACAAGTTAAAAACAACAAAAGATCAGAAAAGCATATGTTCCACAAAGTACTAAATGATAAAATGCTGATATAACGACTCAAAATAACAAAAGTCCAAACGAAAAGAAACAGAAAAGGGAAAAGAAAAACAAACGTGAAACCAGATAAACAGAGGACTAATCCTCCTCAGTGGCGTCAGAGTCATCGCCAGCAGTGCCAGATGGTCCAGCCTGATGTGGTGAGCGTAGTGAAATGGGACGCTGAGACGCCATGCAGCTGCATCCAGACATAGCACTCCAAATGGTCTGAAGACTCTCGACAACGTAGCGCTGGAACGGGTCCATCTCCATCGCAGGTGGCGTATGAAGAGTAGGTGTAGGAGCAGGTGCGTGTCGCGCGCGTGGTTGACCCCCAGCAGGGCCAGATGCAGGCGGACGGGTTCTAGTGGCTGAGCCTCGACGTCGAGTGACCGGTGCAGGCTCCATATCAGCAGTGTCTGACGCGAAGAGTAGTTGAGCAGGATCACCGCCAATGTCAGTCAGATATGTGTTGGGGACCTAAACCAGATAGTCCCCAACAGAAGTGCTGAAAACCCAACACCTATCAGGCTTCAGCCAGCGCAAGTGCTCCAGGTGCGCCAAGTCCATAAGCTCTCGGGATGTCAAGATCGAGCAACTGGCGGTGTTGATCCCAAGGTGCATAAAAATGGGAGTGAGGAGACTGCCCACCGTCTCAGTCTTCTGGCGACTTGCAGTCCTAGAAGACTTGCCGCGTCCGATAAAAGGCTTCACCTTCAGCGACTCTAAGTGGTGCGCAAAAACAGCGCCTAAGTTGACCGCAAGGTCCATCTCAGGCCACTCATACGCCTCATCATCAATGATGTCCCCGATCCCAATGGACAACACAATCAGCTCAGTTACCCTCATCTTGTTAGGCTCCATCTTGCACAACAAGGTGTTGCTCAAGATCCTAACAAGACAGCGCATGACAGGATGTCGCACATCCATCTGTGTGGTGGTCTTGCTGTCGTAGACCCCGTGCCCGAAATGAGACCAGAATGCCTCAATATCCAAGAACTTGCGTGGAAGCTCACACCTCGAGAAATCTTTGTTAAACCCATATATGTCGCAAAGCTCCTGAAAAGAAATCATGTAGCGCACACCGCGAATCAGAAACTTCAGCACACCCTACTGTGTAGTCACTGGAGGCTCACCAGTGTAGTAGATGCGGACAGACACGAGGAACTGGCAGACCAAGTCGGGGTATAAGTCATATTGCCGTGTAGTCATCGTCCCTAGTCCGATCATCCGGATCAAACCATCAAGCTCTCTGTCGAAACCCAGATGTCTCATAGTGTGCGTGTCCACAAATCGAGTGGGGCGCACATCAACCTCCTGCCATGCATTGTAGAAGTTGGAGTCATAATCGTCCCACTCCTCTGAAATAGGCATGTGCGTGCAAGCCCGGCTCTCTGTAATCTCCTTATCAAAGCCCTCATAATCATCTCTCAAGTGTATCCTGGCCTTCTCGCTGATCTTAGGCCAAGGAAACCGAACTGTTATGCGAGGAGGCAATGGTGATGAAGGCGCATGTACCTCTGGTGGTGCGTCTCGTAAGTGTCTACCGAAAACACTTACGTGGAAGCTCACACCTCGAGAAATATTTGTTAAACCCATATATGTCGCAAAGCTCCTGAAAAGAAATCCTGTAGCGCACACCGCGAATCAGAAACTTCAGCACACCCTGCTGTGCAGTCACTGGAGGCTCACCAGTGTAGTAGATGCGGACAGACACGAGGAACTGGCGGACCAAGTCGGGGTATAAGTCATATTGCCGCGTAGTCATCGTCCCTAGTCCGATCATCCGGATCAAACCATCAAGCTCTCTGTCGAAACCCAGATGTCTCATAGTGTGCGTGTCCACAAATCGAGTGGGGCGTACATCAACCTCCTGCCAGGCGTTGTAGAAGTTGGAGTCACAATCGTCCCACTCCTCTGAAATAGGCATGTGCGTGCAAGCCCGGCTCTCTGTAATCTCCTTATCGGAGCCCTCATAATAATCTCTCAAGTGTATCCTGGCCTTCTCGCTGATCTTAGGCCAAGGAAACCGAACTGTTATGCGAGGAGGCAATGGTGATGAAGGCGCATGTACCTCTGGTGGTGCGTCTCGTAAGTGTCTATCGAAAACAATGGTGAAGTCTGTAGAATTTGCGGTCTGAACCTTGTAGCGGTTCCCGGTGAGATAAGCGATAACCGTTCCCACTGTCCAAACCCCGTCATCTTTGAACTCGACGCGAGCGTGCAACATGTATTCTTTCTCAAGTGGGTGGGAGCTGGAAGCATCGTCGGTACGTGGCTTCTTCCTAGGTGTCATCTGCATCATCAACAAACACGAAACACAGCATAAATCCAACATCTCTCTCAAACAAAGCAATCTCGGCCAAGTAAAAGTGTTAGCATCGACCGATACTGGGGTAGTATCGATCGATACTCAGACATGTATCGAGCAGTCACGAATAACACAAATCCAAAAATTCCAAAATTGCAAACCAAGGGTAATGAAGCGTAAAGCAAGGTTCGACTAGGCCTAGAATACACTAATCAAGTGAAAATCATCCAACAAAACGAGTGCTAAGAGCCTAAAAGTCGAAAATCTAAACTTGGTGCATGGATTGAAAAGGTGAAAATTCGTGTTACATACCTAGTAGATCGTGAGAATGAATGAGAGAATGGTATAGAGCACGAAAAATCGAACAGAATAGACAAAAAAATCACTCAAAAGCGTTGAGAAACAAAGATTTGGTGATTTTTGGTGAAAAAGAGCTTGTGTCGGTCGATGGGAGTTGTGAGGCAAAAGAGAAAAACCCGTAGGGTTTATAAGGAAACTTACCTGGGCGGCGGGTATCGACCGATACTAGATAGTGTCGATCGATACTCGTAGCAAGTTGGTGCTTCTCTGGCGTATGGAGGGTGTCGATCGACACTGGGAGGTGTCGATCGATACAGCTCGTCCGAATCTGTTTCACATGACACAACGAAACACAAAACTAAAAATAAAAAGAAAGGAAAAAGATATGTACAGACTCACCAGTGGGTTGCCTCCCACCAAGCGCTCGTTTAACGTCATTAGCTTGACTGTACTGCCATTCAGGCAGCGGGTGCATCATCCAGAGGCATCATGTGTCCCTTTGGGATCTCAGTTCTCCGTATGTAGTGTTTCACCCTTTGTTCATTGACAGTGAACTCCTCGCCGGAGGGATTACGCAGGACAAGTGCACCATGTGGTATAATCTCCTTGACAGTGAAAGGGCCTAACCAACGAGAACGCAATTTACCAGGAAACAAATGCAAACGAGAGTTATACAGAAGTACCTGATCATTGGGTTCGAAAATTCGGTCGAGGATTTTCCTGTCGTGGTACGCCTTAGTCCTCTCCTTGTACAGCCTCGAGTTCTCATAGGCATGATGCCTAATCTCATCCAGCTCATTCAGCTGGATCAATCGCTTCTTAGCAGCAGGCTTGATGTCAAAATTCAGCAACTTAGTAGCCCATGCTGCCTTATGCTCGATCTCCACAGGAAGATGACATGCTTTCCCATACGGCAAATGAAAAGGTGTAGTGCCCAATGGTGTCTTATAAGCAGTCCTGCAAGCCCACAGCGCATCGTCCAGCTTCGTAGACCAATCCTTCCTAGAAGTTCCCACTATCTTCTCTAGAATCTCCTTGATTTGCCTGTTGGAGACCTCGACTTGCCCACTAGTCTGGGGGTGATAAGGAGTAGCCACACGATGATTCACACCATGCTTCCTCAGTAACTTCTCAAAAACCCTGTTGATCAAAATGACTGCCACCATCACTTATAACAATGCGAGGCACGCCAAATCGTGGAAAGATGATGGTCTTAAACAGCTTAAGAACCACTGAAGAGTCGTTGGTTGGACTAGCAATTGCCTCCACCCACTTAGAGACATAATCCACTGCAACTAGAATGTACTGGTTCTTGTATGACGAAGGAAAAGGTCCCATAAAAATCGATACCCCAGCAATCAAAAATCTCAACCTCAATGATGAAATTTTGTGGCATCTCATGTCTCTTACTGATCTTCCCTCTCCTCTGACACACATCACACTGCGAGATAAAGGTATGAGCATCTTTAAACATAGTAGGCCACCAGAAGCCTGCTTGAAGAACCTTGGACACCGTCTTGAAAGTAGCAAAGTGTCCAGCATACTCAGAACCATGACAGTGGAATAAAACATCAGGTACCTCCGATTCAGCAATGCATCTCCTGTAGATACCATCAGAGCAATGTTTATACAGGTAAGGCTCATCCCAAAAGTATCGCCTTATGTCTCGCAGAAATTTCTTCTTGGCATATTTCTTTAGGTGCTTTGGCTCTGTATCTGCAGCGAGGAAGTTGGCAATATCAGCATACCATGGTAGATCAGAATTAGCTGCAGCAACAAGATACTCCTTAGAAGCACCAAGGTGTTCCACGGTCAAAACAGGTTCAGAAGCCGACGGGTATCGACCGACACCAGGAGAGTGTCGATCGATACCGAAACCTGCAATTCGTGGGAATTGCTGATTTTTGGTGAAAACACTTTGGAAACCAGTTTCCACGTAGTAAATGGACTCCTTAGGTAATTGATCATCAATAGGTACATCTGTATCGAACTTCAACCTCGAAAGATGATCAGCAACCCCATTCTCTACTCCTCTCTTGTCCTTTATCTCAATATCAAACCCTTGGAGAAAAAGAACCCAACGACAAAGATGAGGTTTGAGATCTTTGTTCTGCATCAAATACTTGAGAGCAACATGATCTGTGTGAACAATTACTTTGATCCCAATCAAGTATGGTCGAAATTTGTCAAAAGAGAAAACGACCGCAAGTAATTCCTTCTCTGTTGTGCTGTAGTTCCTCTGAGCATCGTCCAATGTTTTGCTGGCGTAGTGGATGACATGCAGCTTCTTCTCTTTCCGCTGACCCATAACAGAACCGACAGCAAAATCGATGGCGTCGCACATAATCTCGAAAGGCAAAGTCCAATCTGGAGGTTGCACAATAGGAGCACTCACTAATGCCTTCTTAATCTCCTCAAAGGCCGCAAGACACTCTGGTGTGAAATCAAATTGTGTCTCCTTGCATAACAGGGCGGTGAGTGGGCGGGTTATCTTGGATAAATCCTTAATAAATCTCCTGTAAAACCTAGCATGACCCAGAAAACTTCTAATATCTTTCACTGAAGTCGGTGGTGGCAGACCTGTCATAACCTGAATCTTAGCCTTATCAACCTCGATCCCAGCTTCAGTACCTTATGCCCAAGAATGATGCCATCCTGAACCATAAAATGACACTTTTCCCAATTAAGGACCAAGTGTTTCTCCTCACACCTCTGTAGCACCTTGCACAAGTTAGCCAAACAGTCCTTGAAATATGATCCATATACTGAAAAATCATCCATGAACACCTCCATAAAGTCCTCAATCATGTCTGTGAAGATAGACATCATGCATCTCTGAAAAGTAGCTGGGGCATTACACAATCCAAATGGCATTCTCCTATATGCGAATGTGCCATAAGGACATGTAAAAGTCGTCTTCCCCTGATCATTTGGATGAATCGGAATCTGGAAAAAGCCTGAATACCCATCGAGAAAACAGTAGTAGGGATGACTAGCCAACCTCTCTAACATCTGATCAATGAAAGGCAATGGGAAATGATCTTTCCTTGTGGCCGCATTCAACTTCCTGTAGTCAATGCACATTCGATGCCCAGTGATAGTCCTAGTAGGAACCAACTCATCTTTCTCATTCTTCACCACAGTATCCCTCCTTTCTTAGGAACAACGTGCACCGGACTAACCCAAGAACTGTCTGAGATGGCATAGATAACCCCTGCATCCAAGAGCTTCATAACCTCCTTCTTAACCACTTCTTTCATATTTGGATTCAGCCTTCTCTGATGCTCAATTGTAGCCTTTGACTCGTCCTCAAGATGAATCCTATGCATGCACAGATCCGGTGATATACCTGAAATGTCATCAAGAGAATAGCCAAGAGCTTTGCGATACATGCGCAGCTTGCTCAGCAGTAAGGCAACCTCTGCGTTGTT
>PKMM01019763.1:483071-602623 GCA_002933915.1 Eutrema heterophyllum
GAAGATAGGCTCAGGGTATTTCTCAGGAATTCAATGAATGTAGATAAACTAACTAACATGATTCAGATTTAGCGCGGTTCTTGAACTCAAATCACTAAAGTATAGCTAACCAACTCTCGTTGCGAAAACTATCTAAGTCTAAATCCTAGAATTCCAAATCTCTTTGCGAATCATAAAGTCTAAACCAGCTTTTAGTTCAAGTTTGATTTGTTTACAAAACAACTAAACCAAATCTCTTTGCGAATAGTTATTTTGCTCACCCTAAATTCTATCAGGTAATTAATCGCACTCTCGTGCCTAACCAATTATCCTAAGATCTAAGTTCTAGGTGATCATGCTAGAATTAGCTTTGAGAACAACCTAAGGCGAAGAACTAATTCATATGGTGAATCCTAATCAATCAATTAACCTAACATTCAGAGAAAACCCTTATGAGAACCTTGAACCTAATAAGAAAACTACTCGGACATGATAATTGAAACAATAAACATGACTGAAATAATACTCAGACAAATAATAAAAAGGAGAGTAACAAGAGGGTTCGAAATCTTCTCTCGGACGAACAGAGTCTCAGACTTGTCTCCCTCCAAAAAGCTCTCTCACAAAACTCTGAATAGAATAGAGCGTAATCAAACGTAGCCAACAAAAGTGGCTCAAAAACCTAATTAATAACCTAAAACACGTTTTGGGGCTTATTGCAATTATTAAAGTCTTCTGGGCAATTTTGCAATTCTTCAACTCTTCATAAAAGTCGCGACTTCTGTCTTGCTGCAATGAGTATCGACCGATACTAGGATAGTATCGATCGATACTAAGGCTTCATATCGGGTACTCAGCTACACGAACTTCTGTTTTGCTCCAAAATGCTCCAAAAAGCTCCAATATCTTCAATTATGCTCGTGCTAAAACCTGTAAAAGACTCTAAAACACTACAAAATAGTAGAAAGACTCTATAAAACGGACATATATCATGGCTTAAAAGGGGTAAAAACCATGATATATCACCTAACAAGAGAACTACTCAGACATGGAGAATGAAAACAACATGATTGGATAGATCATCAAAGAAATCAATAAGAAACACGAGTTCAGAGTTGTCTTTAAAAAAACCAGAGTAGAATAAAGCTTAGCCAACAAAAGTGGCTGAAAAACCTAATTATAATGCTAAAACACGTTTTGGGCTAAATTGTAAATAATAAAGTCTTTTGGACCAAGGTGCAAATTCTCCAGACTTGTAAAAAGCCGCGTTTCCTTCTCCATGGACGACGGTATCGACCGATACCATAAGTGGTATCGATCGATACTCGGGTAGTGACACGCTTCCTTCCTTCATGGTGTCAGTATCGATCGACACCAGGTGGTGTCACGATCTCTGCTTTGCTCCAAAAAGCTCCAGAAGCTTCAATATCTCCAATTATGCTCCAAACGTACCTAAAACCTGAAAAGACACTAAAAGACTCCAAAAAACTAGAAAGACTCTAAAAACAAGACCTATATCATGGTCAAACAGGGGTAAAAACCATGATATATCAAGTGGCAAGATGGTACAGATCTCTATGAGGATGGAGAAGAAGAAGATCTCCTCAATGATGATTATCTACTCGGCGAAAACTTCATCCTCGAGGAGCAAAAAAGACTCGAACCGGAGAAACCGGTTGCGATGGATGAAGATCCAAAACTTTCAGATTTCAAAAACAAAGGAATTTCAAAGGAGATAGAGGAGGATCAAGAGGCGGATACTGGATCCGGAAAAATAGGGAAAACAATCACGGTGAAGAAGAGGCTTATCCCAAAAAGTCCGACAGCCGTGGATTATTGATATGCTCAAATTCTAATGGCGAAATTGAGTCCCCGGCAACGGCGCCAAATTTGATATGCTCAAATTAATACCCTAAAAAGTACTAAAGCAGTGTTGTAGTATAAGTAGGGGTCGAACACAAGAACTCCAGAATTCACGCAATAGATTATGGAGATTCGAATTAAGCTAAACCAACAGATGTAAATGAAAGTAATGCATAAACTAAATGTGTTGTAAGTCGATTGGAAGGAAGATAGGCTCAGGGTATTTCTCAGGAATTAAATGAATGTAGATAAACTAACTAACAGGATTCAGATTTAGTGCGGTTCTTGAACTCAAATCACTAAAGTATAGCTAACCAACTCTCGTTGCGAAAACTATCTAAGTCTAAATTCTAGAATTCCAAATCTCTTTGCGAATCCTAAAGTCTAAACCAGCTTTTATTTCAAGTTTGATTTTTTCACAAAACAACTAAACCAAATCTCTTTGCGAATAGTTATTTTGCTCACCCTAGGTTCTGTCAGGTAATTAATCGCACTCTCGTGCCTAATCAATTATCCTAAGATCTAAGTTCTAGATTCGTCAACCTAGAATTAGCTATGGGAACATCCTATGGTGAAGAACTAATTCAGATGGTAAATCCTGATTAACTAATTAACCTAACATTCAGAGAAAACCCTTATGAGAACCCTGAACCTAACAAGGGATCTACTCAGACATGAAGATTGAAAGCAACATGATTGAATAGATCATCAAAGAAATCAATAAGAAACAGGAGTTCAGAGTTGTCTCTCCAAACCAGAGTAAAATAAAGCTTAATCAGAACGTCCTAGCCAAAGTGACTGAAAAACCTAATTTAAACTCCTAAAACACGTTTTGGGCTAAATTGTAAATAATAAAGTCTTCTGGGCAATTTTGCAATTTTTCAACTCTTGTAAAAAGTCGCGTTTCCTTCCCATGGACAACGGTATCGACCGATACCATGAGTGGTATCGATCGATACTCGGGCAGTGAGACGTTTCCTTCCTTCATGGTATCAGTATCGATCGACACCAGGTGGTGTCGGTCGATACAAGGGCTTCAAATCGGGTACTCAGCTACACGAACTTCTGTTTTGCTCCAAAATGCTCCAAAAAGTTTCAATATCTCCAATTATGCTCCAAACGTGCTAAAACCTGTAAAAGACTCTAAAACACTATAAAATAGTAGAAAGACTCTATAAAATGGACTTATATCATGGCTTAAAAGGGGTAAAAACCATGATATATCAACTCCCCCAGACTTAGCATTTGCTTGCCCTCAAGCAAATAGAAGACTAAACCAGAGAAAGAACTTTGAAAACACGGAGACTCACATGTTCTTGAAACACTGCAATGACCTTTTTCCCAAGCACCCAAATGTCACCTAACCAGTTCCAAAACTAACCACCATGTACGTCTCTTTAGGTATTCGCAGCTTCCCCAGACTACACACATTATCTCGCAGCATCGTTCAATTAAACCCATCATCGCCAGTTTCATCGCTGTGATTAATACCAAGAACCTTCTAGATTCTTTCCCATACAATATCATGACAAGGAACCACCCAATTTCACACTTTTTGTATCACTTTCTCTCCCCCAGACCTATTTCTTATCTTGTTCTCTTTTTTTTTTTTTTTTTTTTTTTTTTTTTAAGATTCGCATATACATGTCAAGGTATGAGACGCGAATATTGATGGTGTTTGCCACCAAATCCCTGGTTCTTCCCTCTCAATGTATCAAAGGGTGTAGGCGAATAATGGCATCATAGGAAAATCCTAGCCTCGCTTCCAATCCTCTGTGTGATCATCCCTCACCAAGTAGAATAATGGGATTGCTGGAAACATTCCTAACCCTCTACTCAGAAGAAAATCATTTCACCTTTTATGCTCTTATTTATTAACTTATAACAGGGGAGAGAGATACCATTACTTTAAACACATGGGTTCCTTTGTCAGATATGAATGAGGAATCAAGCTCAGTGAATACTAACCATGTCGATGAAGTGCAGAAATTTGGCTCAGGCTTTAAAAGAACTCTGCTGGAAACATGTGTGTCTTCTAGTTAACCGGTCAGCCTTTGGATTTTTCATTAGTCGATCTGTAACTGATTCTGTAACAGTGGATACTCAGAAGCAAAGTCAAAACAATAGATTCAAGAAAAAGATCATAATCTCCAACAGGTTTTGACTCAATAAAACAAATTTGACATAAAAACGTCTGACTCTAAGAAAAACAAACACGTTGTCAGCAACTACCTCCCCCAGACTTGAACAACACTGTCCCCAGTGTTATCTAGTCAAGAGTTGGTAAAAGAAACCAGAAGAGCTGAGTATATCGGTGAAAATCGAAGGAGTTACCCGAGATGGTGATGAGTGTCGACCGATACAGCACTGGTATCGATCGATACTCGTAGCAAGTTTCTGCTCCTTCGTCGCGTGGATGGTGTCGATCGATACCGGGTTGGTGTCGATCGATGCTGCTCTTCTGAATCTGCTTCACGTGAAACACAAAACCAAAAACCAAAAATCAAAAACAAAAATAATTGAAAAACTTATGTATAACTTACCAGTGGGTTGCCTCCCACCAAGCGCTTGTTTTTAGTCATTAGCTTGACTTTGGCTCAGGTGATCAGTCAGGGCGAGGCTGAGAGCTTACTCCCATGCAAGTTCCACAGCTAGATACTTGCAGACTCAGAGTTCTACTCAACATGCTCTCTATAACCTCCTTTCCTTTCTCTTTCAGTTCCGGAGT
Organism: Eutrema heterophyllum; assembly: GCA_002933915.1. Lineage (NCBI taxonomy): Eukaryota > Viridiplantae > Streptophyta > Magnoliopsida > Brassicales > Brassicaceae > Eutrema > Eutrema heterophyllum. The sequence continues at coordinate 487,642 of PKMM01019763.1, forward strand.
AAGAATGACTCTAGCCTTGGAGAATGGTTTTCAGGTTCTTTTGCACTTCACCTTGTACTCAATCGAGTCTACATCACACTTCTGAGGGATTAAAGTCATAGAGGGAGCACCTTTCACTTCTTTGCTCTTCACCTTCTTCTTTGCCTTAGTTGTTTTGACGTTTTTCGTTGTGATGACAGGAGGACTATGTAGAAGTTCTATGACAGTGGGCTCGTTAGGAGGCTCTGCCAAAAGATCAGCTGCCAACGTCTCTCTTGTGACAACATCGATGCAAAAGACACGTGTGGGAGTACTTCCAGAAGGAATGGCTTTGTAGTACACCTCCTTGTCAATGTATGAGAATGAGACTCTCTCGTTGGGTGTGTCCATAATGGCACCAACCGTAGCCATGAACGGTCTTCCAAGAATCAACTACGTAGTAGATCTTGCACTCATCTCCACAACATGAAAATCAGTAGGAACCAGACAATCTCCTACCGTGACCATCAAATCAGGGATTGTACCGTGCGGAAGTGAAGTGATACAGTTCGCGTATGTGATGGATGTCTTGGGCGGACGAATATCAGCTCCCACTCTCTCTGCAATTGCCCTTGACATGACATTGACGCAAGCCCCCGAGTCAACGATAGACGCTTTGAATTCAACTTCAGAAATAGAGCATGGAACTGAGAATATTCCTGGGTCTTCCCTCTTGGTCAACTGCCTCAGTGGAGGTGGTGTACCTCTTCTTGCCTTGATGAAGAGTATTTCAATCTCTTCCAGAGTTTCTCTGCAATCTCGGAAGTGACTCAGCAGAGGGTGTACTCTATAGCTTCTTCAAAAGTCAGTGTGTGGGGAATCCTTCGTACCATCTTCTCAAAACCAAGCAGCTGCTTTGGAGAGATAGGGTTCATGAGATGTCTAGGTGGTCGAGGATATGGCACTTTAGGTTTGTAGACACGTTCCTCGACAATCTTGGGTGTTTTCACAGTTTCTGGCTCAGTCCGCGAGGGGTGTCGATCGATACTAGGTTGGTGTCGATCGATACAAGACTTCTCTGTCGTCTCTTCAGATGTGGTGTCGATCGATACAGGTGTGATGTCGGTCGACTCTCGGGGTTCTGAGATGTCCCGTGAGAATATATGCACTGGTGTCGATCGACACTGGGTGGTGTCGGTCGATACTTGTTGTTTCGAAACGTCTTTGGCAGATCCTTGGACTGGTATCGACCAATGCTGGGTGGTATCGATCGATACTGGGGCGATTTCGGGAGCCTCATCGTCGTCATCGACGAGATTCTTTGTAGTTAGGCCAATTTTCACTCCTGGATCGACCTCTTCATCACTTCTTAAGGTGATCGCATTGACTTGTTCATTCTGTGCATGAACCATCTTTCCCTTGACAGCTGCTGAAACCTGAGCGACCTGAGTTTCCAGCATCATGTGGCTAGTACTGAGAGCCTCGATTTTCCCATTCAAATATGTGTACAGAGCATCCATCTTCCCATTAAAGCTCACTGTCATCTTATCCTGCCCTTGAAGAAGCTGCGCAAACATAGACTCAACCTTTCTCTCTGGAGTTTTGGGTGGGTGAGGTGGGTATTGATACATTTGACTTTGAAATCCAACACCACCAATGTAGTTAACACCTTTCACTTCATCCTCATCAGCAAAGTGAACAGCTTTCTTCGTCTTACCCATCAGAAGATTGTGCACTGAATCCAGCTTGGCTTGAACCTCAGCAATCTGCGATCCATCCAAATTCTCAGCCTGCATCTTCCGCTCAAAGTCTACATTCTTGGTGCTATTGCTAGACGCCAAGTTCTCAATCAGCACATAAGCATCGTCTAGATACCTGGTGTTGAAATTACCATTACTCGCAGCATCCAAAGCCATCTGATACCTCCAATCAATCCCTCTGAAGAAGATACCCAGCAACTGAACCTTAGTGAACCCGTGATGTGGACAATCTCTCTGATATGACCTGAATCTGATCCAAGCAGCCTTAAACGCTTCAGTCGTTCCCTGAGAAAACTGGGAGATCTTATTCATGAGCTCTTCGAATCTCGCATCATCATAAAAGTTGTTTAGGAACGCGTTCTTAGTCTCCTCCCAAGTAGTCAGCGATCCAGGAGGTAACTGCTTAAGCCAGTAAGCTGCATCCCCACCAAGAGAGTATGGGAAAAGCTTACAGAGAAGGTAATCGTTGGACACTCCATCGTATTTGATACTAGTGACCAAGTCCTCAAACCTCTCAATATGATCCATGGGGTGCTCATGAGGAAAACCATGAAAAGGGTGCGGTGCGGACCCACAAGAGTGAAGTATGCAGGTTTCAGCTCAAAGTCATTCCTCTGGAAAGTAGGTGGGCGAATCGCTGATCGATTGGCATAGAACTGATTAGGCATGTTGTACTCTCCAATTATCCTACCACGATCAACCACATTATTCTCAACATTCACAACAGCTGGAGGGACAATGATGTTTCCATCTCCATCAAGTCGTTGCCCCCTCTCATTGCACAATTGACCCTCTTGGTCTCTCAAAGTCCCAGCTTCATCACGAATCAATACCATTGGATTGTTCATCTCTGCTGGCTTCCTTGCTTTCTTGTTTGTGCGTTCCAAAAGTGCTAGCTGCTCGTTTGACAGATCAACTAGCTGAGTGTTCTTGTTTCTCCTGGTTTCTCGATTAGGCATGCAACCTGAAACACAAAAGATCAAGAACGTAAGTAACAAAAATAAATAAAAATTCGACGAGTATCGACCGACACTGGGTAGTATTGATCGATACCTACGAGCTTAGTCGAAATTCTTAGCTAAAATCTAATGGCGAAATTGAGTCCCCGGCAACGGAGCCAAATTTGATATGCTCAAATTAATACCCTATAAGTACTAAAGCATTAGTTGTAGTAATAGTATGGGTCGAACCACAAAGACTCAAGAAAATCATACAATAGATTATATATACTCGAATTAAGCTATACCAACAGATGTAAATGAAATGCGAGTGCATAAATTAAACAAGTTGTAAATCAATTGGAAGGAAGATAGGTTCAGGGTATTTCTCAGGAATTCAATGAATGTAGATAAACTAACTAACATGATTCAGATTTAGCGCGGTTCTTGAACTCAAATCACTAAAGTATAGCTAACCAACTCTCGTTGCGAAAACTATCTAAGTCTAAATCCTAGAATTTCAAATCTCTTTGCGAATCCTAAAGTCTAAACCAGCTTTTATTTCAAGTTTGATTTGTTCACAAAACAACTAAACCAAATCTCTTTACGAATAGTTATTTTGCTCACCCTAGGTTCTGTCAGGTAATTAATCGCACTCTCGTGCCTAATCAATTATCCTAAGATCTAAGTTTTAGATTCGTCAACCTAGAATTAGCTATGGGAACAACCTATGGTGAATAACTAATTCAGATGGTGAATCCTAATTAACTAATTAACCTAACATTCAGAGAAAACCCTTATGAGAACCCTGAACCTAACAAAGGATCTACTCAGACATGGAGATTGAAAGCAACATGATTGAATAGATCATCAAAGAAATCAATAAGAAACAGGAGTTCAGAGTTGTCTCTCCAAACCAGAGTAAAATAATGCTTAATCAGAACGTCCTAGCCAAAGTGGCTGAAAAACCTAATTTAAACTCCTAAAACACGTTTTGGGCTAAATTGTAAATAATAAAGTCTTCTGGGCAATTTTGCAATTCTTCAACTCTTGTAAAAAGTCGCGTTTCCTTCCCATGGACGACGGTATCGATCGATACTCGGGCAGTGAGGCGCTTCCTTCCTTCATGGTATCAGTATCGATCGACACCAGGTGGTGTCGGTCGATACAAGGGCTTCAAATCGGGTACTCAGCTACACGAACTTCTGTTTTGCTCCAAAATTCTCCAAAAAGATCTAATATCTTCAATTATGTTCCAAACGTGCTAAAACCTGTAAAATACTCTAAAACACTACAAAATAATAGAAAGACTCTATAAAATGGACTTATATCGTGGCTTAAAATGGGTAAAAACCATGATATATCAATTATCACTGAAGAAAAGAAATCTAGCCAAGGGACGTGTCTCGCCGAAGAACAAGGGAAAAGGAAAAAACTCTGGGCCTAGACCAAGCCCAAGCAATGGGAAAAAAGATGGGTCTAAAGAAGAAAAACAACACAAGATTACAAAGCCACTATCCGACTCAACATTTGGTTTGGGAGAAGCCCAAAAACCAAAGAACCGCAAAACATGAACGTGATCGGATGGAATTGTCAAGGGGCGGGAGCCAACTTGACAAAAGAGCATCTTGAAGAACTACATCAATGCTTTCAACCTCGCTTTTTATTTTTATCGGAAATTAAGAACAATCGCCTTTTTCTACAAGATATGCAAGTGTACTTTGGCTATGACCATGTATGTACCGTTGAGCCGAGAGGCCAAAGCAGTGGTCTAGCCCTGTTTTATATGGATGAGCTTACGGTTATTATTTCTTATTCGGACGACCGAATGATTGATGTAGAAACATCCTTAGAGGGCCATAAAATCTTTATGACCTTCATATACGGTGATCCGGTTGCAAGAAACCGAGAAAGTGTTTGGGAAAGACTTACTCGTATGAGTCTGACTAGAAGTAATGCTTGGTTCATGATCGGAGACTTCAACGAAGTTACAGGGAACCACGAAAAACGTGATGGTCGCAGAAAACCAGAAAACTCTTTCCTCCCCTTCCGTACCATGCTTGATAATTGTGGGATGCTAGACTTTCCATATAGGGGAAATTCTTTCTCATGGGTGGGAAGACGACGGTCTGGCAAAGTAAAATGCCACCTGGATAGGGTGGTAGCAAATGAAGAGTTGCAATCTTTATTTTCCCATACATATGTGAAGTATCTAAAACTGTGGGGTTCAGACCATCGCCCAGTCTTGGCTATGATAAATGTGAATCCTCAAAAGAAGAAAAAATCTTTTAGATTCGATAAAAGATGGGTGGGGAAACCAGGTTTTAAAGAAACAATTATCTCGGGATGAGGCTCTTTTGATGATATACCATGTCGGAATATTCACCAAAAAATAGCCGCATGCCGTAGGAAAATTTCCTCTTGGAAAAAGACATTGCCCACTAATACGGCAAGATTAATTGAAGAGCTAAAGAACCAACTAGACGGAGCACAAGATGATGATAACACGTCTCTAGAGGAGATAGAAGACATCATAAGACAACTGTGTACAGCTTTTCGCGAGGAAGGAACCTTTTGGCAGCAAAAAAGCTGAGATCAATGGCATAAGGAGGGAGACAAAAATACGAAATTCTACCATGCCATCACCAAGCAGAGGCAGTCTCAGAATCGTATAATTTCGTTGAAAGACAACAATGGAAATTGGGTAGAAAATACGAATGGGATAGAACGAATAACGACTAATTATTTCCAGGAATTATTTACCACTTCGCAGCCTACAGACCCAGACGATTCACTCCGGTATATTACCAAAAAAGTTTCAGAGGATACTAACCGACTGCTAGTCATGGAAGCGTCTAAGAAAGAGATCAAAGCGGCCCTTTTTGATATTAACCATATAAGGCTCCAGGTCTAGATGGAATGACAAGTAGATTTTACCAGAAGTTCTGGCAATATATACGCCAAGACATAGTTAAATTAGTTAAAGACTTCTTTGTTTCTGGAATTTTTGACCCTAGACTGAATCAAACCAATATCTGTCTTATCCCCAAGGCCAAGAGCGATGACGGAGTTCCGACCGATTAGTCTTTGCAATGTGAGCTACAAAATTATCTCAAAGCTCATATGCAAAAGGCTAAAGAAGTCATTACCGAACCTAATATCTGAGACCCAATCAGCCTTCATGGCTAGACGTTTGATAACTGACAACATTATGCTTGCACAGGAAAACTTCCATGCCCTTCGCACAAATCCCATATGTAGAGACAATTTATGGCTATAAAGACTGATATGAGTAAAGCTTATGACCGGGTGGAATAGGATTTCCTTAAAGCCCTCATGATTAAGCTAGGATTCGCGGAACAATGGATCAAGTTGCTGATGTTTTGTATTTCCTCGGTCTCATACCAAGTCCTCATAAATGGAGAACCAAAAGGAAGAATTAAACCGTCAAGGGGACTTCGACAAGGAGATCCTCTTTCCCCTTTCCTCTTTATCTTGTGCACAGAAGCCCTAATCTCCCTCCTCAATGGAGCGTAAGAAGAAAATCGTATTACAGGTATGAGGATAGCAAGAGCGAGCCCCACGGTCTCACACCTTTTATTTGCAGATGATAGTCTCTTCTTCTGCAAAGCGGATATCCAACAAAGCACAGAAAGCTTCAAGATTATTAATACCTATGGAACCACTTCGGGTCAACAGCTAAACATATGAAAATCTTCCATTACATTTGGAAACGGAGTGAGACAAATCGTAAAAAGAGGAATAAAAAAATGCTATTGGATAATGAACGAAGGGGGCATGGGTATGTATCTGGGATTACCGGAACAAATATGTGTTTCAAAAAAGGAAGTCTTCTCCTTCGTACTTAATCGACTTAATAATCGGGTTAACAATTGGTCTGCAAGACTACTCTCCAAAGGTGGAAAAGAGATTCATATCAAATCGGTGGCCCAAGCCATACCAACCTATGTTATGTCATGTTTTCTACTTCCGCAATGCATTACCGATAAGCTGAGGAGTGCCATTGCTAACTTCTGGTGGAGTTCCAAACAAAATAGCAAAGGGATTCATTGGATAGGATGGGATAAAATATGCATTCCCCAAGATTTGGGAGGCTTGGGATTCTGAGATTTACATGACTTCAATCTAGCCCTTCTAGCAAAACAGCTATGGCGCCTTATTCAATTCCCTTCATCTCTACTGGCACGAGTCCTTCGAGGAAGATATTATAGACAATCTTGCCCGTTGGAAGATCGGAGAGTTTATTCACCATCTTATGGATGGCGTAGTATCCTAGCCACAAAACCTCTTCTGAAGATGGGTCTTAGGAAGACTATCGGATCAGGCCTTAATACTAGAGTTTGGAGTGAGCCTTAGATCCCAGACATCCCGGCGATAGCTTTTGCACGGGCAACATATACGGACCCAACCTCCTGGTTTACCCTTGCATTAATCAGGATACGAAAGAGTGGAATGTTGACCTCTTGCGTGAGTTTTTCCAACCTGAGGATATCCCGCTAATACTTGTGTTGAGGCCTAGCCGTAATCGTACGCTAGATGGATACGCATGGAACCATTCAAAAACTGGAGTTTATACAGTAAAATCTGGATATGACCTGCTTAGGAGGGATAAGATAATCAGAGAGCCAATTGTAGTGAGAGAACCGAGTATTACCGCTCTTGAAAGACAGGTGTGGAAAGTCCCCACAGCTAGAAAAATTAATTTTTTTATGTGGCAAGCGCTATCCGGATGTGTGGCAACCTGCCAAAATATGAGTTTCCTCTTTTGGAAAGCAAAAGACTTAGGTCTATCAGAACCACAAAAGGATGTATATCCTTGGATTGTATGGTACATTTGGAAAGCAAGGAACGACAAAGTTTTCAACGGAAAAGATATTCCTCCAGACGAGACACTCCAGCATGCGACCCTAGAAGCGGAAAGTTGGAGGATTGCGAACCAAAAGGAGGAGGAAGATGAGATAGATACACCGCAATTGCTGCTAGTCACGAGGGGTACCTCTTTGGACCACCGAACTCCGACCTGTCAGATAGATGCCTCTTGGATCGATCGTGGACCAGTTAGTGGATTAGGATGGTGCCTTAACGACAACACGGGAAACGAGGTTTTTGGACAACAGAGATGTCGAAGAAGTCTCTCGGCCTTACATGCTGAGATGGATGGTCTTCTCTGGGCTATGGCTTGCATTAGAGAAAGACAGTCTTACTCGATGCACTTTGAGACGGATTGTTCGGACTTGGTGAGCATGATCGAGAATCCGGCGGATTGGCCAGCATTTATGTCAGAACTTAACTCCTTCCATCGGCTTATAGGGAGACCTTCGAAGATTTCAGATTATTTTTTATCCCCGTAGTTTAAATGTCTGTGCTGAGACTCTTGCAAAAGGAGTTCGTACACGAGGCCTTTTATTCTTCCATATAGGTCATACCGAGCCGGTTGCGGATGTTCCTCGGAACATATGGGGTTTGGGATGAGTTATTTATCCACAATCTACATGACTACATTGATAGTGGTTTCATATGCTTAGTGTTTTTTTAAGAAGGTTTATTATGGTGAAAAAGGGTTTCATATGCGCAGTATTTGTTTGAAATTACGTACGCTAGCAAAAAGAACAAAACAAAGGAATATTACATATGTTCCAAAGTTCAAAGGTAATTGACATAAAGCATCTTACATGCAAATCAGCAAATATAATGAACCTAACCTAAGGTAAACATTTGTGACTGAGAGGAGTAAGCCTCATGGCTATCTCGTTCTTTATCATATGCACATATATAATTTCACAATTGTAATCATGTAAGAAGAAATTTATGATTCAGTACAAACATGTTTCTTATTTACTATTTTTTCTCGCTTTTATGATATAAGAGTTTCTATCTAAAAGTTTTTTTTTTTTTTTTTGGAATTATATCTAAAAGTTTCAGTAAAAAAGTAACAAGATATATTGGAAATAGTCAAGTCGACTATTTTCCCACACGACTTAGTTTCTGCTTTTCCCACACGATTTAGGACTTATTAGTATAACTGATATTAAAAACAGTAGCACTAAATAGTATAATCAATATGTTGTTGAATATGTATGCTCTGATTAATATATATATTTTAAGTGATTGACAGAGTTGTAAAATATTATATATAAAATTATTTAATATATTTATTCATAAGCACTATATCTCTAGTTATATTTATAATATAGTTTTTAATAATTTTTTCATATTTCAATTGTATTTATTATATTATATTTTTATTTAAAATTTTATTTGAAAATTAATAAAAAATAAAATAATGGTAAATATTGGTTTTAAAAGTATAAAATTTACACTTTAATATAAACATAATTTTGTGATATTATTTAATAAAATAAATTAGTTATATAAAATTATTTTAAATTTTTTAAATATTTTATAGGTTAATGTTCTATCAAAAACTTCATATGAAAGCATAGAGATGATCATTTCTAGTTTTTAAATATTTTTCTAAATGCTTTGTTGATTAGTTGATAAAAAATGATATTTTTTTAAATGTTATACCAAACAAGACTTTAGTTTCTTCATGTTTAACATCAGGCGATTTAAGTGGGCGTTAAGTTGAGTTAATTGGACCTGGGCTTCATTGGGCTGAACTTGGGCTTTTGATTACTGGTCCGATTGATTTTTGTCTTTGTGAAAATGTTAAATACAAGTCTTGTGACAACCGTATTTACGACGTCGTTTAGTTATCATCGTTCCGCTGTAAACAACGTCGTCGTCGTATTAGCCATCAACGATTTAAATCAGAGAACTTCGAATTCTTCATCGATTTATCCCAAGAAATTGACAGCCGAAACGAAGATTTCGTTTCTCTTCTCCTTCTTCAAAATCTTCTTTCTCTCGTTTGAGCTCATCGTTCTCTTCGGAGTTCAAGGTTTCAGAGCCTATTTTTTTTTGTTCCTCTCTCTGTTTGCTTGTCTTTTCCTGCACACCACATGTTCGAAGAAATGACTAAACGATGTACTCGTTGTCACTTCTTCCTTTCAAATCCTCTCATGTTTCCTTAAATGTTGCAGGGCTCGGCTAAAGTTGTCATTTTTTTGCTTAGTTTCTGATTTGGGTTCTTTGCGTCAAGTCCTCGCAAATCACCATGTTTCTGGTTTCGCCTCCCTGTAGAGGTAATTCAGTCCCCTCCCCTTTGAGCTCTGTATCTAGCTTTTCTGATAATACATAATTGTACACAGTCTCCCATTCTGGCTAATCGTTATTCTCCTACCTAGGTGTTTATCCTCAGACCATAGATCCCAAGCCAGTTGATTTTTCTGCTAGAGGCTCTTATGCACTTTGCTTTCAGGTTTCCCATTTACATCTCCTGTAACTTTGATCTTGGTGATGACTCCGGAGGTTGTAAAACATGCTTTACTTAAATTTAGGATTTTTCTTTTTATATGTAGATTCCCCCTGTGATCCCTAAAAGGGAGTGTTCGATGAGGTTAGGAACCTTCGTTTGTTTCAATAAGAAGCCTACACAGCACACAACCTTCAAGAAACGGCATGTGTTTACACAGAATGTGGATCTTCCTCCTATTTTACCAAAGAACAAGAAAAAACCTTATCCTATTCCTTTTAAGCAAATTCAAGAAGAAGCTAAGAAAGATAAGAAACTTGCCCAGATGGGCATAGAGAAACACTTGGACCCTCCGAAAAACGGATTGCTTGTCCCCAGTCTTGTTCCTGTGGCCTATGAAGTGATAGATAACTGGAAGTTGCTGATCAAGGGTTTAGCACAGCTTCTCCATGTTGTTCCCGTCTTTGCCTGCAGGTAAACAAGCTGTCCTTTTCTCCTGTTGGGAGTGAATTATGCGCTGTCATGTAAATTTTTGTTCATTTCCAGTGACCTTGTTGTGAGCTTCGAGAAATATAAGCAAACGCATTTGTTTTCATAAATGCTGCTGCAAGTTTTCACTTACTTTATTATAGTATTTTTGCAGTGAATGCGCGGCGGTTCATGTGGCTAATGCTGGTCACAATATTAAGGATTGCAATGGTCCAACAAATTCACAGCGACGTGGTTCCCATTTATGGGTCAAGGGCACCATCAATGATGTTCTGAGTCCTGTTGAGTCTTACCACATGTATGACCCTTTCGGGCGGCGCATAAAGCACGAAATCCGGTTTGACTATGAAAGAATCCCAGCAGTTGTTGAGCTATGCGTCCAAGCTGGAGTTGAGATCCCAGAGTATCCTTGTCGCAGAAGGACACAACCAATCCGAATGATCGGGAAGAGAGTGATCGATCGAGGTGGATATGTTAAAGAGCCTGATAAGCCTTGCAGTTCGACATCATTATCATCTCCACTATCCGATCTTGACACACTTGGTGCTTGTGAAAGGTATCCACCTCCCACACCAGAGGAGATACCTAAGATAGCTCAGGAAACAATGGATGCTTACGAAAAAGTGAGATGGGGAGTGACGAAATTGATGAGGGAATTCACGGTGAAAGCATGTGGATATTGCTCTGAAGTGCATGTAGGACCATGGGGACATAGTGTGAAGCTGTGCGGAGAGTTCAAACACCAATGGAGAGACGGGAAGCACGGATGGCAAGATGCTCTTGTGGACGAGCTCTTTCCTCCAAACTATGTATGGCATGTGAGAGACCTTAAGGGAAATCCGCTTACCGGAAATCTCAAGAGGTTTTACGGTAAAGCCCCTGCTTGTGTTGAGATTTGTATGCATAGCGGAGCTCGGGTTCCTCAATGCTACAAGGCGATGATGAGGCTTGACATCATTGTTCCTGATTCTCAGGAAGCCGACATGGTCGCATAGGTCTCTGGACATGTTCATAGCTGAACACCATTGGCTTAGGTTCAAAATATGGTTGATGATAGATTGAGCTTCACAAGTTAGGATCTTTCTTCATAGTATGCCTATGTACAAAAACGCTTTTATTTCAATATAGTTTAACATTAAGATATATAAATGAAGTGATGTGAATCGTTGAGAAATTCTTAATGGACCCACCATTCAACCTATTTTAGATTGTGAAGAATCATCGAAAATCTTGTGTTTTAAGTTTGTGTAAAATTTATTTTTCATTTTATCTAAATAATCTCTAATGATTATGAGCATTGATAATTTGACATAATTTATTTATTTCCAAGGAAAAAGATCTTGGAGACAACTCCTACATTAAAAGATTCGAAGTCGGTTTGAAAAAACAATCAAAACCTCGTTAAATCGTGTTTCATCTTTTATAAAAGTTATCAACCATTTCTATACGTAGAACATATATTTTGCTTAAAATGTACAAAACTAGTTTCTTAGAGTGAATTACCTTTTTTTTTTTTTTTTTTTTTAAATTCGAAGGTAATCCCAGACCCATGGAGAGGCTCAGACTAATCTTCTTTTGACTCAACTAATCTTCTTTTGGTTCAACTTCCTTTTCGCGCGCAGATGCGGATTGGGTGACCAAACGGAATCGAACCCAGAACTTCGGATAGAACACATACACATACCTCAAAACCACTAGGAAACCACCGCGTTGGTTTGGATTACCCATTTTTAACATTACAACTTAGTACTAATATAAGAAAACTTAAAACCCTGTACAATTGCACCTAGCCACATGCTACGAAAAAAATGCTCTAATCAATATATACACATACACATGCAAAAATGCAACACACCATTTATCGTCTGCACAAAATCTAACTAACAATAACGTTTTACTGCCTAACTGTATAGTCTGTATTTGTCAGCTTTTGGTTGTATAGCCCCTTAGTCTACGTAGAATTTGCTTCGTTAAAATTAAACTCTTTGTCTTTTACCATCTGGCTTACATGTGCTTCCATGCACGAAATAAATTATATACCAAGCAAATTCTTGAAATATCTATCTCATTAATGGTTTGTTTTGTTTTATAAACATGTGAAATAATATTGATTGCTTAGTTTCACTTCAGGAATAAAAAATTGGAAAGTCGAGAAATTGAAAGAAGAAGAGGGATGGTGTGAAGTTAAAAATGAGGAGAATCCTTTTTTGGAAAAAAATTAAATGCGTTTGATTGATTTTGAAAGTGGCTAGTTCGTAGTAGTAGGAGATAGCAAGCAAGCATGCATGGGTTCCATTTTCACCTTTTCACTTACTTTTAAAGTCACACTTCCAAAATGATTTACACTTCATGTGCTTTGTTTCAAAGGTTTCTCCGATATATACTCTCTTCTTCACATAGTAAAACACATGTATTGTATACATATGAGAACTCCTAAAGAACTGAATACATCCATTTTTCTTAGTAAAGTAAGTTTTTCGTTTATAATGAAGGACGGTTCTTATGGAATGGACATGACTTAGCTAGATATATTATGATCGGATTGGTCTGGTCTGAACCGATCATGTAGTTCTGAAAGTTAGTATGTCATTAGTTGGAAATTACAATGCAATTAAAATTTAACTATGTCCAAGATTTGAAAACCCACGCTCTCGACTGATCTTAATAGGATAGGTCACATCGGTCTACAAATTTTTGGTTCACCAAAAACATTTCTAAACCTAATATGCCATGAGTCTGTTCAAATCTCTTAAGATACTGATACTAAGGGTCCAAATTCATTCCTCCAGTTCTCCTACAAAATAGTAGATGAAATGTTTTCCTCCCAAATTTGTTCATTCTTTCAGTTTTTTTCAATGAAAATAGTGAATTATTTTTCCACATTTTTCAATCCAAATGGTGAAACTTTAGAAGAATGCTTAATTCCACCAACTTTTATTCAACTTAAATGGTAAAAATTTAGAGGAATGTTTAATCCCACCAACTTTTGTTCCTCTAAATGTACAACCATTTGCACTCAAAAATTTGATGTTAAACCTACTGCCGCCGTTCCTGCTCGGAGTTTCGCGAGGCTTCCCATATGCCTTTTAGTATCCTTATTGCGGTCTTTAATCTGCTTTTGCGCATTATAGTAATCTTGTTGTTGTTCTTATTTCGTATTTTCATCATCTTGTAACACTTCCATTTGCAATTTAAATTGAATATCTTTTTACAAAAAAAATAAAAATAAATAAAAAAATTTGCTGTTGCTTTTAGAGAAAAATCGTGATAATGTATGTGTTGTTGACTAAAAAAATATTTAACAACATTTTTAGAAGGAAATATGGGATTATTTAATTTATGTCACATGACTCAAAAAAAGTTTAGAACTAAAAGATAACAAAAAAGAATCATGATTTTTGTTTTTGTCAAAGAATCAATAAATTTTGTTACAGATTATTATTATTTTTAGTATGATTTATCATTGATTTGAAATGTTACATTTGTAGCTAATTGTTAAAAAAAAAAACCATGTATGCAGGGGAGGATCTAAAAGTTTATTTAGTATGTGGCACATGTTGTAATTAATATTTAGATCAAAGGCATTTAAATAAATTTGTACTAATTACTTAAGAGAAAAAAAAATAGTATGTGGCACCTTTTCTTTAATTACTCGCGTCCACACGAAAAAAAATTAGTACGGGCAACTCGATCTCCTAGTGCAGCTATCGCTATTATAAACACCCTTTTCATCTTATTTCTTCGTCGAGATGAATTCATGTATTCATTCTCAATTGTATTTCACTCCGGAATCACTCTAATTCTCCCAGATTTTCTACCTAGATCTACTCTCAATCCACTCTTTTCGAGCTCTGATTTCAATTCTTTTTTATTGCTAGAAAGCTCTTCAATCCTTTACTATTTAAAGATAAGCCAAATCTTTCGATTATTTCCTATTTACAAATTTAAACGGTTGTATTTCTAGCTACAACAACAATAAATTACTAAAATTACGATGGACCGGTAAGTGGTCATAAATCTATTACAAATCTACGTCCGTGATGAATCGTAAATGTTTTTTCTTGGACCTCATTCATATATATAGTAGCAGAAATGTTTGGGTTTTATTCATAAATAAAAACTATTTATTGTATTCAATTATAACTGGTCGGCTTTAATGTTACAATAAATGTGTCCACAGGCTCACTTAATGAGGCTGAAGCTTATGAATCTTCAAATCAAAGACATAATGAATAACCCTTTTTCATAGCGGAACGTGATAAAGAGAAACATGCATGATTTCTACATAATTACATAATTATTTTTCAACTAAGATATGATTGTAATTAGATACATGCTTTATTTTATTTGTTTTTTTATGCACCGTAGCTTGTATATAAATTATATCCACTCTAATTCTTTTTGCCCCTTTTATCAAACGTCGCTATTTATAACAGTCGAACTTTTGCTTTCCTTCATATTATATCCCCATCAAACAAACAAACAATTTTGGATCACAATATAAAATGAAGATCAAGGGTTTGATATTGGCATCTTCTCTCCTGATTCTTGCCTTCCTTCATCACTCAGAATCAGCTTCCATGCGGAGTTTGCTGATGAAGAATAAATCGTACAAAGAAGAAGCACAAGTTCTAAAGTATGACTCCATAGAAACGATCACTAACTCTACAGCTTTGGACTCAAAACGGATAATTCCCACGGGTCCAAATCCACTTCACAACAGGTAACTTTGATAATTCAAGAACAAGATATGTAATGTGTATGTATCTTCTTTCCTTTTTTTGTTACAATTAAGTATCTATCTTATTGTGTAATGTAATGATGAATATATTATTAAGACTTTTTTTAGTTAACCTTAATTATTCTATATTCTTTGCCTTTTTACACATCTTTGTTTGATGCTTGTTTGAAAGTGATTTAAGGAAATCGTATGAAACCCTTACCGGAACCAAAAATACTCTATATGGTTGGCTAAATAAAAGAAAGAATTTAGAAATCCAGCTTTGGAGGTGAAGAAGTGGAAAGTGATTATCTTACTTGTTCCCTTGTATCCAAACTTCACATGAATTCGATCTTTAAATACTCACTCCGTCCATTTTTTTTTTGTACAAAATGTTTTCGTGATTATTTTTGGTTTCATATTATTTTATGTGTATATTTTCAATGCAAAAGCTTAATTCATTTTCCAAATTTTTCTATACAATATCCTCTTATCATTTTTAACACTAATTATAAAGTAGGGGTACGTAATTTAATTATTTTACAATTTTTTTTTCATATATGCATTCAACGAAAAACATTATATGAATTGGAACTTAGAGAGTATATTGCATCTTTTGAACAAACAAATTAAAAAGAGAGTATTTTGCATCTTGAGTGAAAAAAGAGAGTATATTGCATGGTTGGTATGTGGATCATATACGAGATCATGTTGAGCCATATATATTACAACAAATATTTATATGTATTTAATTTTTTGTGTGTGTATGTATGTATACCTGGTTATGATGTAGAATAAATTATTTCAATTAACCTTATGAATTTGTGTTCTGTATATGTTGGATTTTATTTTTTCTTGGGCAGAAGTTTTTGAAAATGAAATTGAATTCACTTATGTCAGAAGAAACTCACTTTATAGTTAATACTTAGTGTCTCCCAACTCCCATCTTGTCTACCTTTCCCTCTCTCTCTCTCTCTCTCCCTCTCTGTTACGAATATTGGATTAAGGAAATCTTGCAAGTGTTTTGTCTCTAACAACATTCTTTAGATCATCTTTCATATTTTGATTAAACTTCTTCTCCAAGAAACTCTGGTGTGTTTTGTCCTTAAAAGGTTTCATTTTGACTCAATTTAATCATGGGAGTCCTATAATTATATGTTCATCTTTATTTTTTTAAACTATCTGATAACCTAGAGATACCCTATTTTGTTTAACGGCCATACCGAACTCAAACCTTAACAAAAAAGACGAACCAGAAACCGAACTAAACGTTAACTAAAAATATTGTTCAGTTTTACCTTTTCCATATACAAAATGTTAACTATATGCTAACTGAAACCTTACTTTTTCAGTTTTAATTTACTAAAAGCTAGAAAATTAAATTCAAACTGAAAGTATTAAATACAACAATATATTTCAGTTTAGTTCTTATGTTTTCTTTACAAAGACCAGAAAATTAAAAAAACCTAACCAATACTGACTTGTAGCTTTGTTTAATGTTTTCAAATGAAGGGATTAGTATGCAACAGATTTTGATTAATCATACAACGTCTCCCTCATCCCCCTAAGAACAACTCTTTCTTAAAGCTAAAAAAACATGATCATGAGCATTAGCTCACTAAATATTTAATAACTTTATGGGCCACAATTTAGGGAATTTCGACATATAGCTGATATGATTCCTAAAGAAACTTGGGCAAAATTTGCACACTAAGGCTTCTTATGATATAAAGGAATTTCAGAAATTTCGACATAGCTGATATTTTATTCGTAAATTTGGGCAAATTTTGAGGCCACATATTAAGGCTTCTTATGATATATAGCAGTAATGTGTTTTACTTCCAAGCCATAATTCGACCAGATTTTTTTTTAGTATTATTATTATCATAGTGCAAATTCTAATTAGCCAATCTTGGAGACACAAATGAGTATCAAGACCAAAAAGCGGAGTACAATCCAAACCAAATAAAAGAAAGGAAAAAACAGAGTTATTAGGTCGTCAGGTCGTCTCTGCGGCTAGAGAGGAAATGAGAAGACAAACACAATCTTTCAAAGTAAAAGTGTATCTCCAAACCGGATGAGCGAAACCTGGCGGGGGTCTATCAAGTCGACCATGCGGCTCGCGAAGCTAGTGGACTGTAAGAAAAACAACACCAAATACAAGTCTGGTTACAAGTCTAACAACACCAAGTTCAAGTCTGGTGTCAAGTCTGGTTCAGAACAAAGTGCAGAGTCGTATGACAAGAGAAATGGACTCAAAAGTGAAAACATCTCAGGCCCAATTAGAAGAGAATAAGGCCCAGTTGCATAAAACGTTGATATCGAACACTAAAATAACTAAAACACTATTTCGACAACGGTTCCTTTTTCGTTAATCTGTGATTACCCTTTTGGATTTTAAACTAGTCTGGAGGTTTCAAGGGTGAACATAATTAGTTTGAAAGTTTAAAGTGATAGTATAATTCTACCAAAGTTTAAACTGTTTCTACTTTGAAAGTTAAAAATGTGATTTTCTCTAACAAAAAGGGTATAAGAGAGAAAAATTATTTCTGTCTATTATCCACCTAACTAAAGAATTATTCATAGATACTTAATGTTGTTATTAATAGACGGTAGATAGTGATAATATTCTAAAATTCCAGAATGTTTGAGTTAAATTTCAAGAAAATTTTGCAAAAATAGTACGAACTACTAGTTGTTGGTCAAAGAAATACACTAGTGTATTCTGATAATTTACGCCGCAATGATTACGACAACTGAGCCTAATTAATAACTGCCAGACCCAGCCCAATAAGATACTCTCTGGCTTTATATAAACCCTAATAAACAAAGTTTCTCATCCGCAGCTGCACCGATCTATACGTTTGTTTTGTTGTTGTTGCTGCTTAGGGAAGTCTCTAATTTTCACATGTCCTAATTCGTTCCATCACAAAATCAAATCTGCTCTTGAGGATAGTGGTTATTGTGGTCCCGTGTCAATCCGATTGTACGGATTTGAGGATTCCCTCCCCGAGTTGATAGATAAATACGAAGGTGCCGGAATCGGAATCAATATCGTACCGGAAAGAGGTGTTAAATATGCCATAATTGATAAGATGTCACTGGACATGCATTTGTGGGCACTGGACAATCAATCACCAAATTTGATGATACTCTAAAAAAAAGTTGACGAAGAAGTCACGATTGAATGTGTTGAAAATATGCATTTTAGACATTGCAATGTTCTCTTAACAGAGCCCCCACCAGAATTGGATCTTCCTACCCGAAGCCCAGAATGGCTTTGGCGATACCTATCTGGTAGATACGTATTACGTACAAAGCGGAAGGTTTCAGAACGAAGGCTTCCAACTACGAAAGCGGATACTGTTGCTAATTCTGAGGGCTAACCTATGTGCGCAGCTACGAAACTAGGAGACGAAAGTATGTATCTTCGATGTTTTATATTCTTTTTATTTCGTCATGTCAAACAAAAACAAAAACTGTTATAATGATTTGGTTACACATGCACTTTAGTTCTCTTCACTTTTCTCCTCCCTTATCTCTTATCTATTCTTACGAACAATCTTCTTCTTTCTCAATCTCTATCTGATTCATAGATTTACTTCAGAAATTAAATCTCTATGAACAATTTTTAAAGAGATTTATATAGTTTAATTTTTCTGGGTTTTTTATTCTGTTTTGTTTTCAAATTTTTTAATTAAATTGCGGTGGCTCTTATTATCCTCGGAACTCCGGCTGACAAAATTGAACACTTGGGGGATATGTGATGTATAATAACCTCTTCTCTTTGATGATATTGTCGTGTGTGTTTGATTTTCTCATCAGATCAGAAGATGGATATAGCAGTGATGGATACAAAGAGGTGGCTATTGTGTAGACAGAGGAGGAGGTGGCTACAGAATTGGAGGTATATAGTATATACGACTGAGGTGGGGATGGAGAGAGTTGAGTGGGAAGATGGATAAATTAATGGTTACAAGTTATTGTTATTTGTTACATTAATTAGCTTGTTATAAATAAATGTAACGATGTAAATTTACGATTTATCGAAAAACATAGTTTTAACACTGTAAATTAGTATTGTTTTAGCAAAATATATATATTCTGATAAAGAGTTAAATATATATGTAGCACGTTAAATATATATAGGAAAATAACAATTATGTTTTCTAATACACAATAACAAATTGTTATTTTCCTAATTTCATATATAAATTATATAAATTTTATAGTTTATATTTTTTTAATTAAGTTTCAAACGAATATACTATAAAGTGTGAATTACGATAAATGTGAATTTAATAGATAGCTTCAGATAAATTGAAAATTAGGTAAGTAGAGTTCAATAAATTGATATTAGTTTTGGAAAAATTAATGTGTAGATTCTGACCAAAATACCCCTACAAATATTGCAAACAAGAAAGTGGATTACAGGGGACAGAGCATTTAATGCTCGAGAAAATATATCTGCGTTCGCTGGCGTGTGTGGATCTGCAAAGCTTTGATTATCACGATAACATATATTAAACTTATATTTCATTATCAAGATAACTCATATTTATTAATATCTATTTGATTATCAAGATAACTCATATTGATAATTCTTATTATCCATATAACTCATATTTGATCATCGATATTTATTCGATTATCAAGATAACTCACATCGATAACTCTTATTATCAAGATAACTCATATTTGATAATAGATATCTATTTGATTATCAAGATAACTCATATTAATAATTCATTATCAATATAACTCATATTGATAATTCTTATCATCCAGATAACTCATATTGATAATTCTTATTATCTAGATAACTCATATTTGATCATCGATATTTATTCGATTATCAAGATAGCTCACATCGATAACTCTTATTATCAAGATAACTCATATTTGATAATATATATCTATTTGATTATCAAGATAACTCATATTTGATTATGATATCTCCGGCGGATCGAACATTCACCGCGGAGCTAACAACGGAGCCTAAATAGTCCCTCTCAGCTCCCATAACTTCCGCAGCCTCAACGCACTGAGCATCCACAAGAGTTGCAGCAGAAGCCACGACCATGTCCGTTTTAGCTATGTGCTCATCTATTCCAGAGCTCGACGAAGCGGCGGTTGCAGCCGCGATTGTAGCCACCTTGGCGGCCACGCCGGCGACAAAGACAGCGGCGTGAATATGAGGGTTGTGGGCCCGCGTCTCCTCCTTCTTTTTCTCTATCCGGCCTTTTAGCCACCGACCCACCGTCTTGGACTGTGTGGTTGTTGCCGTGATAGGATCCGGATTGTTGGCCGTTGAACGGAATTGAGAGATGAAGTTCTGTGTGTTATTGTTTGATCGGAGAGAGAGAGAGAAGAGAAAGATGTAAAGGTAACTCTCTCTCTTATTCGACTCTACTTAATTTTAGCTATTTCATAGGTATGCAATCATCATTTGCTATGTCAACAGTTACTCCAAAAAGTTACCTTTTTGGAAAACTAATTTTGCAAGTTTTGAAGGCCATGCATTACTAATACCCTTACAATAACAAAAAAGAATCCACCAAAAAAAAAAGATTGGTCAATACGAAATCGCAAGAAAATCCAAAAATAGAAAAGAAGATGGCTTATTATATACAGAAAATCATCTAAGATTCGTAAGCTTAGACATTTTTACTGGACTGGTCAAAGTTCTTGATTGTTCTTTAGCCTGAAAATCTACCATTCGTTCTTGACCCCATTTCTTGATAGAACATAATCAATACTATTTGATTTAACCGACGTAATCTTGACATCTACTCTTTTTTTTTAGGTATATTTTGAAAACATTTGTTTTTTTGTGGTCCGTGATATCTTACCATCTAGACGAATCTAAATTCAGTCTTTCTTACTTTACAAAATGATTACGGATTCCTGGTTCAAAATCTATTGGCCACCCAACTCGCACCTGCGCGAAAAGGAACCTAGGCCTAAAGGGATTAGTCTGGGCTGTAAGGCCTGGAATTACCTCCGGATCTAAAAAAAAAAAATGATTACGAAGATAATCACTTGATATCCACAATTTTTGAAAGTAAATTAAAGAAAAACATTTCCCGTTCGCATTCAACCAAAATTTTATTGAAAGATGAAAAATAAAATGCTTAAAACCAAAGAAATGCTTAAAACTATGATTAGTAGGACCAACGTTACAAATAAAATGGGATCTGTTGGTGTCGGATTTAGCTCCTAAATCCAGCCCGTGAAAAGCCCAATAAAGGCCCAATCGACAGGTTCTCTCGGGCAAAGGAAGGGGCCCATTCCCCCTTGAAGAGCCCGCATCGATGGAGTAAATGGACATGGCGAACTGCACCAAGAAGATAGGAGAGGTCACGATCGAGTCAAAGATGAGACCAAGGGAAATCCCAAAGATCTCGGAAGTGGGCGGAGCCCTTCAACCCGGAGATCGCGGAGCCTTCAAAAGAGAAGGACGACTATAAAAAAAACCTCGAGGTTAATTGTAAAGGCATCTTGAATTCATTGAACTTTAGCCGCTCTATGAGTTCCTTTTACTTGTAAAACTCTTACTAAAAATCACTAAGAGTCCAGTTCGTCAAATTTTGTCTAATTTACATCGTTACGCTTCTTCGAAACTCTTGCACATCTTCTCTCATCTCGTAAATCACTCCAAATTCTTGAGTGTGGATTTTAGGATCCATATTTTGGCGCCGTCTGTGGGGAAGATATCAAAAGAATCTCTAACTCTGAAGCCCGATTTCAGGCTTGTTAAAACGAAATGGATCCAAGGAACACCGAATCCTCCAAATCAAAGACCGGGTCAGGAAATCCAGCGGATCCCAACCCGCCGAATCCTTTGACCCAAAGCCAAGCGACCAGATCAAGCGTAATCGACGCGATCCAGGCCGAGCTCGTAACCACAACCACAACCTCTACCGTCGCGATTTCCACCGCTGCAGCCACAATCGCCAACCCTACAGGGTCGCAGCCCCGCTTGGAATCGAGGATCACTCCTCTGAATCCAAGCACGCACGAAAGGACCCACTCACGAACCTGGGTGAGATCCGAAGCCCCGAGCACCAACGCCCTACAAGCTAGTGCAACAGAGCGCCACCGATCCAGGTCGCCCCTATCACAGACCATCTCGGCGGAGGAGGCATCCGAGCTCCGCAAAATGATAGCCTTCCTGGCCGAAAAATCCCAGGAACAACGAGTTATCTTAGCTACTGCCAGACAAGAGCTCGCGCGATCCGCTTCGGCAAGATCTGAAAGTCTGAACACGCAAACAGAGACAAGAGGTGTGGCGAGCCCACCCCCCAGAACACGTCTGGAATTTGACCATGTCGCAGCCGAGCTCGGCTCGACCGCACAGGTCATCACCCCTACGCGAGTTGATACTTACCCCGTATACAGCTCGTTGGTGAGCACACTACCTCAAACAACGAATCCCGGCAATTCGAACAACGCGGAACACACAGCTCGAGGTATCCCGCGATTACCATCTCCGCCACACAGTTCCGGGCTCCGAGCTCAGTACTCCGGACTCACCCCGGCGTCGAACTCGATCCACATAAGACCGCCCCTCGCGGAACATACTCCGTTTAACAGTGGCCAACAACCTGAGAACTCTCATAACCGATATCTCCACCCGCACCTCTCGACACGACCACCTTGCGTAGATCCACGCATGGTGATTACTCTAAAGGACTTTCAGCAATATATCGAAAGAAACAATGCCGAGCTCCAACGGATGTATTCTATTGTCCATATGGCCACAAGCTCGGCGCACGATAAAGACCGCGTGATAGAGAAGACCCGTAGGACTCCCTTCACCAACAGAATTGTAAACGCTCGTATCAGAGACACATGCAAAATCAGATTCCATGAGTACGCGGCAAACACAGACCCAATAGCCCACGTCCGAGCTTTTAGGCTCGCCGTAGCCCAAGCTCATCTGAACGACGAAGAAAAATAGGCATGGTATTGCCGATTCTTCGCCGAAAATCTAGTCAGCCCTGCACTCTAATGGTTCACGGGATTAGAAGAGAACTCCATCGACAATTTCACACAGCTCGTTTCGGTCTTCCTATAACAATACTCCGTTTTCATGGAAACCCAAGCAACCGCAGCCGATCTCTGGACCTTAAAACAAGGACTTCAAGAATCACTCCGATCCTACGTAACCAGATTCAAAGAAAACAAAGCCAGAATTGCCTACCTTAACAAAGGAGTAGCATTAACTGCCCTAAAACAAGGAATATGGTACTTTGCCGAGTTCAAACAAGAACTAACAGTTCGCCGTCCCATATCACTCGACGACGCGCTACATCGACCTTCTTCCTTCATAAATTACGAGGAAGAAAGAAAAGAACTAGAACAGCAATTCCAAGAAGGCTTGCTAACAGCGCGAGGCACTCTAGCTAAAAGAGTAGTCAAAAGAGAACCATCAAGCAAAGGACTACATTCCTTCGCTATCGACGGCGCGCCAGAGGGTGGAAAATCAAATTTCGACGCAAGAAGAGAGGCCACTCCACAGAAGAGTGTCGAACTGTTGGCAGAAAAGGCGAGCTCCGAGGAAGCGGAGGTCGCCGAGCTCGAGGAAGATAAAAATCCTCTAAAATCGAGCCCGAAGTCAATAACCCCCTCAGAATAAGAGGGAACGAGCTCCTGCAGAGGAAAACACAAATTCTCCTCCACCAGCTCCTAAAAAGCGAATAGACTTCATATTTAAGGAGTTTTCACACTGCGATGGCTCCATGAAATCTATAATCTCGCCACCCCTTGCCCCTAAGAAGCTCGAGAACTCATCCGAGCAGGCGCAAGGACCTAAAGGAATAGACAAACCCGAGAGCTCGCAAGCTCTCAAGTCAGTCCGCGAACCCCCTCGCGTAAGCAGCCTCTTCGAACCAAACCGTCCAAAACGAATAGATTTCATTGTGGGAGGTTCCAAGTTGTGCAAAATCTCGGTCAATTCGATCAAAGCATACCAAATAAGGGTCGAAAACGAAATAAGGGAACATCCCCCTCTACAAGGACCCGATCACAAGATCACGTTCCTCGAAAGCGAGACACTCGCCCTAGACAAACCTCACGATGACGTACCGATAGTCCCACTCGATGTAGCTGGAATCGAACTGTCCAGAATGATGATAGACACTAGGAGCTACGTGGACGTACTATTCTACAGTGACTTCAAACAAATGGGCTACGAGGACGCCATATTATGCGGCACTCGATCCCCCCTCACCGGATTCGCTGGTGAAACAATGTACTCACTAGGCACGATCATGCTCCCCGTTAGCGCGGGAGACGTACAACAGCTCGTTAATTTCAAAGTCGTGGATCGTTCCGCACCATATAACGATATACTTGGCAGACCATTGATATACACCATGAAAGCCCTTCAACGTACCATCAGTGTGTCAAGTTCCCGACCTTCGATGAGATCAAAACGATCCGCGGAAGACAGCGAACTTCGCGAAAATGCTATATGACCTGCCACATACAGATCGAAGAGTCACCCTTATAGCAATTACAGAAAGAGGAGGAGCTCGCTAAGCAGCAGATAAAACGATGTAACGACCCAACAGTCTGCGGACCTGGCAAAGACCTAGTCACCTCTGTTTGCATAGACGACGCTCACCCGGAACGATGTGTGAACATCGGATTGGAACTCCCAAACTCTATACCAACCGACCTCGTGACCTTCCTGAAGGAAAACATCAACACCTTTGCATGGACCACCTCTGCCATGCCAGGGATCGACCTCGGAGTAACCTCTCACGAGCTAAACGTCCATCCCACCTACAAAACCATAAAACAGAAACGTCGTAGCTCTGCCCCGATAGGGCCAAAGCGGTTAACAACGAAGTAGACAGACTGCTGAAAGTCGGGTCAATCAGGGAGGCGAAATACCCCGACTGGTTAGCTAACCCAGTAGTCGTGAAAAAAGAAAAACGGGAAGTGGAGAGTCTGTATCGACTTCACAGACCTCAACAAAGCGTGCCCTAAAGACAGCTTCCCACTTCCACACATATATCAATTGGTGGAAGCCATAGCCGGACACGAACTACTATCCTTCATGGACGTCTTTTCCGGGTACAACCAAATCCTCATGAATCCAGAGGATCTAGAAAAAACCGCCTTCATAACAGACCGCAGAACATATTGTTACAAAGTTATGCCATTCGGCCTGAAGAACGCTGGAGCAACTTACCAGCGCCTAGTAAATAGAATGTTCGCTGAACAGCTCGGAAAAATGATGGAAGTTTACATTGATGACATGCTCGTCAAGTCTTCGAAAGACCACGTGACACAACTCAAGGAATGCTTCGCAATCCTTTACCAGTAAAGAATGAAACTCAAGCCGACCAAATGCTCTTTCGGAGTAGCCTCTGGAGAGTTACTCGGGTACTTAGTAACAGAACGATTAATCGAGGCAAACCCAAAACAGATAGCAGCTTTCCTCGAAATGCCTTTACCAAAAACAACAAGAGAAGTGCAAAGACTAACCGGGAGAATAGCGGCCTTAAACCGATTCATCTCCCAGTGAACAGACAAATGTCTCCCTTTCTACCAACTCCTAAAAAGGAAACAAAAAGTTCCAATGGGACGAGAAATGCGAGGACGCGTTCAAACAACTCAAAGCATACCTAAGCGAACCCCCGGTACTATCCAAACCAGTAGAGGGAGAACCGATGTACCTCTACATCGTAGTCTCCCCTGCCGCAGTGAGTGACGTTTTAGTCCGAGAAGAACAGAACGAACAGAAACCCATCTATAATGTCAGCAAAACACTAATAGATGCAAAGACAAGATATCCAGCAAAGGAAAATCTAGCTCTCGCCGTCATAATGTCTGCAAGAAAGCTACGGCCCTACTTTTAGTGACACTCCATAGTAGTCATGACCTCACAGCCGCTGCACACCATTTTGCACAGCCCTCGCCAGTCATAACGACTAGCCAAATGGGCGATCTAGCTCAGTGAGTATGATATAAAATACTGAATAAGAACCTGTGCGAAAGCACATGTACTAGCAGACTTCGTCATCGAACTAGCTCTTATAGCTATCGACGAAACCTCCCCAAACAAGAAATAGGCACTCCACGTAGATGGAGCATCCTCGAAACACGGATCCGGGGTTGGAATCAGACTTTTATCCCCAACAGGGGAAGTACTCAAACAATCGTTCAGACTAGGCTTCAACGCCTCCAACAACGATGCCAAATACGAAGCCCTAATCGCCGGGCTCAAGCTCGCTCTTGGCATATGAGTCAGCGAGGTGAGCGCATTCAGCGACTCACAGCTCGTCACCAGCCAATTCTAAGGAGAGTACGAAACTAGAGACGAACGTATGGAAGCTTACCTCAAAGTAGTCCGCGGACTAGCAGAACAGTTCGCCAATTTCGAACTCACGAGGATACCCCGAGGCAAAAATACATCCGCAGACGCCCTAGCAGCACTTGCCTCCACCTCCGACCCACTGGTCAAAAGAATAATACTTGTCGAAGGAATCGAAAAATCCAGCATCAACATACCGACCAAAATAATGTCAATCAATATGATTACAACGACTCTCACGACAGACATAGCCGGACCCTCCAACAGTCAGGAAAGTACCAAAAATGAAAGCACAGAGTCCGCCCCTGAAATCACCGAGCTCACAAAACCCAAAGCGATCGAACTCATCAACCTCGATCCGGAAGAACACACTTCGGACGAACCAGCATCAGCCAAAGCAAATATGGCCGAACCCATCGAGCTCGAAGGGGAAGAAGAAGATGAACCCGATGACAACGAGGGTTCATCAACAAACCAGGCTGGAGAACTCCCATTATGAAGTACATCCAAAACGGCGCCGCACCATCAAACAAATGGGCGGCACAAAAGCTAAAAGCTAAGAGCTCGCGATACTGTATAATCGACAGCAGATTATACAAATGGAGCGTTTCCGAACCATACATGCTATGTGTCCACGGAGAAGAAGCTCTCACCATTATGGCCGAAACCCACGAAGGCTCATGCGGAAGCCATTATGGGGGACGAGCTCTAGCCATAAGAATAAAACGACAAGGCTACTTCTTTCCCACCATCATCGCCGATTGCGAGAATTATTCCTCGAAGTGCGACAAGTGCCAAAGACAGGCACCGATGATCCACCGACCAGCCCAAAAGCTCTCATCGATCTCGACCCTATACCCCTTCATGAGATGGTCAATGGACATCGTAGGACCAATGGTCGCATCCAGACCTAAGAAAGTGCGTTTCCTACTAGTCCTCACATACTATTTCACCAAGTGGATATAAGCTAAAGCCTACCAGCAAACAACCGAGGTCGAAGTACAGAAGTTCGTATGAAAGCACATCATCTGCAGAACGGGCTCCCCTATGAGATCGTCACGGACAACGGAACAAACCTCACCTCCAGACGCTTCACCAACTTTTGCAAAACCTGGAAAATAAAGCTCACCTCGTCAACACCGCAATACCCGCAAGGGAACGGTCAAGCCAAAGCCGCGAACAAAACAATCCTAGGCAACCTCAAGAAGGGACTCGACTCCAAGAAAACTAGGTGGTGTGACGAACTGCTAGGAGTCCTTTGGGCCAGGAAACACCCTTCTCCTTAGCTTACGGCATGGAAGCAGTTGTACCCGCCGAAGCGTCAGTTCCGAGCCTCCGAAGGGTACTTTGCCCTAGAAACGAGGACTGAACGAGGAAATGCTAAGAGATCGACTAGACATGATCGACGAAACTCGAGATCAAGCACTAGTCCGTATCCAAAACTACCATAACGCTGCCGCACGCTACTACAACTCCAACGTACGAAACAGGAAGTTCGAAGTAGGCGACCTCGTGCTGCAAAAGGTGTTTGAAAACACCAAAGAAAGAGGTGCCGGAAAGCTTGAGACCAACTGGGAAAGTCCCTACCGAGTCACCGAAATTGTACGCACCGGCGTCTACAAACTCACCAAACCTAACAGCAGAGTACCAGAAAAGAGACCGTGGAACGTCATGAACCTCAAAAAATACTACCACTGAGTACCGACAATAATCGAACTACGTTGGTTTGATCCCTTGACGGGGTACGTAGCTCGCATCGCGAGTCCAGCCACCATCGCTAAACACGCTCGTTACTCTATTAAGAGTTCGGATCGACTCTTACTTGTAAAAATATTTCGTCCATGCGACAAAATCACTTTTAGCTTGTAAAGTCATCACGCTTAATAACAAACATCTTTCCCGTTATCCGAAGCATGCTCACAACCCCACGCGAGCCCGGGTCAACCCCCACTTGTACAAATCACCTCGTTTGCAATGTCTTTTACTTAATAATATAAATCCTTATTATTCAAATTCGCGAGTCGCAGAACATTGGGCACGATCCCTTAAAAGGAAAGAGAAGGATCTCACAGTTCGCTCATAAAAAACGGAAGCCTATACATCATATAATTGGTAACAAATTACACAAACGAAGCCTATGATCTCATACACCAACCAAGCAGCTCACAGCTCGCAGTCCGCCTAATAAACTTGATCTCGGAAAACGATCATACTTTTTACAGTTCGCGGTTAGCTTTACAAAAACGACCTCCTAAAAAACATTCAAAATAGCTCCCAGTTCGCAACTCACAAAGTGATCTGCCAGAACAATCATAGTTCTTGTGGGTCGCAGCTCGTACGACTTCTCACAGCAGTTACCCAGTCCGCAGCACTCCGCCTGCTAAACAAAAGCGACCCCATACATCGACTGCCTAGTACATAACTCGTAGCTCGCTATATAAAACCATCTCACAAACAGTCCATAGTCTATCATTAAACTCACCTTAGTCAGATCAACTCGAATGCTACTTCGTACGATCACGACCTCCGAGATAAGACCTCTTAAAACGATTTTAAGTCCTCAAAGATAATACTTCTCCACCTAACTCAGCCTTCGCCGAAATAGCTCGCACACTCAGGAGAATCTCAAAATTATCTAAGGAAAAAGGCGCCACAAACAAACAACGAGTCGATGGCCAGGCGATCAAACAAAACCCTAACGAGCTTGAAATACTACAACCAGTGGTCCGGATCAAACTCTTGTTCCAAACTATAAACAAGCGTGAAGCATCCAAAAGCATAACTACACTATCGTAAGCTATCACAACTCGAGTAAAATAAAGACTGAACTGGTAGGAAAACCAAACTGGCGGTCAACCGACTCGATAACCCAAACTCCCGACCCGATCTCTATCGCGACAAGTCAATTGCCAAACAATCGAACGAACCTTTGTCAAACCCAATATGATCCGACTCGATCTCTCGATCCGAACTCCAACGAGCCTATCTCCAACGGTCACACAAGACCCCGGCAAAATGAGTATACCATTCAAGGCTCCCCTTACTTGTAAAAATTCAAAAACAGCTTTCTTAAAACCAAGGCATGAATAGCAAGACGAGATATAATAAAAAACAGAAAAATCCTAAAGGATGAAAGCCTTCCCAGGCACAAGTACATAAACAAATAAAAAAGATCCTAAAGGATAAAAGCCCTCCCAGGCCCAAGCACAAAGCGACTAAAACAAAATCCCTTCAAGGCATCAAATCCATCAAGCCAAAAAAAACCATAAGTAAAGACACGACGAGCTCACTCCTCTCGAACTCGTTCTTCATCAGCAACTATCTTCAGCCACTTCGACCTTGGAAACGGGCTCCCTAGGGACTCCTTCGACAATGTCTTCATCCTGAACCACTACCTCTTCCCCCTTTTCAGCCAGCACAGAAGTCTCACCTATAACATCGTTGCTCCCGAACTGATTCAGAACATGCGGGAGCTGAGTAGCTGGGTTGATCTCCATCGGCACCACCGAACCCTCGGAGATAAAAATCGGAGACTTCCGCTGCTTCGTACACCTCTTTAAACCCTTGAAGTTTTCCCTCAACACGAGCTAGCTCAGCATCCGGAGCTATATCACCCTTGATAATATCTTTCAGGAGCTCGATGTTCGACTCCACCTCTTGGAGCTGTGCCTCGCAAGTGACCTCCAGTTTCTTCTTCTCCCATTTAGCCTTAAAAGATTGTGACAGTTCGAGGTATGTCTTAGCAAGCTCCTGTTTTCCAGCACGAATAGCCCGGCGAAGTGAAGCAGCCTGACTCGCCGCCAATTCACAATTCTGCTCGGCGAACTGAAAAGTCCGCCTGACCGCCTCAGCACCCGTAGCTTTCGCACTACGGAGTTGAACTTCGAGCTTACCCTCTCTCTCTTGGGATGCCTTGAGGCTAGAACTCAGGTCGTGCACCGTCTTCTTCACTTCCTCAAGCTCTCCGAGCGAAAGCACATCCTTAACCCACCGTTCAAAAATGACAGCATATTCATTGGTAGCTTCAAGAGCCTACAAACAACGAAAATCATTAAAACCAACAACAACAATGAAAAGAAAAAAACATGCAATAAAGCAAATGACTTACTTGTCCTTGAGCAATGGCCATCCTCACATAAGCTTCGCGTTCGGCCATGTCTCTAATAGCCGGGATAGCGCACTTCGCCGGCTTGCAGTGCCTTAGCAGAAAAGCAACCCCTTCCGGATCATCCACGATAGGACATCCCTTGGTGTGCTTAAACTGCCAGTTAAACTCACCGTTCCCACTAGAGCCCGATCCATTCGAAGAGCTTGATTTCCCCTCAGAACCATGAACCCCGATTCGGGCCTTCTTCACCACAGGGCGGAGATTCGCATCACTCTCCGAGCTCTGAGACTTAGAGCTCACCGAAAATACTTGAGTGGGTTGAGCCGTAGCATGCTCGCCCCCTGTAAGAGTCTCCCGAGTTGCGTTATCTCCGCCACCGACAGGAACCCTTGCCTCTACAGCGGCAGAGGTAGTTCCCACAACCTCGTTCAGGTCGGTCCTCAGATCGCTGGCGCGAACTGCACCTGAACTCCCGGACGGAGCCCTGCTCCTCTCTTTGTCGAGCTGACGAACCGAAAGTCTCCTCGGCATTTTTCCTTTTGCCTTGCGAGTTAGTCTATGCGAGGAGCTGGCGGATGAACTAGCGTCGGAAGTGTCACGAGCCCGGCTTCCTAGCAAAGACAAAGTGCTCGATTTCAGATATTTGTTCGCAACCTACAAAAGAAACTTTCGCAGTTTACCTTGGCAAGAAGGGTCGATGTGAACAGCTCCGGGGATAGCTAAGGTAACGGGAGGAGGTACGCTATCTGCTGGCAGCGATCTTATAGGGCGAATGGTGCGGAGAGCTGAATGTATCCTCAACTTCGTAAACGAAAGCCAACGGATCCATCCTTGATGCAATCTGTTAACGAACTCTCGAAGGTTGTCGTCTTCGATAATCTTATACCAGGAGATCCTGCAAAAAAAAAAAAGGAGGAGAAATCAGTAAATTCCCAAATAAGCGAATCTACTAAAAGAACAGAAGCTCGTTAACAGGTTCCGCGAGCTCCTGAGATTTTTTCCTAACCGACACTAGACGCCCAAATCGACGAGATTCTCTTGAAGACGAAATCTCCAACCAACTCCTGAGTAACCTTAAAAAGGAAATTTTTTTCCCTCCAACGATCATCTCTCACTAGGATCCCTTCAAAAACCTTCCGATGAGGGCGCGGGGATAGATAGAAAGTCCCCACAAACGCACGGTTATGCTTAATCGAGCACATCTTGTGGAGCTCTTCCAGCCCGAAAGGGATGTTTTCTTCTTGGGCCCGAACCGCAAGAGCAAGCGCATGCCGGACGAAGTTAGGGTTCATTTGGGCAAATGCCATCCGAAGCTCTGCCAATAACCAGAGAATGTACTCTGGAATGGGAAACGAAAGGCCGCAATGCTCAAAATATGTCGTATACGCCGCGCAGTAGCCAGGACGATCTTGGGAGTCTCATCAC
The DNA here is from genome assembly GCA_002933915.1 of Eutrema heterophyllum. NCBI lineage: Eukaryota > Viridiplantae > Streptophyta > Magnoliopsida > Brassicales > Brassicaceae > Eutrema > Eutrema heterophyllum. The sequence continues at coordinate 519,705 of PKMM01019763.1, forward strand.
GACGAGGAAGGACGATCTCGAAGGATTCCGGAACGTCGTAGATAAGATTGAGATTTTTAAAATCGCCATGAGTAACTATCGACGCCATGTGTGGACCAAAACGAGCCATCACAGCGAGGAGAGAAATTTCGAAAAGCAAAAGACAACTATGAAATATCAAAACAAAAGTAAAATCGATTTTCCAATAACTTAGATACTAATAACTCGAATCCCTTAATCTCAACCGTCCATCTTCTTTAACTGATGTGATCGCGAGATCCTTTAAAAAGATTTGGTATTATCTTACCCAAAAAATAAAAATAATAATAAAAAGCTTTTGCGACATAACATCTCGACCGTTCGATATTATCTCTTTCCCCATCCAAACCGTTGGCTCATCATCGTATACGAGGCATCCGATTTAATAAAAAGAAAGTGCCTTTTCAATGATACTCCCGCCTTTTGAGTTTTCTCTCTCACTCAAAGGGCTGGGGGTAATTGTTGGTGTCGAATTTAGCTCCTAAATCCAGACCGTGAAAAGCCCAATAAAGGCCCAATCGACAGGTTCTCTCGGGAAAAGGAAGGGGCGCATTCCCCCTTGAAGAGCCCGCATCGATGGAGTAAATGGACATGGCAAACTGCACCAAGAAGATAGGAGAGGATCACGATCGAGTCAAAGATCAAGGGAAATCCCAAAGATCTAGGAAGTGGGCGGAGCCAGTCAACACGGAGATCGCAGAGCCTTCAAAAGAGAAGAGCGACTATAAAAAAGAGCCTCGAGGAGAATTGTAAAGGCATCTTAAATTCATTAAACTTTAGCCGCTCTACGAGCTCCTTTTACTTCTAAACTCTTACTAAAAATCAATAAGAGTCCAGTTCGTCAAATCTTGTCTAATTTACATCATTAAGCTTTCTCGAGACTCTTTCTCATCTTCTCTCATCTCGTAAATCACTCCAAATTCTTGAGTGTGGATTTTAGGAATCACTTACGAGGCAGCGACCTTTTTCTTAGGCTTCAACAATATATTCGTTATATATATATATATGTAAATTCCACTTCGATCCGTTATAGGCTCTAGCTAACTCAATCCAAAAGATGTGGATAACCATAAGTTTAAAAGCAAATCAAATACAAAAAATTAATATTTGTTAGAAACACATCAAATCACAAATACACTAACATTTGAAAAAGACAAATATATACCCACCTATTATGGATCTACCTAAAATCTTGCTCCCATAGGCAAAAAAGAATAAAAAAGCATGGAAACAAAATTATTCGCTACTGAATCGAATCGAAGCTGTGAAGTAACATGAGTCGAGTAGCGATAATGAGCTTGAAGAACCGAGGTAAAGATGAGACCGAGAATAGGGTCAAAGTGAGAATAACCATAGAAACCTCAATCTAACCACACCAAGGAAACAAATAAGCCAACGAGAGCAAGCAAAACCCATCAGTGATTCGACAAGGAGCCACCAGAGACGAATACCTAATGAAACCAAGAAAACGCTATACCGATCCGAGCTCTGAACACCGTCTCAACACGGCTAGTCTCACTCGCTCAGAACCACCAGGACAGCCTCCGCCTTGAAAGAGTCAACGATGCGGACGAATGTTTAGCTACCGCCGATGGAGCCACCACGAGCTAAGCGAAAAACGAACCACCACACCGCGGCTAGCCACAAGCCGAGAGCCTCCACCCAGATCCAGAAGCCGACGATCCTCGAGGAGCAGATCATCACCGTCAGGAGAAGGGAAGTCCAAAACTTAGTCGCCGCATCCTGCCGCCGTCACGAAACCCGAGAGAAGATCGAGACAAAGGAGAGATCTAACCAAGAGGAGGATGCAACAAGCGACCACCACAGCACCTTGGGAAGCCGGATAGCACGCCGCCGGCACGCGAGTCTCTAACCGGAGCCAGAGACCACCAAAGAGAAAAACGTCGGCGAGAGGAGCAAGGGAAAGAAACCGAGGAAGGGACGAGGCAGACGGAGGAGAGACTAATCGCCCCACGAGAAGACAGCCCACCACCACCTTGACCCCAACGACGCCGTTGAGGCCCCGCGCGCTGCCGACAAACCAGAACACGCCGGAGAAGCTTTCACCTTGTTGTCACAGCCGGACCTACGGCCAAGCCCATCGACAAACCTACCAAAAGAAAAAGGAGACCAAGGTGGTCCCTCCCCCGCGACGGTGAGCCACCACGCGCGTCGGAGAGGGAGATCGGAGGAGTTGAAGTTTCGGCAAGGAGAACAAAAATTGATCGGGAATCATGTTGGTACCGGATCTCGACCTAAGAGATCCGGCCCGTTAAGGCCCATCGCATATCTATAAAACACAAGTGGAGTCCGGCCCATCGCGAGCTAACTGCCGAAGGAAGCTCGAGCTCGCAGCTCGAACCTCGCGATATCAATTAAGAATCAGTCAAATACATGATCGGTTGTTCCGATATTCGAGGAGCACGTGACAGCGCGAGAACCGGAGGAGGGTTAGTTCGCACCAAGATATAAAAGGACGTCGAAGCTTAGGTTTTAGGGACATGCACTTTTTCTTAGCACACAACCACTTGTAAAATCTCTACGAGGTTTTTCCCGTCTGTAAACACATATTATTCATCAATACAAATCCAATTCGTCGAGTTTTAGATTCAAACTACATCTTTGATTCATCGAAAGAAACTAACCCACACATTTTCTTTCCCGAAACTATACAAAAATCTAAGTGTGCGAGATCCGCATCCACAAATCGCCTCTCAAAGGCAGAGAGAAGAGAGAGAAAAAGAAAACCAATAGAGAGAGATTCCTCAAGATTTTTGTGTATGAACAAATTACGATATAGAAATACTGTTTTACTATTTCGTGAAGTATTATGCTACACCATGTTTGAAATGAATCTCAAAAATTAGTTTGTTTCAACTTTTGGATTTGTGGATAAAAATTTTCAGTAAACCAAAATTTAGTGTATATATGTCATGCATGCGTGGACGTGCCATTTTTTGTTGTAAGATAATTATTTTTCTCTTATTTTAAAGATAGACACGTGGATATCTGAATTGTATTAGAAATTTAGATGGATCATTTTTGTTGTTGTTATTATCCAATTTTTTTTCCTTAACCTATAACTTTACAAAATACGTCACGCCAGGAAAAAAATGTCACCTTATGGTGAGAAAAACTGCAAGTCAAGCCTTTAGCACAGTTTATACAAATGATTTGCTTTAGTTTGGAAATATCGTTATTTTTTATTAAAAAATGTAAATTTTTCAAAGTGATTCGGTAAAAACAAGTTCTCCTGAATCTGCGCTAAATCGATCGAAGAACTTCACACATCTTAATTGACAAGCAAACAGAGAAACTTCATCCATGCTGATCGAACGGCCCATAAGGAGGTATGAAAAATTACACTCGTATGCAAGTAATCAAGCACTGATGGGCACAAATATTCCAAACCAACTCCGGAATTTGTCTCGTCCATGTCGGAAGAGATGCAATTTAAGAGATAAAAAAAAAAAAAAAAAGCCTGATCCGGACATCTCCGGAGTACAAGATCCAAAAATCGGAAACTAAATCCGAATATGATCGGACTTTACAAACAAAACAAAGGAGAAGAAACACCCTCTCTCAAAGATAGATATGAGAGAAGAGAGAGCTCTCACCCTATAGACTATAGACTATAGTGACTATTAAGGATGTAGAAATGTAAATAAGTAGATAGTTTGGCTTTTAATGATTGTTTCTATCTTATGCTTTTATGTTCTTCGCTGTTATTGCCGTAGATTTGTTAGCCATGTTGGCTTTGTTATCATTATTTGTATACAATTCCTCCTTTGATGGAGAGTAGCTATCTATAAAAATATTGTTCGACCAAAAAAAGTAGATAGTTTGGAGGTATTGTCCAAAATAGTACATTTTAAAACTTGTGTTCTAAACTTAACTTCACTAGTTAAAATTGACAATAATAACAGAAAATTAATATTAAAATGACCCAAAATCATTTTCTAATGGAAAAAAACTAAACCCTAAATAGGAAATAGTCAGCTCAAACATAATTATTTAATTTTATTTTAAATTTATTTTGGATAAACATGTGTTTCGGGGGTTTTTCGTCTTTTTGGGGGCAAGTCTCATGTAACACAAATCAAACGAGGTCAAAGGTCGGAAAACATGATGGGGAGTGTTTTCCGATGATTCTCCGACGCTCAAGTCAGTAACAAGGAAGGAAGACCACAAGACTGAATATTGTGATTATTGTGATTCCGGGCCCTGAGAAAGGATGGATCCATGGAAAATTCTGACTGATTTGAGTGAATAGTGACCAGAAGTTTGGTCGGAATATTCGAGCCACAAGACTGAATATTCATTTGAAGAGAGATGAGATCATGTCTCGGAAGCTGAGAAAAACTGAGTGTTTTTGAGAGAAATCTCTAAGTATCAAGTGAAAATTGGATCCCCCACTCTCAGGGAGCGAATGTTGTATTTATAGAAGATACCTGACCCGGGTTAGGATACCGGGTTATGTTGGTTCGGGTAGGCCAGACTACGGATCCTTTGTTGGATCAGGTACTTTAGTGCTTTTTATGTGTATATCCTTTGTCGCTTATGTATATATCCCCGACAAAACAGTTTCTGCAAGCGATGCGCCGAGTCTGTGCTGTTTTGGCGGTTTATGCGTTGTCACGTGCGCTCATACCTTTAGTTTTTTTCCCCTATGCATCGATTGGTTGCTTTTTCCTGCCATATAGGCCAAAATTGGCCAGATATAAGATTAATGTGAGAGTCTACTTTAGTTCAAAGAACTATTGGAGGGAAAATACATACATTATCCAGCGTATATTTGAATAGGTTTTACCTTTCCCGATATCCTTTTGGGGGATATCGAATCCCTCTTACCTTCTCGGGTATCTCTACCCGGTTATCTGGGAGTCTTACCTTCCCGGGTATTGCTACCCGGTTTATGCTGCAATTGACTGAGAGTCAATATGTACATGTCTGGGTTGCTCAACTCACTACTTCCGCGTTCTCTAGGTAACCTGGTACGAGTTGGCGAGTTAAGGAAAAAGCAACCCCCTTTCTATTCCGGGACCACTGAACTTCTACTTCCCGCTCCCACTACTTGAAAACAGTTTTGGGAGAAGATGGTGGTTCATTTCCATGTGCTAACATGTCCTATGGTTCTATCACCTAGCCTCGTGACAACTCCCTCTCGAGATGGTGCAGTTTTAGGTTAAGTGACCATCTAATATATGGTGACACGTCATACAACTTGCCCTAACTTGTCCTATGGTTTGATTACATAGCCTCGTAACCACACCCTCTCGAGGTGGTGCGATTTTAGGTTAAGTAACTATCTAGTCTAGCATGACACTTATCATCCTCTGATTCGTCGATCCAAAGGAAAATTATTTATCCCCAACAACATGGTTTTTTTACATAATCTGATATTTTCGAAATTTTAAATTTAACATGCTAAATTTAGAACAAAAAATAATTTTTTTGTGATATTTTAGGGTATTTCTCTGGTTTCAACTTTCAACTTTTTACTTTTAGAAGATTTTAATAATGACGAAATTATACACCCGAGAGATAGAATAGAGCGGTTAACAGCAGTTAAGAAAGTTTGGTAACAGTAACGCCACGGCGTTAAAATCAGGTTTATCCCTTTGGGACGGCAAAATTGTGACCCTAACTACTTTATCCCAGTGGTTACTGGTTAGTAACCACTAACCCGAGTGAGTGAAGCTCCGTTTAGTAGCGGCGTCAATTAACGACGACGTTTACGTCCGTTTTCGCGTATATATAAACGATGACGGTTTTCTTGGAGCTTGTGCACTCTCTCACTCACTCACTCGTCTCTGCTTATTCTTCTTCTGCTCTCTCTCTCTCTCTCTCCCCGAGAAAATTTCAAAAGCTAAAGGAGAAGAAGAAGCTTCTGCAATGGTGTCGTCATCTCAGAAATTGACCGGTGCTTGTTTCGTCGTGCTTCTCATCATCATCGTCTACGCTCTCACAGTGACGAATCTCCGGAACAACGAAATGTCTCGATCGAGGTCTCTCTCTCTCTCTCCCTTCCTCGTATTTTTCCATGTTTCCTCAGTGATTTTAGCATTCTCATACTCTGTTTGAATTTGTGAACAGTTCGCTTAAACGATTCGTTTCCTTCCCTTGATTTTTGATTTGGTTTTTTTAACTGTTCAGCTGATTTTTTTTTCCAGATTTCGTAACGAATATTGAAATTAGTCTCGGGATTTTAAATGTATTTTTTTAGCTATGGATTCTCTACTAACTTGTTCTTTTTCTGTAACTTCTTTTTTTTTTTCAAGGAAGCTGAAAACTGAGGATTCGCAGAGCTTTAACAGTTCAACAATGGCGATCAGGTAAAACAAAACTCATCCCGTCGATTTCGAAACGCCAGACGGATTTTAAACCGTTGGATTAACGAATTTTACCAGCGGTTGAGATCTGAAATGCCTCGGATCCGTATAGTTTGTTTCCGTTAACGGTTCGCTTTTTTTTTTTCTCCCATGAGCGTCTCGTTCTGCTTTTTCATTGGCTACTCACACATGCTCTGTCTTTACTTTTTTTTTCCTCGAAATGTTTATATTATATCCACGTCAGTAAATATTCCATAAAAAGACTAAAATTTTATTTATAAAATATGGCCCACACAAGGGTAATTTCGTAATAATTCATATTCCTTTAACGACTTTCTCTGTGTTGTTCTTGAGCAACGCGCGCACACACACACCATCTCTGAAATGGTTGATTACTTGCGTGTGAAAATAGTTAATGTTCAATTATTTTTGTTTTTTGTTGTGTAATATATAATAAATCGTGTGTTGGTTGCGTCATTTCCTTTGGGTGGTCAGACTTGAAGGCGTTGAGTTGAATGAACACGCAGTTGCTGATCCAGACCAAGTTGCCCATGAGGTCTCTGCTCTCGTTCGGATGTGAGTTTCTGCTCTCTCTCTCTCTCTCTCTCTACATGCAACTTTTGTGTCAATGCAACTTTTGTGTCAATTCCTTAGGGATGTTTTTCCCTGAATTAGTATAACTAGAAGTCTAGAAACTCTACAATTGTTCATAAGTCGTAAAGCAATATAACTAAAAGTTTACTGGTACTAGTACTAATTACTAAAGGTTCAAAATTTGAATTATGTGATTGGTTGGAATCATGGTTCAATGGGTTTGTGATGTTATTGGTCGTGTAGCAGTAGGATGGGGACATTCAGGAGAAACCATAAAGCATGTTCTGCTTATTTACTAAATTTTGTTTTTTCATAGGAAAAGATACATTTTTTGGTGTTTCTCTTTTCTGTCACCGACTTTCTCTCTCTCGCACGTTTGTGTTTGTCACTGCCCCAAACCGCACGAAACGGTTTTGGCAGCTGCTTTTAGGATCCTAGCTGTTTTAGTGTTTACCAGGTGAAGGTTAAAGGAAATTTTTATGGAACTAAAACACAGCAACCACTTTGTTGTCACTATAAACAAATGAAAGCTGGTCAATATGTTAGGTAGGAACGACACGGCAGAGAAGCTGAGATGTTAAATCAATCGGCTGTATTCGGTAAAAGAAAAGAAAAAAAAACAAAAGCCCTTTTACAAAAATAGAACTATTTTTAGTCATTCTTGATTCAATGTATGTGAATGTGATATGAGCAGAGGAGATAGTTAAAAGATAAATTGCAAACTATTGAATCTACAGGAGTGAACAGAACATCACCGCAAGGAGGAAGCTTGGTTTCTTTTCATGTGGGAACGGGAATCCAATAGACGACTGTTGGCGTTGTGACCGTAACTGGCACAAGAACCGTAAACGCCTCGCGGATTGTGGGATTGGTTTTGGGCGTAACGCGATTGGTGGTCGTGATGGGCATTACTATGTCGTCACTGACCCGACCGATGATGACGTTGTGCATCCCAAGCCCGGAACTTTACGCCACGCAGTGATCCAAGACGAGCCACTGTGGATCGTCTTCAAAAGAGACATGGTGATAGAGTTGAAACAAGAGCTGCTCATGAACAGTTTCAAGACCATTGATGCTCGTGGTGCTAACGTTCACATCGCAAATGGTGCTTGCATCACCATCCAGGGAAGAACGAACGTCATCATTCATGGCCTGCACATTCACGATTGCAAAAAAACTGGGAACGCAAAGGTCATAAGCTCGCCGTCTTACGCTGGCCGGAGGGGAATGGCTGATGGTGATGCTGTCTCAATAATTGCGTCAAGTCATGTCTGGATCGACCACAACTCTCTCTCTAGCTGCGCCGATGGTCTTGTTGATGTTATCATGGGCTCCACTGCCATTACCATTTCCAATAACCATTTCACACACCACAACGAGGTCAATCAAACAGCTAAAACCTTCTCCTTTTCTTTTTTATGTTATAAAGCTCTGATTTTCTTTATCATGACATTGTGATGGCAGGTTATGTTGCTAGGCCACTCTGATTCGCACACACAAGACAAGCTGATGCAAGTGACCATTGCGTACAACCATTTTGGAGAGGGGCTTATTCAGAGAATGCCAAGGTAAAATCTACAATGTCACATTCTTTTGAGTAGATGTATACGATTAGCTGAGATTCCATGTGGTTATTGCAGGTGCAGGCATGGATATTTCCATGTGGTTAACAACGATTACACACACTGGGAAATGTATGCCATTGGAGGAAGCGCAAACCCAACTATAAACAGCCAAGGCAATAGATATGCTGCTCCCAAAAACCGCTCGGCCAAGGAGGTTAAACTCGTTGATGCCCTCTCTTCTTGTCTCTTGCTTGACGGAGAACATGAGTTTTTTAATCTCAAAATACGAAACTGGACAGGTGACAAAAAGGGTGAAGACAGAAACAAGTGAGTGGAAGAAGTGGAATTGGAGATCAGAAGGAGACATGCTAGTGAATGGGGCGTTTTTCATACCATCAGGGGAAGGAGCATCAGCAAGCTATGCACGCGCCTCGAGCTTAACGGCTAAACCAGCCTCAATGGTCGACTCAATCACTTCTACTGCAGGTGCACTTGGTTGCCGCAGAGGCAAACCTTGCTAATAATAATATCACTCTCTCTCTCTCTCTCTCTCTCTCTCTCTCTCTCTCTCTCTCTCTCTCTCTCTCTCTCTCTCTCTCTCTCTCACACACACTATTAGCAGTTTCAGTACACAACAAAGACTAACCCCTTTTCACACGTATTACCAAGTGTGCAAAGCTTTTTTCTTTTTCGTTTTCCATGGTAGAGAATTTTGTTAACCTCGGGCTTGCTTCCCCTTCACAAGAGAAGTAAGGACAAGACGCGTTTATCAATTCTCCACTCCTACCTTTTTTGTTTTGGGGTTTACGGGGTCTTCTTTTTAATCGATCACCCCCCTTCTGGTTCTTGGTTTTTAGTTAATGACTGTAGTAAGAATACATTTGCTATGAAAAGGCAGAGTTAAATGCTTATGGTATGCAGATCTAGATATAGTAGTTGATTTGTTCCATGTCTTATACATATTCACTAATGTTGCTGCTATGTGTTTGTAATTGGATTGAATGAATCAGAGACCCTGCGCGGCGAAGCAAGTGTTTTGTGAGATGAGGAAGCCTAAATGAAGAATTGTTCTGTTATTGTTGTTGGTGTACATGCTAACATAAGCTCAGTTTAATGGGTTTTCTTCACTATGAAACATGGGATAGATAATTAATCCACAAAGTTGAGACAGTAATGGTTGAATTGGTAGTGAGACTTGTGAATCAGTTTGCTGCTCTTTGAGAAACGACTTGGTTCTATACACAATTAAGTAATCAAGTACAAGAAATCAACCATTATAAGACAACAGCTTTAATCTGCCTATACTTGCTTTAGTTTCCTATCTCTGATGATATAATCTGCCATCCCTTTCCACTAATGATCTCATAGTAGCAAGACACAAGCCTTCTCTTACCAGATATCCTCAGCCACAGCAAAATTCAAAGTGCCCACCAAAAATTTCTAACAAAAAAAGAACTACTATACAAGAAGATACAAATTTTAAAGATTTCCACCTCCACTTACAATTATTTTGCCTCTGCTTTGTTTCCCTACTCTGTTTTGATAATGGGTTGTATCTCATAATCTCAAGATAAACATTGCCTATTAATGCAACTAAAACAAAAATAAAAAATCTAATCAGAGGGAATCCAAAAGTTTGAGAGGCTTAAAAAAGGAACTAGACTTCCGAACCGTCTCTACTTATTGCATTTTTCAATACTGATTGTTTACATTTGAACCCTTTGTCCAACCAAGGCGTGTAAAATTAGTAGATTACTTGTTAAATTAATGGGCCTAGAGCCCTTCTAATATGGGCCTATCATTAGCCCATTGTATTTTGTCGTTACCCGTAAGAACTTAGGGTTCATGAGAATAACCTTCTCTTACAATAAACTACACGCATTTGGATCCAAAGTTTGATTGATTCCTTTAAAAGTTAATTAGTACGTAAGCCTGGACAAAATACCCGGAACCAAAAAACCGAACTAGAATGTACTGAGCCGAACCGAATAGTTATAAAACCCGAATGGTTCCTCTTATAAAATATTTCGGGTACCTAAACCAAAACCCGAACGGATACCCAAAATATATGAAATACAATTATATACTAAACATATTATGTATCATTAGTTTTGAAATAACCAAAATATTCAAATTACAATTATAAACTAAATATATTAGTTATGTTTAGACCGAAATAATCAAAATATTTGAAATATTCAAAAATCTTTAGTTATATTTGTCAAAATTGAATTTTTGCAAAATTTAACCAAATTTTATTTAAATTAAACAATTTTTTAGGGTTTTCGAGGATTGGAATAAATTTTGGGTACCGGAAACCGATCCGAACCCGGACGGAACAGATCTGAACGCAATCCAAAAAAAAAAAATACCCGAATGGATCATAGATTTCTAAAATATGGGTACCCGAAATTCGAAAGAACCGACCCAAACTCGAACGATACCCGAATACCCATGTCTATTAGTACGTGTCGTTTTTCAAAATACTAAAAAATTTAGATAATCTTAAACAGAAAATTAAGTATAATTTGTAATTACTTTATTCAACTTAATTTAAACTGAGGGAGTAAGTGGTAACGTTAAAAAGAAAAGAACATTTTGGGAAAATAAACAAAAACATGGAGAGATTCCACTGAAGAGTCTCCCGAGGCAAAGACCCTTGAAACAAGGCACCACACCACTTCTTTATTTCTACAACTGCGCCGTTTAACTTTTCCCCTTTAGGGTCTTTCTCTCCTTTGTTTTCTTTGTTTACTTGTACTAATGGCTCATGGTGCGCTAATTATTTATGCACTTCTCTTAATCTTTTTCAAACGTATACTATTCATCCGTTTCATAAAGAGTGTCATTTTAAGGTTTTATTTTTATTTCACAAAAAGTGTCGTTTTATGTTTTTAATGCATAATTTTAAACAAAAATTCAGTTTTACCCTTATTGTTTTAGTGTATTAATTAAAGAGAAAAAATTTGTTTAGTATATTATTAAGAATGTATTAATAAATGGTAATATTGAACTTTTAATAATTTTCATGTGTGAAATATGTCAAAATAACACTTTTTATGAAACAGATGAAATAATAGAGAAAAAACTTAAATATCTATCATAGGCCGGTTAATAAACATATTTTACCCCTCTACCCTAAAGAACCATAGTTCACACAATCACACTAGTTCACACTTCGCAATTTGGCATATACTTTTTAGCAACAAAAAAAAATTCGCATATACTACATTTTTTTGGAAAATAAATACAGGTATAGCTAAGCTATTAACAAACTTAATACAAAAAAATATTTAATAAGACCAATAATTTTTAGAAATGATAATAGAAAGAAATTAAGCAATGTTCATCGGGTGTAATAAAGTAGTTGCAAACAAATAATTTGGCATGAGAAAATGTCAAAATGCTAATATGATAGATAAAAAAAAGGGTAAAATATAAGGGATTTAATAATAAATGTTTTTTTACAATACCAAAGTTAAATGTGAGTTAAAAAAAGATTAAAAGTAAAATAAAAGTAATAATAGTGAGAGGGGAATTAGGGTAGGTGAGAATGAGTGAGGCTCGTTGTGGTCACGTGAGGTATCCTCAAAATCAGGGATTGTTGTTTTGTCCTCTCCACCCTTAGACCTAAACCCACCCATCCTTAATTTGCTTTTCTTTCCATTTCTTTATTAACCCACAAGTCTTATTTTATTTTTTTTAATTGAACCCACAAGTCTTATTATTAATTCCGTTAATGAAGATGCTAATCTCATTATCTTTTAAAATGAGAAATGATGCTGAGGTCCTTATTCACTTTCCCCATTTTATGAAAAGTGATGCATGCCACACTCATTTTTGCTTATATACAACTTGCGTAATCTATCTATTCTCTTCATATGGTTTGTATATCCTTCTTATTTTGGTTTATATATTTACATACATTTTTATTTATTATATTTGTAATCTTCTTTTAGTACGTTATCTTTCATAACTCTCTTTATTTTTGCATACCCTTTTTGGTCAATATTTTATATGTATACGCTTTAAAATTTGCTACTATTTATTTTAAATATAGTAATGGAACGTAACAAAAAGATGATAGAAAACTCAGAAAGAAATCATAGTTAACACGATACTTTAGGGATTTTATTTCTCATTTGTATTTGTATATGTATAGTTTTCAGGATCAATTATATGCCCTTATATAAATAACCAATTAACTTTTAGAAATGGCAAAAAATGCATTGGATCTAGCAAAGTGTTCAAGTCTAGTCCTCTTATTTCAAAGGATTCTCATGTTTATTTAAATTACATGAACTAAAGCAGTTGTGACTCGTGAGCACACAATGAACAAAAACAACTAATAAAACTCAAACATTACGTCATTACATAATCTAGATTTTAGATGTGCCGTGTGCGTAATATGGAGTGACGTTATAATCTGTTTTTTTTTTTCTTTTTGGCCTTGGAGTGACTTGATAGTCTCTTCAACCTATATAATGAACAAAATAAATATACTATATTTTAGTAGATTATATCTCAAATTCAAAGTTAAAAATTTTGTACAGTAACTAATGATCTTAAGACGATTGTATTGAGGCACGTCCTTTAATATTTTATTAAAGCACATGAAGCATTTGTTTTATGCCATATATTATAGTAATAAAATATGGGCCATATTTTAATAAATTGTTTGTAGCTGAAATGGTTAAACATACGAAAGTGGCTCCATATCTCAAATTCGAATGACTATATATGATAAATTTCATTTTTTCTCAAAAGAGAATTTTCAAAAAAATTTAATAGAGTTTTCAGTTTTTATGATGGCCACACTGTTTTAATGCTTTAAGCCACTTCAATATATGGGACGACACTGATTGTACATGTGTTTGTGTGTGTGATATTCTGTATAGTAAGAGGAATGCATACTTTTTCTATATTTTAATTTCTAGAACAACCTTTCTTAAGATTACATTTCGGTTCATTATATTCTAGTTTTTTTTTACTTGGAGTCAACAAGATAACACAATTATAGAAAGAAACCAGTAAGCTACTATAGAGTATTAAAATGTCAAATAAAATATACTCATACTCAAGTAAAAACAAAGGGAATAAAAACGAATCACCGACTCAACCACTTACTTGGGGTTTGAGCAAACGCACTCGTTTACTGAAATTGGATTAAAAAGGAAAAAAAATCTTTAGAAACTTCACTGTAATTATTTTTATAAAAAAACACTTATCTACCCATACATATACCAAAACAAAATGATCATATGTGGCTATATATGGGCTAATGATACTCTTTTTGTTTCAATTATCAGATGTTTTACTGGAAAATACGGAGATAAAAAAATTATTGCAATTATATCTTTTGTTTTTTATATTAGAAAAATTCTGTAATATCTATTTAAATATTTTAACCAATAATAAAAATACAATAACTACAAAATATTAAATAAATTTAATTTTTGCATAGAAATTTGAATAAAAATCTGATAAAATAAAACAGAAGAAAACCTCCAATTAAACATCTTATCGTATATAACCTTGTTACTAAAATAATGTTGACAAAAATGAAATAATAGTATTAAAATAGTAAAGAAGAGATAGGGCATAATAATAGATTAAATAGGTGAGGTGGCAAAGAGGTGGGGTGGTGCAGTTTTGTTGATCTCAAGGCATTGTGTTTCCCTATTTTCCTTTGTACTCTTTCTCCTCTCTTAAATCGCCACACCAAATTTTTTCTTCTTCTTATTTTCTTAATTTTTCCAAAGATAAAACACACAAAAACAGAACTTAAACCCTCTGTGTTATCTTCGTAACCTTGAGTTTAAATCAAGCAAGAAACAGATTTCGAGAGAGAGAGAGAGCACAGAGATAGAGAGAAGAGGCACCAAACCCTAAATGGGTCTAAGCCCGAGATTTTAAACTTCTTTTCGGATTTTGAGGCAAATGTCTCTTCTTCATTCCTTAATCTCTTCTTCTTCTTCTTCTTCTTCTTTCTCATTTCTCTTCTCTTTCTTCTTCATCCTCTGTTTCTCTCTCTCTGATGCAGAGCAAAACCCGGAAGCTTCTACCCTCTACTCATGGCTCCACTCTTCCCCTACACCTTCATCTCTTTCTCTCTTCAACTGGAACTCCATCGACAACACTCCCTGCAACAACTGGACTTTCATTACATGCTCTCTTCAAGGTTTCGTCACCGAAATCGACATTCAGTCTGTTCAAATCGAGCTCTCCTTGCCGAAGAATCTCCCGGAACTTCGTTCTCTCCAGAAACTCACCATCTCCGGCGCTAATGTCACCGGCACTTTGCCGGAGAGTCTCGGCGACTGCCTCGGTCTCACGGTTCTCGACCTTAGCTCCAACGGTCTAGTGGGTGAGATTCCTTGGAGTTTAAGCAAGCTTCGTAACCTAGAAACTCTAATCCTCAACTCTAACCAGCTCACCGGAAAAATCCCACCGGAAATCAGCAAGTGTTCGAAACTCAAGAATCTAATCCTCTTCGACAATCTTCTCACCGGAAGTATCCCGCCGGAGCTAGGGAAGCTCTCTGGTCTTGAAGTGATAAGAATCGGAGGGAACAAAGAAATCTCCGGCAAAATCCCACCGGAGATCGGAAATTGTTCCAATCTAACCGTTCTTGGTTTAGCCGAAACGAGCGTCTCCGGTAATCTGCCTTCTTCTTTAGGTAAGCTCAAGAAGCTACAAACACTCTCGATTTACACTACAATGATAAGCGGAGAAATTCCTTCAGATTTAGGGAATTGCTCTGAGCTTGTGGATATCTTCTTGTACGAGAATAGCTTGTCTGGTTCAATCCCTCGAGAGATCGGAAAGCTCACTAAACTCGAACAGCTGTTTCTATGGCAGAACAGTCTCGTTGGTGGTATCCCTGAAGAAATCGGAAACTGCAGCAATCTCAAAATGATAGATTTGTCTCTAAATCTGCTCTCTGGCTCGATACCAATTTCCATAGGTCGTTTGTCTTTGCTTGAAGAGTTTATGATCAGCGACAACAAAATCTCCGGTTCGATACCAACCACGATCTCGAATTGCTCGAGTCTTGTCCAGTTACAGCTCGATAAGAACCAGATTTCCGGTTTGATACCGTCCGAGCTCGGAACACTCACAAGGCTTACTCTGTTCTTCGCTTGGTCTAATCAGCTAGAAGGAAGCATTCCTCCCGGTTTAGCAGACTGTACCGATCTCCAAGCGTTGGATTTATCGCGTAATTCGCTTACCGGAACAATCCCTTCCGGTTTGTTTATGCTAAGGAACCTCACGAAGCTCCTCTTGATCTCAAACTCTCTCTCTGGTTTTATACCTCAAGAGATTGGTAATTGCAGCTCTTTGGTGAGATTGCGGCTAGGTTACAACAGGATCACAGGAGAGATCCCTTCGGGTATTGGGTCACTTAAAAAGCTAAACTTTCTTGATCTTTCGAGCAATAGGCTACACGGAATGGTTCCTGATGAAATCGGAAGCTGCTCGGAGTTGCAAATGATTGATCTCAGCAATAACTCTCTTGAAGGTTCTTTGGCTAATTCGGTTTCTTCTCTCTCCGGTTTACAGGTTCTTGATGTTTCGGCTAACCAGTTTTCCGGCAAGATTCCGGCGAGTTTGGGACGGCTTATGTCGCTTAACAAGCTAATCTTGAGCAAGAATTTGTTCTCGGGATGGATACCGAATTCTCTAGGCATGTGTGCAGGGCTTCAACTTCTTGATCTCGGAAGCAACGAGCTCTCTGGTGAGATTCCTTCAGAGCTCGGAGATATTGAGAATCTTGAAATCGCGTTAAACCTGAGTAGTAATAGACTCACGGGGAAGATTCCTTCGAAGATTTCGTCTCTCAACAAGCTCTCAATTCTTGATCTCTCCCACAACATGCTCGAAGGAGATCTTGCTCCACTCGCCAATATCGAGAATCTCGTCTCTCTTAACATCTCTTACAACAGCTTCTCTGGTTATCTTCCAGACAACAAGCTTTTCAGACAATTACCTCTTCAAGATCTCGAAGGAAACAAAAAACTTTGTTCTTCTTCAACTCAAGATTCTTGCTTTCTCACCTACGGAAATGGCAATGGACTTGCGGATGATAAGGATTCTTCCCGTACAAGAAATCTCAGGTTAGCACTCGCACTTTTGGTCACCATGACGGTTGTGTTGATGATTCTTGGCGCGGTTGCTGTTATCCGAGCGAGGAGGAACATCGAAAGCGAAAGAGATTCAGAGCTTGGAGAAACATATAAATGGCAGTTCACACCGTTTCAGAAGCTGAATTTCTCAGTAGATCAGATCATAAGATGTTTGGTTGAGCCAAATGTGATTGGTAAGGGATGTTCAGGCGTAGTTTACCGTGCTGACGTGGACAATGGCGAGGTTATAGCCGTGAAGAAGCTTTGGCCAGCGATGGTTAACGGTGGTAACGATGAGAAGAGCAATAGCGTGAGAGATTCGTTCTCAGCAGAAGTTAAGACACTTGGGACGATCAGACACAAGAATATTGTTCGGTTTCTTGGATGTTGTTGGAACCGAAACACAAGGCTTTTAATGTATGATTACATGCCTAATGGGAGCTTAGGGAGTTTGCTTCACGAGAGACGAGGCTCTTCACTTGACTGGGATCTTAGATACAGGATTTTGCTCGGTGCAGCTCAAGGTTTAGCTTATTTACACCATGATTGTCTCCCACCCATTGTTCATCGCGATATCAAGGCCAACAATATTCTGATTGGCCTCGATTTCGAGCCTTATATTGCGGATTTTGGATTAGCCAAGCTTGTTGATGAAGGCGACATAGGCCGGTGTTCTAATACCGTGGCTGGATCTTATGGTTACATTGCTCCAGGTATGTTCATATATTATTGTATATGAGCATATAGTTCAAGAGCTTTTACTTAGAACTTGGAAGTCTCATATTTTTAGTTCTCCATTTTATGATTTGATCTTAAACCGGTTTTTGCGCTTCTACAGAGTATGGTTACAGCATGAAGATTACAGAGAAGAGTGATGTTTACAGCTACGGCGTGGTGGTTCTCGAAGTATTGACTGGGAAACAACCTATAGATCCGACGGTACCAGAAGGGCTTCACTTAGTGGATTGGGTGAGGCAGAATAGAGGCAGCCTCGAAGTTCTTGACTCGAGCTTGAGATCTAGAACCGAATCTGAAGCCGATGAGATGATGCAAGTGTTGGGCACTGCTCTTCTGTGTGTGAACGCGTCTCCTGAAGAAAGACCGACCATGAAAGACGTTGCGGCTATGCTCAAGGAGATCAAGCAAGAGCGTGAAGAGTACGCGAAAGTTGACTTGCTTCTCAAGAAATCTCCTCCGCCAACAACAAAAACGGAGGAAGAAGGTCATAAGAATGAAGTGACGGCGGCTGCAGCTTCGTCTTCTAAAGAGATGAGACGAGAAGAGAGATTAGTGAAGAGTAACAACACGAGTTTCTCTGCTTCTTCTCTGCTTTACTCTTCTTCTTCTTCGATTGAGTGATCTAGGGTTTGAAGGTTACGTGAGAGGAAAGCTTTAATGTGTTGTTTGAAAAATGGTTTTTTTTTTTCACTTTTATTTAATTATCATTTAAATCCTTAGATATGTGATGTAAAAAAAAAAAAAAGAAGAACAGAATGAGTCAGTAATCTTATGAAATTGTGATTAGCAAAAGGGTGACATGAAATTTGTACCTTTGGGTGGTTTGAAATCAATAATTTCTCTAGTTTTCTGTCCAAGTAATTGATTTTGGTTTAGAAGGTATCAGAACCAATCAAGACTGAATCTAGTTCTATTTTCTTTGAGAACTATAGTTATACCACTGTTAAAATTTGCTTATAGAATAGAACGGTAACTCTAAAGTAAAACATAAGAAACCCTACAATAAATTAAAGGAAAAATCACTAGCAAATGGAAAAAATATTATTACAATTTCTTTTACATTTAAAATTCGATGGACTACACAAATTTAAATCCAAAAATACTCGTACCCTCCCAATTCTCAAACTCAAAACATTCTGATTTTCCTCTTTTCAGTCTCTTTTAATCTTGCTACCTTTTGTTCTTCTTTGTGTATTTGCCTATTTGGGATGAATTGCTTTAGCCTCTCCTATTTATACTAGCACGAAACATGTACGATAGAGGATATTTCTAGTATTTAACCACTTTGCTTTATTGCTAAAATTGACTTGATATTTGTCGAGAAGAATCTTATTATATAAAGAGAATGATTCAAAAATAATAATTCGTCAAATCGTGACACATGTCAAGTTAATCGATAAGATTTTGACATGTGTTTAATAAATTTTCAATTAGATATTAACACATAATATAAACAATAAAAGGAAAAAATATAATCCAAACAAAAGTAAAATTAGCAAACAAAAATACGAAAAAGAAAAAAAACAATTAATCCAAACAACCAAAGTTCAAAAGAAAGAAATAAAAAGTTGCGTATAGATTAAAAAAATTTTTAAAAAAGGTAAATAACAAAATATTGTTATATTAAGGAAAAAGCTAAATACGTTTTTCATTTTTAAATCAAAATAGCTTTAAGATTGAGGAAATTTTTTAAAAATACTAAAGTTATTTTTAAAAAGTTAAAAACTAGTATTTCTAATAAGAATAAAGAAATACAAATTAGTATAAAGCTGAATGTTTCAAAGTTGCTAATTCACCTGATCGCGATATATATTAATTCACATGATCGTGAAAATAAAACCAAAAACAAAAAAGTGAAATCACCCATGAAAATAAATAAAATAAAATTGTGAACGTCAAATACGAAATCACTCATTGATAAAGAAGTCTAACAGAGTAACAATTATCTACTTATTTATTTTTTTCTATTATTTGATTTCCAATTAATTTTTCACATGTTCCCAAATATTTAATTTTTGTTATTCCTATTTTAATTATGTTTATTAAGGAAAACGATCTATTTCTCCCTCGGAAGTTTCATATAATAACAGATACTCATGAAGTTTGAGCTTAGTTTCATTTCCCCATCATTTGAAAGTTCGAAATCTATTTCCCCACGAAATCAAAGTTCCAAACTTATTTGCCCACGAAATCAAAGTTCCAAACCTATTTGCCCACGGACCACGATTTAACTCGGTTTACGTTTAAAAACCAAACAGAAACCGACCAAACCCGATTTTAACAAAATTAAAATCAATTTTAACCAGACCTGACCCAAAATAATATTGACCCTACCCGACCCGTTTTTGTTCTTCTTCTTCACCCAAAATCAAAAACACACAAAGATTCTTCACGTATTGATTTTGAGCCCAGAACAAACAACAATGGACTTCTTCGTTCATAATCACAAGTAAATACGATCGCTATAAACCATAGAGATCTATCGACTCAAATCAATGTATATAAAATCCAAAATCAATTTTTTTACATTTTGATTTGCACACACAGCACGACGGTCACCACACAATCAATTAAGAAAAAGAAAATCTATCAACGAGATTTTACACGCCTTTCTTCCCCTAATCAATGCCGAACGGTTCTCGGTGTCGCCGCCACTGCCGTAGCTCCTCCTCCGCCTCTAATTGTCGTGTTCCGGAATACTTCAGTAAACGAAGGCCTCGGCGCGACGACGAAAGAGACTTTGAAACTCTCGGAGATGAAACTGATTCTCTCTGTGACGGACTTCGCCAGAACCCGGCACCGTAAAATCTATTCCAAATCTCTTTCTCTAATGCGGCGGAAGGATTCCGTTTTTGACGAGCTGTTTACGGCGGAGGTTGCGGAGAGCGCGACGGAAGATCCCGCTAGGGACTTTGTAGATCGCGAGGACAAGTAGGTTGATGACTCCGCAAGGACAGAAGCACCACATGGCGGCACATCTCGCCGTCTTGACGCCGCAGAACTCGGCGGGAGTGGATCCGCCGCAAGTGGCTCTTGGGGACGGCGAGGAGAGACTTCTCTGGAGCAGCGGCTGTCTCCGGTGGCTACGAGACGGAGAAGACGATGGAGTGTCTGACGGTTTCGTCTACCTCGAGATCTGTTTCGGATCGTAATGTAACGTCGGAGAATTGGGGTTTTTAGGTCTTGGATTTGAGAATTGATTACACGTGAAGAAAATTGATGTTCAAAAAAAAAAAAAAAAAAAATTACGGGTGAGAAGAAGAAAAAAAACGGGTCGAGTAGGGTCGATATTATTTTGGGTCGGGTCTGGTTAAAATTGATTTTAATTTTGTTAAAATCGGGTCTGGTCGGTTTCTGTTTGGTTTTTAAACGTAAACCGAGTTAAACCGTCGTACGTGAGCAAATAAGTTTGGAACTTTGATTTCGTGGACAAATAAGTTTGGAACTTTGATTTCGTGGGGAAATAGGTTTCGAACTTTCAAATGATGGAGAAATGAAACTAAGCTCAAACTTCAGGGGTATCTGTTATTATATGAAACTTCTGAGGGGGAAATAGGTCGTTTTCCTGTTTATTATTATTATTATTATTAATTAATTAACTTGCTTTTTGTGATAAATATAATTTTTTGTTTAGTAACTTTACTTTTTAGGGTTAGTAATCGGTTATAAATTTTTCTGATTTTTCTAACTTTTTATTAAATTTGGATTTTTAGGATAAATTAACATTTTTTTTTATTAACTTTAACTTTTAGGATTAGAACACGATTATATATAACTTAAATTTTAAAACTCGTGAAAATAAAACCAAAAAGGTGAAATCACATGTGAAAATAAATAAAATAAAACTGTGAACGTCAAATACGAAATCACTCACCGATAGAAAAGTCTAACAAAGTAACAATAATTTATTTATTTAAATTTTTCTATTATTTTATTTTCAATTAAATTTCTCATATGTTTCCAAATATTTAGTTTTTTTATTCCTATTTGAATTATGTTTATTATTATTATTATCATTTTTAGTTAACTCTGCATTTTATGATAAATTTAATTTTTCTATTTTTTTGTTTAGTAACTTTACATTTTAGGATTAGGAATCAGTTATAGATTTTTTTTTCTTTTTATTAACTTTGGATTTTAGTATAAATTTACATTTATTTTTATTTTTATTAACTTTATTTTTTAGGATTATGACTTGAATATAAAATTTTTGTTTTTTTGTTAATATTATGTGGAATATATTTTTTACAGTCTATAAAAATTACCGACTGTGATCCAATGGATTGGAACAGTTTCATTCATTATGGTCTATTTTTTTATTACGGTATATTGTAGTCTTTTTTTTGTCAACGGTATATTGTAGTCTAATAGTTTACATTAGAATTTTGTCTTGTTATAATCCATTGATTGATTTTCAGTCATGCCGCCATGATTAACTAAACAACCCTCATCGTATCTGAAACTAATGAGATACAATATAAATTATAATTCGTTTAGTAAATTTAGTATTACCGAATTAGTAGATTATCATTAATTTTATCAAATTTATAAAGCGATTAATACGTACTAATATATTTGATTTCTATTAGTCTTGCACTTGCTTATGTATATAACGAAGCATAATTTTCTCTAACATAATTTCGATAACGTACAACATAATTTAGCTTTTAGTTTAGATAACGTGCAACATAATGTCGGGTGTAGATAACGAAGATATGTGAAGCAGGTGTATATAACAAAGATATTTCATAATGTACATCATAATTTTGATTACACAAAATATTACTTATAGTTTAGATAACGAAGCGGCTGTAGCTAATTATGGATGAAATATGTGAGTGAAAGTTTTTTTGGTTGTAAAATTGAGAAGTTATCAAATTAGTTATATAGAGGTGAAGAATTATAATTCATTTTCCTTATAGAATTGTATTCTTTTTTTAATTTCCTTAATCAAAATAGAAAAAAATTTATCTCCTTTTTTAAAACTTTAACTTTTATCCCTTTTTTAACTTTAGCTTTTAGGCTAATTTTTTGGTTTAATTTTTCTTTGTTTACTTCCTTTTTAGAATGTGAATCTATTGTTTTATTGCTTTATTATAAACATATATTTTTTTGAATTTTTTTTAAAACACTTTAAGATAAATTTCCTTAATCTAAAAGCAACTTTTATTTTCTTTTTTTTGCTAACTTTACTTTTAGGATTAAGTCTAGATTATATTGTTTCCTTTATTGTTAATATTATGTGTCAAAGCTTTAAGATAAATTTCCTTAATCTAAAAACAACTTTTATTTTCCTTTTTTGCTAACTTTACTTTTAGGATTAAGTCTAGAATATATTTTTTTCCATTTATTGTTAATATTATGTGTCAAAATCTAATAGGTAATTTTTTTACATGTGTCAAAATCTAATGGATTAACTCGACACATGTCGCGATCTTGAGAGTTACTACTTTAAGATAAATTTTCTTAATCTAAAAGCAACTTTTATTTTCCTTTTTTTGTTAACTTTACTTTTAGGATTAAGTCTAGATTATATTTTTTTCTTTATTGTTAATATTATGTGTCAAAACTTTAAGATAAATTTCCTTAATCTAAAAACAACTTTTATTTTCCTTTTTCGCTAACTTTACTTTTAATTTAAGTTTAGATTATATTTTTTTTACTTTATTGGTAATATTATGTGTCAAAATCTAATAGATAATTTTTTTTTACATATGTTAAAATCTAATGGATTAACTCAACACGTGTCGCGATCTTAAGAGTTAGTAACTTTGAAACATTCTTTTATATATATATATAGATAGATAGATTAAAAATTAGAGAGCGTGTATGTAATGAAAGCTTGCAGAGGAAATAGCAGAGGGAACAAACAAATTAGGGTTTAAGTGACAATGGAGCAACAGGAAGAAACAACTTAAAAAATCCACAGAAGGCATAGAGGACGACAATCTTCATCGATGTCAAAATCAACATCGTCGTTTCCCCTCGATCTAATCTTAGAGATACTCTTGAAGCACTACAAGAAAACTGCCTATTTCCAACGAAATTTTACGACGGATTTAAATCGATGTAACATTACATCGAGTTTACGACGATTTTACGACGAAATATGTGTTCGATGTAACTTCCTCGTAAATATATGTCGTCATATAATCGTCGTACTTTTACGAGTATATTACGACGGTTATACGACGACATGATAAATCGTCGTAAAATCGATGGAAAAATTACATCGATTTTACGACGAATATGACTCTCGCATTTACGTTGTAAATTCGATGTAATTTTACATCGAATTTACAACGGTTTATATTACATCGAGTTAACATCGATAGTTTCTAGTTTGGTAGCACACGTTTTTTTATTGATTTACCTAACAAATTTACATCGAATTTACATCGTAAATCCGTTGTAAATCCGTTGTAAATCTGAAAAAATTTCTATAAATACATCCTCGCATCAATTGAAATTTCATATCAAAAAAAAAAACAATAATATCTTTTTTATAAAATGTCTATATACGATCTACGAAGATGGATGTATACGCAAAAGGATTCGGAGGGAGCGTTGACGAAAGAATTCAAAGAGGGGCTTGAAATATTCATGTATCAGGCTGGAAATATGCAAACAACCCTGGAAAGCGGTAAACTCTTCTGTCCTTGTCGTAAATGCAAAAATACGAGATATCTTTTTATTGAGACGGTGTGGAAGCATTTACTAAATAGAGGGTTTATGCCGCAATATTATGTTTGGTATCAACATGGAGAGGGTTTTGAAAAGAGTACTACTGATGAAGTTGATTGTAGTAGTAATTATCAAGGTCATGTAGATTTTGATCAGGATAGTAGTTATCATCAGCATGGTCATGAACATCAATTTGATCAGCAGGGTCAAGATCATGATAGGATGCATGAAATGGTCAATGATGCATTTCATGAAACAAATGTTGATAATAGTGTTGAGGAACCCAATGTAGATGCGAAGCGATTTTATAATATGCTAGCCGATGCAAATCAGCCACTCTACGATGGATGTAGAGAAGGTCAGTCTAAATTGTCGTTAGCAGCTAGGATGATGACAATTAAAACTGATCATAACTTAGCTGAGGTTTGCATNAGAGTACTTACCACCCTCAATCAGATGGACAAATGGAGGTAGTTAGTAGGTGTCTCGAGTCTTATATGTGTTGCTTTGCTGGTACCAAACCATCTACTTGGGGTGCAGTGGTTGCATTGGACAGAATATTGGTATGATACATTTTACCACTCTGCCTTGGATACTACACCTTTCAAGGCATTATATGGGAGAGATCCGCCCAGAATTTTGTGATTTGGAGATGTTACTACATCGAATGCTGAAGTTGAAAACATGCTGCAAGACCGTAACAATCTGATCAGCAAGTTGAGGTTTAATTTGGAAGCTGCTCAGAAAAGGATGCAAGATTCAGTGAATAAGTACCGGCGGGATGTTGAATATCAAGTAGGTGATTGGGTGTTTTTGAAATTGAGACCGTATTGACAGATTTATGTGGCACAAATAAGGAACGAGAAGTTTGCTCCACGTTATTTTGGGCCATACGAGATAGTAGCAAGGGTTGGGAAGGTTGCCTATAAGCTGAAGTTACCATCACATAGTCATATCCACCCGGCTTTCCACATCTCTAAGAAGGCTGTACCAGCTCCTAATAAGGTTCAAGAAATCCCTTTGATTCTTTCTTTTACTTTTGAATAGATGACAGAACCAGAAACTGTAGCAGACATAAGGCGAGCGGCGAATGGAAGTGAACATGAGGTGCTTATCCAATAGAAATGACTTCCTACTTTTGAATCGACATGGGAACCATCGACTCGCTTATCGGCTCAATACCCAGATTTCCTATTATCAATAATGCTCGGTATTATGACTCTTTATGCTTTGTCGGATTAAGTGTGTAAACTTAAGGTATTTAAAGGATCCCTAGAGTTTTCCTTATCTTATGAAAAATACAATATCTATATTTCTAGTCTCAGCCTCTTCTCTATTTCCTCTAATTTCACTATCTTCTCTATTCTCAAGCTTCTGCTTATCAAAACCTTAATCTTCCAAAATGCGGAATCTCATATCTATTGCGCAGCTCGATTGCGTCTCGTCAAACGTTTTCATCATCGTCTAGTAGCAACAATAGCAACGGCAACATTGTCAGATCTACAGAGAATATCGTCGATGGTTCTTCTGTGCAGAGTGCCACACTAAGAGGTAAGTATCGGGAACCTCATAAATCTGGTAAAAGTCATATGCTCATAACTATAAGATGTAGCTATAAGATTAATGTCGTATGCTTTAATTGGATAGATCAAATAATGGTTGCAAGCAATCAGTTGTGTATGACATGGGAATGCATTTTATTTTTTTTAACATACATTTGATTCATTCCAAACTTTATTAGATTTTATTTTAGATCAGAGAGTTATTAGATTTCTACAATATACACTCGATACTTACGATGTGGATATGAAAAACTGTACAATAATCGCACGATTGACATTTTTCCAAGTTGTTGCTCCTCAAGATTCTTATGTTTTGTTGGTGTTACTAGGTGAGTTATTTGTTGCAACTTATATACTTGTTAGTCAACTCAATCTCGTTCTATTCCATATGTTGCGATGCTAAATAAAATACATATTTTTTATGAAAAATAAATTAATTTATTAATTTCAATAATTATTTTTAACAATATAAGACATAATAAGTGTTGACCGTTAGTCAACCCTCAATCGAACATATTTTATGCGACTTTACAGGTTTATTTTGGAAAAATAATTAACTAGAAAAATAATTATTCTTGAAATGTTGACTAGGAAACAACCTACGGATCCAACGGCACCAGAAAGGCTTCACTTAGTGGATTGAGTGAGGCAGAATAGAGGAAGCCTCGAAGTTCTTAAATCGAATCTGGCTATGATCAAGGAAATCAAGGGGATCAAGGAGACAGCATGAAGAGTACGCAAAAGTTGACTTGCTTCTCAAGAAATCTCCTCCGCCACCAACAACAACGCATGAGAAAGCGTAAGTATGAGATGATGGCGATGGCTTCGTCATCTAAATAGATGAGACGAGAAGAGAGTATAGTGAAGAGTAACAACAAGAGTTTCTCTGCTTATTATCAGCTTTACTCTTCTTCTTCTGTGATTGAGTGATAGGGTTTGAAGGTTACGTGAGAGTAAAGCTTTTATGTGTTGTTTAAGAAATGGTTTTTGATTTTCATTTTTTGTTAACTATCATTTTAATTCTTTAGATATGTGATGTAAAAAAGAAGAATAGAATGAGTCAGTAATCTTATGGAATTGTGATTGGCAAAGGGTGACATGAAATTGTACCTTTCTGTGCGGTTTGAAATCAAGGATTTCTATAGTTTTCTCTCCAAAGTGTGGCGTTCGGTTTTGGTATAAGGACCGAAATTAAAATTGAATCTAGTTCTATTTATTGCTCCCCGAACAGTATAATACTTATACTAGCAAAAGGTAGAAGATAGTCTTCACGCATGAACTATACAGATTGATATTGATGAATGACAGTATTTTATCCTGAAAATTATACAAGTCATGTGGTCCTTGGATCAATAAGCCATATGAAAACAAAAGTTTGTGTCTTTAGTAACCGTCATTTCCTCGCTGTATAAAATTGGACCATTCAAGAGGTACGTGCAACGTTATCTTGCATACCAATTCTGTTGATCTCTACTTTCTTGTTATATTAATGTATGTATTCTTTCGTAGTGTGGCCATTTTTTTGTTCCACAATGAAAGCATTTCTTTTATTGTATTTTCTTTTACCTTTTGACCTTTCATAAAATTTTACTCCTACTAGAATTGCTTACACCACATTCGTTGATAACAAAAAAACTCTAGCTTTTGACTTTGTCAAAAAGTAGATATATACTAGAGATAAATTCAATATTTTGCTTCATCTAATGTGATTTTACCTCTAATGTTTTCCCTTCTTCGCCGTATGGCTAAATACGTTTAGCCCTGTTGCCTTTCACTATAATTTCACTATGAGGAAAAGAAAAAGAAAAAAACTGAAGATTGTTTCCCTTAAAAAGACCATCATAAATTTACTTTTGTTTTTTTACCTGAAAACCCGGCGGTTTGTCTTGGAAGAAGATGGAAAGTGAAAAAATTGAAAAGTCAACGAAGGTAAAGCAAAAATACTGTTTTACTAACTAATGTTTATCCAATGTGTTATAGACAATTGTCTATAGACTATTGAAAGTATTGTCTCATTTCAAGTGGCTCAGTCTCTGCTATTCAAACAGAGCGTTTTGGAATTTGGATTAGACAGACCTTTTTTAATTAGAGTCATAATGCCAGAGTCAAATAAATAAAAGTGATTTGTTTCAACGTATCAAAAATCATTGTTATTCTCTCGCTAGTTTTAAGTTTTAACAAGTTGTAGATTTCAAAAGGAAAGAGCGAATCCAACGAACAAGATTTGCATCGAGGATACTAAAAATTGAAAAACTTTTTTTTTGTTTAATTGAAAAACTTCAAATACAAGACAACAAAAATTCCAAAGAAAGGAACTAAAAGAAGACTCAAACCCATTAAACTGATCTAATTAAAACCTAGAATCTCTGAGGACATTCGAATTAATATTCGCTTCAATGGTGTTTGTGGTTGTTTTAATCTTCATTGTAAAATTTAATTGTGTACAATAGTGAGCAATATTCATTTGACGTAAATTAATAAAATTGTATCAGAGTATAGTTTCTTGTGAATCGATCACAGTCACGAGCTACGAAGCCCCTACACATAACAATTACATTTTCCCATAAAAGAGGACTGTCATTACCAATGATCTTTGACGACAATACATTAAACTGTTTTATCTTCTTTAATTTATGTCTCTAAATCCAATTTATTATCCTCAACTGTAATTATCTGTACCTCTTTCCTTCTTCTATATAATCTATTCCATTCCATGCATGCATGCATTGCAAATCAAAACAGAAAGCATCTAAACTTAGATCTCTTTTCTAAACAATCGATCGTGCGCAAAAACAAAATGGCTATGAGGTTCTCATCATCGCTCACCAACCTCGTGCTTCTCTTTGCAGCTACGTTGCTTTTGGTCCACGCAAGTGCTCGCAATTTGCAAGAATCTCAGACTCTGCCTCTCCACGGAGCCACTGCTCCTACCAAAGCTGAGTCTCCTACCGTCAATGCCCCTCTCAACGACCGTAAGAATTTCATAGTCGGTGGTGCTGCTGGAATAGGTGGATTCATGGGGATGCCAGGTGGTGGTGGTGGGACCGGTATGACATTGCCACTCCCAACCGGGACGCCGCTTCTTGGTGGGGCCGGTGCGTTTGGTGGTTTGGGCGGTGCAATGGGCTTTCCTGGTAGTGGAGCTAATGACGGTGGTTCTGTTCCAAGCTCAGGAAGTGGTTTGGTGTCTCCGTGAGAAAGAGAATATAAGATGATTTGTCTCTAGCTTTAAGGCGTGTTTGGTTTCTTTATGTGTTTGAGTTTCGATCATTGTTCTTGTTTGTTTCTGTGTTTCTCGTCTTTGGTTTGATTTTCTCATCAGCGGTTTATGGTTTATGGTTTAATGTTGTGTGTGTTTCCTTGCTTTGTTTTCTTTAGTAATTTTCGTTTTTATTTAAATCGTGTGGTATACTCTATGGCATATACTACTAACTAACGTGACCATGATTGATTCAACACAAAAAAAACGTGAGCGTATATATGAAATTATGAATGTTGGCGAGAGAAAAGGAGGGAAGAAAGTAATAAAATGTGTAAAATTTTACTATTTAAAATTTTAAAATAGGAATAACATTTCACATAAGAATAAGATTGAATACAGAGAAGGAAAACAACGGATTTAGTGATTCGTTAATGAGTAAGGTTTTGTCTATGAAAAACATCGTCAAATTCACATTTTTGTTGTATCATCTCATTATATGACGTATATGTATGTTTATGTAATAACTTGTTTTCCGAAAGTTTTGTAATATTGACTTTGTAATCTCATTTTGAAATCAATAAAATCATTTGCCGTTAAAAACAAAAAAGAATAACATTGTTCAATGATTCAATCGTCTCCCACTGTTTAGGTCTCTCGTCATTTCGTGACCGTTGATTGACCCGAAATAATCTAGTAACCCATCAGTAAACCCGAAAAGAATTGGGCTAAGGCCCAACAGTATAGGCCCCGGATAAAAAGAAGTTGACCATAGAAGAACTTATTAATACGACCACATCGATGTGTTTTGTATTCGGAGGTAAACAAAAATCTTTGATTTGTGATTGTAGAGTCGAAGGGAGGAAGCTTGGGGGATATGCCATAGGTATGGAGCGAGAGGGAGAGAGAATTTGTTCCCTGCAGAAATTTGATTAATTTTTGTGTTTTTGGAATTAAGGTGGTGTTATGATAAAAAAAAATCCTGCAAGGGAGCTTGCAGACGATCTTGATGATCATGAAATAAAGCTTGATGCTCGGGAGTTGAAGTTGAAGAGGTAAGAACAAAATCATCAAGAAGCACTTGAATTAACCATTGCTGCTATTATTTCATTTTCATTATCTTTGTTGTGTTTTCAGGCAGCTGGCACAGCGTAACTCTGACTAATCCTATGGACCAAAGGAAGATAACTAGATGATTTGGTGTCTGCTCGAAAATTCTAGTTATTTTGAAGCTTTGTATCCGGTCATTGTGGACTCTAGTCAGAGATAAATTACGGAATTGCTTTTGCTTTTGTTCGAATGTATGGAACTATGCACGATATGTGTGGTTTTGTTGTTGATTTTCACATGATCTCTGATTTTGCAACTTGTTGTGGCAGAAGTAAGAGATTCTGCTTATGTGAACGAGAATATGCTGGAGCTAGGCTTATGGTTATCAGTGAACTACAAGTCTATAATGATTTCCCTTTATATGTCGAACATAGTTAACGATACATCCCAAAGAGGTCCTCTTACTTCTTTTGCAAAATGACTAAGAAGCTTGGTAATGTTTACATATTTACAAAATGACTAAGAACATAGTTAACGATAAAATGACTAAGAACATAGTGAACTATAATGTTTACATATTTTATTTTGCAAAATGACTAAGACCTTCGTCAAAACATCTTGATAAAAATTAAGAGATTAGTTATCAAAATAAACATTTTTTGTGTTTTACACAATTTAGCACCCTAAACCCTTATAAATTGAGAAAGGGCCACAAATTTTTTAATTGTTTTAAGCCTCCAAATGTGTTTGTTTGCATGGCATTGACAATAAGGGTTCATTTAGTTTAACTTCTACATAAAATTTTGGACACTTATATATTCATTTATACTATTAAAACAGAAACATTTTTTGTAGCCAAACAAGTTTTATTAAGGATATTTCTATAATTTATCTTATACTATTAAATATGTTGTCAAACACCAAACCCGATCTCTTCAATCTTGGCGAAGGAATCTTCTTCCGCGTTCTCTTTAATCTTTTTTTTTTTTTTTTTTTTTTTTTTTGCCAAACCGTAAATATCATATAAATATGAAATTGAGTTTTACAAAAAGCAAACCCAGGCTTTTGTTACCACGGCAAAAAGAAAGAAAAAACATGGTAGCAAATGGAAATAGTGCAGATTTTAGTCTACACTCAACGAAGCCAAAGAAGCATTAAGTTTCCAAAATACCGTCGATGTCTTCTTGCGATTATCGAGTTTCTGATTGATCAATCGATTACAGTGAAAATCTAGGAAGAAGGAAGAGAGCGAAGGTTGAAATACCTGTTATTTCTCTCCCGCCAAACACTATAAATCAGGGCCTGCGATGCTAGCTTCCAAAGCTAGCCTGGTGAGCCGTTTCTCCTTCGATTCATCCATGACAACAGGTCTGGCCATGATTGGAAATAGGGCTGGGCAAAATACCCGGACCCGAAGACCCGACCCAGAACCGACACAAAAAACCCGGTTCATATCAAGTTCGATTCTCTTAAAATACCCAAATGGGTCTCGTGGTTAAATAGTTTCGGATATCAGTTTGGGTCAAAAAAGAACCGAAGTATTAGCAGATTGGGCCGTTTTTAACACAAGCCCCGTCCGATGGCGAACGAAACTGAAGCACATCAACCATATTTATAAAGGAAATAATTGCTTGATGTTGTCTGATGTTATCGATGAGGAAGGACAAACTAAAAAGGAAGGAAGAAAAAATAATGAGGAAGGAGAAACAAAAAGTCCCACATCTACCGTATGATAAAGTGGTACTCCCACAAACTGCTATATATATGTTCCTTTTTCTGTATTTTCTTTCCAATATTGGGCTTATTTACTTAATATTAACGGCCCAACGAAGTAGTGTAATAAAATTTGACTACATTCGGATAAAATAGGTTAAATACTTCGGGTATTTTAGGACCCGATCTGAACCCGAAGGGATTTCGGGTATAGACTGGTTCCTCTACACATATACAGAACCGACCCGAACCCGAAATTTTAGGACCCGACCCGAACCCGAATTTTATAAATACCCGAATGGGTCCTAAACCCTATACCCGAAATACCCGACCCGAACCCAACAGGTACCCGAATGCCCAGCCCTAATTGGAAATTTGTTGTGAAAAGACGCATCCTCAGCTGAATTGAATGCCAAATATCTCTGGTAAACTCACAATGGAGAAAGAGATGATCCATGGTTTCATCAAAAGCATAACAAAGGCAACAAGTGGTTGGGATCATCATTCCCCAAGAAGCCAAACGCGCTTTCATAGGCAGACGGTTTAGATGCGCGGTCCACATTGTAAAAGCATGCTTCGGAATAGCTCCCTTGAACCAAACAGCGATGCACTAATCCTTTACCTCTTCTCTAGGCCTCACTGCTTCTCAAGTCAACTTTAAAGAGAAGCCTTTACACTTAACTCCATCGACAATCCAACAATATGAGTCCTTTTGATTTGATTGACTAGGCAAATTAATGGTAGTCAAATGACTGTGAAGAGCTAGAGCAGAATCTGATCTCGGATTTGCCACAGCCCAACCTCGTTGGTTACAAGCATCGATCACTCTTGCAGTCAACGGGATATGGCAACTTCTCGGCCCTACATCGCCTAACAGCTTTAATAAAAGATCAAGGGGAGTCCAACTATCATACTAGAAGCTTGCAAGTTCTCCATTACCCACACTGCACTTCAAGAAATTTTCTGCTAAAGTTCTGAGCTTTAGGATAGATTTCCAGCTCCAAGAATCACTCGAATGTTCCTCAAGAGCCCAAAAACTAGAGCTTCTGAGATGTAGATTTTTGTGCCAGGCAACCCATAATGATCTACTATTTGAGAACAAAAGCCAGATGAGGCGCAAACAAAGAGTGGTGTTCCAACTGGAGAAGCGTCGCAGCCCCAAACCACCTTCTTTTTTCGGTAAACAAACATTGGCCCAAGCCACCTTTGCCAAATGTTTTCCATCAATAGAACCAGACCAAAGAAATCTAGAACATAATGATTCAATTTTCCTGATGCAACCTTTCGAGAGGATAAAAGTTATGATCCAAAAGTTTACCGTGCTTTCAATGACCGATGAGATCAGTTGTAGTCTACCAGCAAAGGAGAGGAAACGCACCGCCCAAGTTCTGAATCTTCCCGCAATCTTATCAATTAAAGGAGAGTACTCAGATATTTTTAGCTTACGGTACATCAATGGTAGGCCCAGATAACGAATAGGGAATGAACCACTCGGGAATCCATAGCTAGCAATAGCAGTGGATTCACTTTGGTTCAAACCTGCATGAAACAACTGGGTTTTGTTCTGGTTCATACACAGCCCCGACTAGCTAGCAAAATCTTCTAGAGCTTCACTAATACCATGGAGAGATGAGCTATTTCCGTTGAAGAAGATCATCACATCGTCCGCAAACATAATATGAGAGATTTCCAACTCAGAGGTGTTAGGATGGTAATGAATCTGACCTGAAGCATATCGAGCTTTTAGAAGACGGGAGAAAACCTCCATTGCTAAGACGAAGAGATAATGAGATAGCGAGTCTCCTTGTCTAAGGCCCTTCGTGCTTTTGAAGAAACCACTCGAATGACCATTTACCGAAACTGAGAACGTTAGTGTTGAGATGCATTATGATATCCACTTGACAAATTTTTCAGGAATGTTTAACCCCCTCAAAGATGCAAGGACAAAATCCCATCTCACTGAGTCAAAAGCCTTGCGCAAATCCACCTTCAGCATCCCTCAGGGATTAATATTCTTTCGATTATAGCCCTGGACAATTTCAGTGGCAAGAAGTACATTCTCAGCAAGCAATCGTCCTGGCATAAACGTTGACTGAGTATGAGAGATTACTGATTGAAGCAGCGATTGCAGTCTCTCAGACAGAAGCTTTGAAATCACCTTGTATAAGGTGTTAAGGCAGGAGATAGGTCTGAAATCAGTCGTACACGACGCATTAGTAGATTTTGGGATCAGAACAAGAGTTGTTGAGTTGCATTGCTTCAACAGCCTTCCCGACCTGAAGAACTCTTGAACAGCTTCCACCACTTATGTTCCCACTACACTCCAACAACCAGTGAAGAACTCTGCCAAGAATCCATCCGGGCCGCTAGTTTTGTTTCTGGGCAGACCAGAGAAAGCTTTCATGATATCTTCAATAGAAAACTCTGCTTCAAGGTACTCTCTTTGGTCCTGCGAGCAACTGAAATCCAACAAGGCATAAATGTCTCCTTGTTCAAACAAGCAGGGGCTCACCTCACCACACACGAGCTCTGAAAAGTAATTCACACAATGGGATTGAATATCCATCTGAGATTCGAAACGAGCCCCATTTGTATCCACCAGATAATGAATGTGGTTTATGGCAAATCTCGCAGCCATCATCCTGTGAAAATAAGCTGAATTGCAATCACCCTCTTTAAGCCACATGATCCTAGCTCTTTGACATAGGAAAGCCTCTTCAGCCCTTGCTAAAATCAACCACTTCCTTTCAGCTTCAGATTCTTGCTCGGCTATGGCAGTGCTAGGAGAAGTGAGCATTTGAACTTGAAGATTTATAAGAATCTCATGAGCTTCCTCTGTTCTCTTCTCTAAATCAGAATAGTTTGCTATACAAAAAGATCGGATACTATTCTTCAACCCCTTAAGTTTTTTCGATACTCTAAACATGGCTGAACCAACCACATTAATGGAGTACCAGATGTTACCAATCATTGGAATGAAGTCCTGGTTTTGGAGAATAAAGTTAAAGAACTTAAAAGTCCTTTTCTGTCTTTGAGTCTGATTTAGAACAATGCTGCAAGAAGAGTGATATGAGAAATCTGGCTCACCAAACCAGCCCAACGAGGTGGGACATTGAGAATTCCATTCATCATTTACAACCATTATGTCCAACTTCTTGGCAATAGGACTAGTCTTTCTCTTGTTCCACCAAATGAACGAGCAGCCTCTGAAAGTTAAATCTGAAAGAGCTGCATCCAACAAACAGTCGCTGAAATCTCTAATTTTGCTGTCAACATTAAGTCGAGGAGCTGAGGAGTGTTCATGAGGATTGAGAACCTGGTTAAAGTCTCCTATTACAGCCCAAGCCTTCCCCATAAACTCTGATGAGACGCTAAACTCACTAACTCCTCCCAAAGCAATTTTCGGATTGCTTCCTCATTTGAAGCATAGACAAATGAAACGATAAAAGGATTTTGGTAATCTGGTAGCTTCACCTCACATGTCACCACATGTAACGATTTAGATATAATAGAAACTCTGACACTAGGATGCCAAAGAATCCAAATTTTCCCCAATTCCGAAAACCCGTAGTTATCTTCAAAATACCAGCCCGGAAGTATATAGTTGATGAACTTCCCTTGCTTATGCTGC
Organism: Eutrema heterophyllum; assembly: GCA_002933915.1. Taxonomy (NCBI): domain Eukaryota; kingdom Viridiplantae; phylum Streptophyta; class Magnoliopsida; order Brassicales; family Brassicaceae; genus Eutrema; species Eutrema heterophyllum. The sequence continues at coordinate 554,917 of PKMM01019763.1, forward strand.
TTTACATGGGTCTCCAAGAGCCCCCCAAAAATAGCTTAAACCATCTTTTTAAACCTGTACGGTGACCAACTTTATTTAAACCACGTACATTCCAGCCAAAAATGTCTATACACATAACTTAGTGCGATTTGGGTCCCTTGTCCCGATTTCTCTTCTGCTGTCTCTTTGACAACACCTCTGTAAATCCCACAATTTCCCCAATCCTCAAATCTTTGCCCTCAGAATCCGATGATTCTATGTCTGAGGAATCAGGCTCTGCCTCTGAAGCGTCCGAAGATTTTCCAGAACAAATATGCTGATTTTTACCCAAATCTTCTCTAACTGAACCACTTGTTTCACCCACTACAAACTCATTTACAATCACTTGCTCGAAACCTTTCTTGTTGCCCGAATTCGCTCCCTTTTTAGGCTCCTCCGTTGCAGCTTTCCCAACGACAAGAGAGTTTCTTACCACTGCCGACTTCTTGCCTTTTGAGACCGACACGACAACATGCTGATACACTTGCTTAGGCTTCTTCATAGGGGTTGGCGACTTTGCTTTCGGTTTTCCTTTTGGACACTTCTCAAGAGAATGACCATAAGACTTACAAACAGAACACGTGATGGGAGCTTTCTTGCAATGTTTGACACTATGTCCAATCTCTTTACAGTGAGAGCAGACTTGGGGCATCCAAGGGCTAGACACAAGTACTCTCTTCACTTCACCCGAGTCGAATTTCACATTGACCGCCTCCGGCAAAGGCTTCCGCGGATCAATAATTGTAAAAACCTTTATCACTTCTAGGTTTATCTTGTTTGCAGTGGATGGATGAAGAAATTTAGGATCCCCCACTAACCCTGCAATCCGCTCCAACCCCTCATCATTAAAAAATTGCAAAGGGACATGACGAAGTTCAAGCCAAATTGGAGCAGCTGTAAGTTCAGGTTTCACTGGAACTAAACCCGGCTCCCAATTGGCAACGAACATTGTTTGCCCTTCAATTTGCCAAAGGCGTTGATTCACCACTCTCTTTCTTGTACTCGCATTCGGAATCCTGAAAAGGAAATCATGACCCTCCATTCTGGAAACCGAGATGTCTCTATACTGTTTACTCCAAATACCATTGACGATATTGTGGACGATTCCTTGAGACGGAGGTTCGGAGTAGAACTGCCCCAATATGAAACTCTCCCAGGACTTCTTGTTTCTCTCAATTACGGAGTTCGGTATTTGCACGCACGTTTCGCCTGAAGGAAGAGTGAAAGCTGTTGATCGTAGAAATCACACAAGAATAAGAAATTGACAGATTGATCGGAAGATCGTTTTTATTAAGACGAACTCGTCGGAGTTACAAAGTGTTTCGAGCTCGGTATTAAAATTGAGATCGGATTTCGAGTTCTCACTTTCTCTCTCTAAAATGTGTTGCCAATTATCTCTCTCTCAAATGTAGTCGGAAACTCCTTATTTATAAGTTTCTTCGGCGGCTTAGACCTTTCCCCGAATCCAGAAAAAGTTCCGCGAATCCCGGATTAAAAAAACTAATTAATCTTCATTTTCCGTATTTTCCGTAAAAGTAAGATATGCTTTTCTCCGCGAATCCCGGAAGTGGTTTTTGATTACGACGGGTTGATACCGACGAGCTCGGTATGCCGCGAGTCGGCAATCGCTTGTTGTCTTTATCTTTACCGATCTCGAACCGTCGTCGATCGGAATCAACTGGACCGATTTCGGTTCGAGATGAGGACTTGTTTTTTCGTTTAAAACTGATAATGCCGAGTTCGGCTTTTACCGAGTTCAATGGTCGATCGGTTTATGCACTTTCTTACCGATCTTGAACCGTTGTCGTTCGGAACTAATGCACCGATTTCGGTTCAAGTTCGGTATTCCTTTGGATTCTTACCGAACTCATCGGTTAACAGTCTCTCGTGGACCTTTCTTTCGAGTTCGGAGGTCAGCAACCGTTTCATGGTCTTTCCTTCTGGGTTCGAACCGTCGTCAACCGGGATCAATTAAGCCGGTCTCGGTTCAAACCGGGTTAAACCGAGGAGTGCTAAACTCACCACCAACAAAAGCCGTTCCCTTTTTCTCCAATTTCCGCGAGCCTCCCTTAAAGAGGTCACACCACGAGTCTCCGACATGAGTAGGCTCGTTGATAGTTTTTACTGGGTTGGCCACATAAGTAGCTTTCGCAGTTTTTTCCGCCGACTGAGAAGGATTCTCATGGGCAAAGGTTCCTGAAACCATAGGGGAAGTTGGGTCCACTGCAGCAGCAGTTTTCGCAGTCCCTGTATGAGTAGGAGTTTCTGGGTCAGTTACATGAGCAACTTTCGCAGAGTCGCTAATCAAAGCTGGCATAGTGATTTGCAGAATTTCAGATCTAGCAGTAAGATCTAGACTTGGATCTGGTGACGGAGTCCCAAGAACCAAAGGGAGGCAGGGCTGACTCGCCGGAGCCGAAGCAGCAGTGTCAGCAGTCTTGAGGGAGCCCTGACGAGAAACATCAAAGTCGTGACCGTCGGAGGTGACGGAGACGGAGCGAGAGTTCCCCTTTTTTGCAGAGGAGGACTTCGAGGGAGAAGGCTTTTTGGGAGGCTTTTTCTTCGCCATGAGGAGGCGAGGGCCTTGGTCTGAGGACGGGAGTGGGCACCGACGCCGTGAGAGACACCGGCCGATTGAAGAAAAAGAGGTCACTGTTTAAGAAGAAATCGCACTTTTTGGAGAGAGAAATCGCCAAAATTCTGTGACTCAGGTGCGTAAGATTTATCTCCCGTTATCTTTAATCTTTTGATCACCGTGAAGAGGATATTCTTTCAGGTTCTCATCTACTTCAACCCCAATCTCAAGATGATTCGCCTCGTCTTCAATCTCGGGATCACGAAGATGGTCTTCTCGAATATCACCTTCTTCAATGTCGGTAACTTCGTCGTATCGGGTCAGATCTCTGTCTTCTTCATCTTCTTGTTCTTCTTCTTCTTTGAGACTTATTCCCGCAGAGAAAGTATGTGCAGCGTCGTCGATGAAGAAAGTCGTCTTTCTCGAACAGAAGCAGAGCAGATTTAATGAGTTGGGTCTTTTCGATTCTGCGGTGCATAAAATCTAGCAACAAGGAGGTTATCGTTATGAAATCCGACGGACTTAGTCTCTCCTTGATGGTACTCCATAACTCAAGCACGTTCCGCTTCAGCATCGCTTCTCAATCGCCTTTTCAAGCTTTTATTTTTCTTCCTTGTTACACACGCGACTACTCTTATATATATACTCCTATTTATTAACGTTATTATCATGCGTGTAGCTTTTTTATTTTTATTTCTATTTGACAGAAAACATGCGTCTAATCTTATTATTAAATTAGAAATTGGATAGAAAATATGGCAATTCTCTGAAATAGGGCAATTTATATAAAAATCATTGATGCAACATGCAAGCTAGCATTTGAATTCCACGTCGTCCTTCTTACCATCCGAATTCAATTTATATTGTTGACAAAAATAAAATTAAAAATTTGATTGATATCTGCCGAATTTTGGTATTATTTTGCGACTTGGCAGAAATTTCTTATAAAAAATTCAAATATATTAGTTAAAACATTTATGTCATGATTTTTTATTGTTAAAATGATATTTTTATATATGCAGAAATATAGAGAGAAACAAAAAATAGAGTCAGAATCTCTAAAATTAACCAATAATAATCCCGACGTCGAAAAAAAAATATCTTGAAATTAACCTTAAAATTGTTTAAAGTCCGGTTCAACATCTGAACTGAACGCTAGACGTTAGCGATTGGTATAATAAACTGAACCGGAATCGCAATAACTTTTAATTTCCTAGGTCTGATGGACTCAAAGTATAATTAGGGGGCTTAATGTTAAGAGAACTAAAATCTAGGAGCGGTTTTGTTTCTCCTTCACCTTTCCCATTTGAAAATTGAGATCGTCTGCTTACGAATTTCAACTTCACCTCAAGCAGAAAGCTTCTTGCCATGGAAGATCCCCACGACGGATCTCTCGATCTCCAAAATATCTCTGTCGTCTCTTTCTTCCTCGATTTTTGTGCTGCTTGTTCATTTATTTGTCCGCATTTTTCAGCCGCGTGAAAGAGCTCGAGTTCCTTCACCGGAATTGCAGAGACGAACCTGGAGAATCGTGTCCTTCCGATCCCGAGACTCTTGGTTCCAGATTTTGCTCTTCAGCTTGAGGTAATTGCAAGTTTGAAAACTAGTTTTCCGTTTCCACATTTGTATGATTTTCGCCTTTTTGTTTTGTGCAGTGGATTCATATGTACAAATTTATGTTTCGGTTTTCTTCTCTATAATATGAAATTTGTGTAGACAGAGATGAAAGAGATTGTTGAAGAGTACTCCGATGTTGATTTATGCTCTAAAAATAGAAGTTTCAAGCTGGGATGATTAGATCCTTCCAAGGATGAGAATGCTATTGCTTTGAACACTTTTCACAGCTTTTCTTTTGAGTGTTTGACAACTGCTTCTTTTTGGGAATTGAAGACTAAAATGAAAAGAAATTAGATGAATGTTATAAGGGTTTCTGTGGAACCAGTAATGCAAAACATATGAATCTCAATGATGCTTAGTTGGAGCTTCATTGCCTTGTAGGCTGGAAAGGGATCTTGAAGGTCTTCTATTTTCACTGGATTCTCAGGTAAACTGTACATTGCTCTCTTTACTTTAACAAGGCTTTTACTGGATTGAATTCATGATATTCCTTGTAGTTTCTCAGTAAAAGTTTTTAGTTGGAATAAAAAAGGCTTGTTTTTGAGTGTTATGTGGTTCTCATTCTAGGATGTAGGGAAGTCAAAAGAGCAGCTTGATTGAAAAATGCGATTCGTCGAGTTGGATTGATGTCAATGATGCTGATATATTTCAAATTCGAATCTCAAACTACTTAAAAACTAACATCAGTCATATGCTCTGTGTCGCAGACATGTTAAGCACAATGCACGAATCATCCGTAATTTTTAAAACTCCTAACTTCGGTGTAAATACTAGCTGCCTGAGAAATATAAAATGTCAGGGCCTTGGATCACGACTATGCTGAGTGTTTAGGTCTATTATAATGGTGTAATACAGATATAGCGAGATAGAGATTCGGGTTGAAAACTTGGACATGCTTGTGTTAGAATCAGCCTTTCATTGATTCATAAAACTCTTGTTTTATACATAGTATTGGAACATAAAAACCAAAAGAAAAGATAATAACCTGTATTACATTTCTGTTCATCTAAAATCTGATTCCGCTTTTGTTGTTTTCCTTCACTTTTTCTTGTGGCCTTGTGCAGTGGAAGCTCTTTCCTTTGCAGTGTTTTTTTCAAAGACTTGCTTCCAGCGAGGTTTCCATTTTTCCCGAGCAACCGCGAGCTTATTTAGTTGCTGCTTCAACCGATTTAAGATCACAGGTAGAGCCTGCTTGTGGTCTTCTCTCACTATCTCAGACATATCTCCTTGATATAGCATTTCGATGCATCTGTAGAACTTTACTCCAAGATCTTCCATTCTCATCTCTCCACTTATAACATTCTGCGCGCTCTCCACTGCACTTCTCAAAGCTTCCATCAACATATCAGCCTCAAACATATTCTCTTCGCATCTCGCCATTGCTACTTCATAATCGGTTAGTTTCTTGTGTCCCGAAGCATCATCAAATCTCATCAGACAGTACTTGTTGTTGTTCAGTACCGTGTCAGAGACCGGACACTGTTCCTCCTCGGGAATTAGCCTATAGCTAGGTGTCACTCGCTCTTCTAACCGCTTAGACGTCCTCGTTTTCTTGAGAGACCTCTCAATCGGGTCCGGCTGCAAGATTCTTCTCTTCTTTCCCTCCAAATTGAACACATTGGTAACGTGTTTCTCCGGCTCTCGCTTGTCAGAAACATCTTCTGCTTTAACCCTAATGTGAATAGTAGGATGTTTTTTCGAGTTCCCATCTAGTTTAGCCCTAATCGCAAGATGATTCGACTCGGCTCGATAAATCTTTGGATCACCATGAAGATGGTCTTGTCGGATTTCACCTTCTTCAAGTTCGGTATCTTCAACGTCTTGTTGGGTCTTTCCGTCTTCATCTTCTTGACCTTTTTTCGCGAACAAAAGGTGAATAGATTTACATAATTCGCTGCGTCTGATTCTGTGCTTATCAAAGTCTTGAATCAAGGAAATTAACTTTGGCACCGACGGATTCAGTCTCTCACTGACGAACTTACAGAGAGTGGCCATCTTGACTGACTCATCCTCGTCGTGCTCCATCGCTTCTCAATCGCCTTCCACCTTTCTCTCGCTTTTGTTTTTGTTTTGATTCCTTGTTACATACGCACAAATATTTGAGACTCCTCTCTCTCTCTCTATATATAGTAAAAAGGAAGATTAAAGGCTACTCCTATTCTTTCCTTTTTTTTTTTAACTCTTTCTTTTTTGTCTCCTAAGTCCTAACTCAGGTGGGATTTTGATTACTCATACAAATTTTGACTTTTTAAAACATAAGAAAAAATTATAAAATATAAGAGAATTGTAGCTAAATTATGAAATTGGGTGAGACAAACAGTCTCTTATTAAAAAGAGTCAACCCTTGAAGTATATTTTCAATTAGAACAAATTGAAAATCCATTTGAATCAAATATAATGACTATTTTCTTTTTTTTGATCAAAATCAAATATAATGACTTAAACAGCTAAATCAACATTATCTTTCTCATATAAACTGAATAAATTAAGTCCGGTTCAATACATAAACTGACCGGTGGTCGCTAGCGCCGATTGGTGATAAACTGAACCGGAATTTCAACAACTCTAATTTTATGGGTCTGATTGTCTCAAAAATAATAATTTGGGGATTTAATGTTAAGAGAAGTATAACCTAGGAGCGATTTTTCAAGGTTTTGTTTCTCTTTCGTCTGCTCAACTTTCAACTTCACCACTACTCTCTCACTTCTCACAGTAGCGCGAAAACTCATCCTCAAGCAGAAGAAGCCTCTTGCCATGGAAGATACCCACGACGAATCTCTCGATCTTCAAGAGATTCGCAGGTTTCTCTATCTCTCTCTCGTCTGTTCATTCCTCGATTTTTGTGCCGGTTGTTCCTTCATTTATTTGTCCGCATTTTATCAGCCGCGTGAAAGAGCTCGAGTTCCTTCGCCGGAATTGCAGAGACCAACCTGGAGATTCGTGCCCTTCATCGGATTCCGAGGCTCCGGTCAAAGATTTTGCTCTTCAGCTTGAGGTAACTGCGAGTTTCAGAACTCTTTTCCCGTTTTCGCACTTGGTGGATTTGCAGTGAATTTATAAGATACATGATCGCGATAGATGGCTAATTTATGTTTCGGGTTTCTTCTCTATGTTTATGGGAATTTGCGTAGACAAAGGTGAAAGAAATTGTTGAAGAGTACTGCGATGTTGATTTATTGGATGTCGAAGATTCAGGTATGCTTCTTCTATTCTCTCAAAATAGAATTTTTAAGCTTGGTGATATAGATACTTCAAGATTGAGATGCTAACTGCTTCCTGAGAAATTGAGACTAGATGAAAAAAAAATCTATGTATTAGATGAATGATATAAAGATTTCTGTGAGCCAATAATGAAATTAACTGATGCAAAAGATGTCAATCTCACAGATGCTTACTTGGAGTACTTGAAAAATGAGCTTCGTTCTGTGGAGGCTGAAAGTGCCAAGGTTTCTGAAGAAATTGAACGTCTTTCTAGCTCTCATGCGGAAGGTTTGATATTAGTTTTCGTGTGCTGACTTCATATATATATAAGTATGGCATCAAAGTCCTATTATCATTTATATGTGAGTTTTCTTTTATGAATTTGTTAGATTCTAGTAGGCTGGATAGGGATCTTGAAGGTCTTCTATTGTCACTGGATTTTCTGTCATCTCAGGTTACTTACTGTTCAATGACAATATATTTATTGGGTTGAATGCATGATTTCCTTGTAATTCCCCAGTAAAAGTTTTTTAATGCTGGACTCAAAAGGCTTGTTTTGAGGGTTATGTGATTCTCATTTTAGGAAGTGCAGAAATCAAAAGAGAATCCACCATCTAGCAGCTCAATGGAAATATGTGATGCGTCGACTTGGATTGATGTGAATGATGATGAGAAATTTAAGGTGCGATATTTTGAAGTTTTGTTTCTAGGAGAAAAAGGTTGGGTGTGTGTGTGAACATATAAATATTTCAACAAAATTTCATCTTTTAAAATACAATTTTCCAGTCATTCCAACTCTTGCTTGGCCTGATTGATTAGATCTAATGTGGCAGAAAGTACTAAACTACTTTTGCTGAGTACTCAAAGGTAAAAGATCATATACTGTCCTTTTCAATTCTAGTTTCCCCTTCCCTGAATAATTTCGTAGTTGTTAAGACTTAACATCAAAAAGACATCTATTTTCCAGAAGTTTTCTTCGGTGCTTACTTTCTCTGCTTGCTACTGCTTGTCTTCATTTTGTTTTATGTTGTGCAGAGATTTGTTTAATAGAAAAAGATTAGAACTCTACCACTTCTCTGCATAGTTTTTATACACCCTTTTTCACATTATTTTCAGATGTTTGAACTTGGGAATCAGATTGAGGAGAAAAGGATGATTCTCAAGTCATTGGAAGATCTTGATTCTGTATGTAAAAGGTAATTTAAAGGTGCTTTCAGATTTACATTTTTACCCTGTCTTTATTTGCGTTCTTCACTTTTCTACCTTCAGGCTTGATGCTGCAGAACAGGTTGAGGACGCATTGACAGGCTTGAAGGTGCTTCAGTTTAATGGAAACTTCATTAGGCTCCAACTGCGAACATATGTTCCAAAACTAGATGGCTTGCTTGGACAGCACAAACTTGTACACACTACTGAGCCATCTGAATTGATCCATGAATTGCTAATTCATCTTAAGGATAAAACTACGGAGATAACAAAACTTGAGGTAAGATTACGCCTCCGAGTTTCACTGCTGATTTGTTTATGTTTTAGTTTTGCATGAATCTAGATAAATGTATCTGTTTGTTAATTCTAGTTCCTTTTTGTGAATAATATCGAAATCTACTTTTCTCCCTCAGATTCTTCCAAATGATGTATACACAGGAGACATCATAGACGCTGCTAATTCTTTCAGGTTTGTGCTCTAGCTTCTTTGTGTTATCCTGAAATTCGTATTACTTATCAATCTCGAATGGTATGGCTAGTTATCAGACTAATAAGGAATCAGAGACAATAAGATGTAAAGATGATATATATCTATTTATTCTCGTCCTTTGATTTGACAACTTTCTTCTGTCTAACATATTTACCTAAGAAGCCGTAAGATATGTATCTGCATCCAACCTCTAGATCTGATTTTCATTTTTCAATAATTTGAATAAATGTCTAAGCAAAAAATGGTATCCTTTAATGCTGAGTCACATCAGCGTCAATTACCAAAGTTATATATATATTTTTCAATCTTATGGAGTCGGCCATAACATGTCTTAAAACTGCAGGGAGATAAGGTTACACTCTGCGTTTCTAGACACAAGATCTTCACTCCAGTGGCTTGTCGCCAAGGTGCAAGAAAGAATTATTTCGACCACTTTAAGAAAATATATGGCGAGAAGTTCGAAAACAATCAGGTGAGCCTTTCCTTTCCAGTAGCTTTGAGAGCTGAATATTTTTCCTAGGAAACTCGTGTCTTTGAGTGCACTGCATGATCTATGATCCTATGACAGGCACACATTTGAATACTACGACAAAGATGAAAAAATTGTGGGTCATATAGTCGGAGGTATTGATGCATTTTTAAAAGTCTCTGTTGGTTGGCCGTTGCTGAGTACTCCATTGAAGCTTGCATCTCTCAAGAACTCTGACAATCAGTCAAATGGAATTTCGCTGAGCCTAATCTGCAAAGTTGAAGTAAGACCGTTTGTTAATCTTCGATTCAATACTTGTCGAGTTTACAATTCCACCATAAGAAAATCTTTGTTTGCTAGGATGTTAGTTTCTTTTCTCTGGTCATCGATTTTAGTCGCACTGAATCTCTCAAATCGAACATTTAAGATATAATCACACCGATTAAGCCATTGTTGTAGACCAAATACAATTTGCAACATAGTAGATAGTTTTTTTTTTCTCAATTGACTTGGAGCATGTTTTCTGGGTTTACTAAGTTTTGCGACTTATCTCTTGATCTAATATTTATCAGGAACTAGCGAATTCCTTGGATTTACAGACCCGACAAAACTTATCAGGCTTCGTGGATGCTATTGAGAAAATACTTGCACAGCAAACTCGCGAGGAACTCCATTCCAATGAAATCTCCCAAAAGTGAGTACCAAGAACATCCTCGACTCCATAACTTAGCGTTTCTTGAGAAGTTTGTGCGGTTTGTCTTCAGTTTAGATCTCCATAACGTTGTATACGTTTGTTGTCTGTCTGCAAGTCTTTGTTGTAATACTTTGAAATAATTTCTGCGACGGCCACGGCCCATCATATCTAATGATGGAGCTTGCTGCTTTATGCTTATGAAAGAACAAATATTACAATAGATCTCCTTTATATAAAAGGGACTGAATTCCTGGCTTCTCAGGGCCTCCAAGTAAGCAAAAAATAATTAGAGAAATAATCAGCCAATCAAATTAAGCTATATTAATATTTCGTGCTAATGAATCCTCCTCGGTTTAATCGGAAACTCATGTTTTCAACACAACGTCTCAGTGTCTCGCTTTCGCTATCCCCCATTTGAGATTTTCTCATCTGCATAACGCCTCTGCAATCCCTGAACCGTCCCCTCTTAAATCTCCCTACTTCTTCTTAATCAAAGACTTCCGGTTACTTTGATCTCAGAGCTTCATAGGTTTCTTATTCCCATACGAAATCAAGCATGAAAAGGTGCGGATTCAAAGGTTTTGAGAGTGGGCTCTGCGCTGATCTGTTGTTGAAAAATTATCTATTTGCGGTTAAGAACGTCGCTTCTCGGATGAAGATATTGTGATGACGTTTACTCTTCTTTAAGTTCTTCTCCAGCAAATCACTTAAGGAATTTAGCTTTAGGAGATTTGTCGACTCTTTGATGCCAAATTACAGAATATCTTTGGTAGCTTTAGGACGCATTTGCTTGAAGCCGGCGCAAGAGATATACAAATCATCTCCAGACATTAAGCAAAATTTAATTGTGATGGAGGTTATCATTTCCCAGACTTCCCCTGAAGAAGAATGATGTTTATGTAATCTTTCTTTCTCTTAAGTATTGTTGTTTATATGAACAGATTCTCGGCATCGACACAAAAAAGAATTCCTTAAGCATCTAATTAAGTTAGTCTTCAATGAATCAAAATCCCATGCTTTCCCATCTCTCAAATTTTTTATATTTGTTTCAAATTTCAGCAAGGAAGCAAAGAATCTGCAGTTAGAACAAATAGGAGATTAATGTCAAGCAGGAGATGTCGCGAAACGAATTCAAAGAGAATGCTTATCTATCCCATATTCTCTATGACGACCTTTAAGCTGTAAGATCTTTTGTTTCTATCATATGGTCTTAATTTTCTTATAGATTTGGGATTACTTCTTCTTCTGTTTACGTTTGGCTAATTGAGTGTACAATGTGGAATATCTCCTTTGAAGTTGGGAAAATTCTTCGGATGCGAACCTAGACTCTTATGATAGTTACTGTTTTACCAGCCAGAATCTGTTTACACCTGCTGCATTATTGAAATCTGATATTACTATGATTTTCTGATATATTCACTAACCCGTTCTGAATCTACATGATAGCCGAACATAGATTTTTACTAATCGTTCTTTGTTTTTACTAATTCAAGGGGTATGTCTAGATCATGGGAGGATGTGAGAAGCAAGGTTTCCCAATGAAATAGGGAGTTCTGAGTCTTCTGACTCCTGGTCGTGTCCGCCTTTTGCTTAAGAGATCGATTAGCCTCACAAGCAGCTCTAACATACGCAGGATCTCCCTTGATCTCTCTCTTTCCCTCTGCAACATAAATGATTCCAAATTTGGTCGCAAGCTCCACATTCTCCCTCATCCGGTTCTTAAGAGCCTGATAGAATTCAAAATTGGCAACAATGGAGTCATTTCTACAGATACGATGCTCAAAGAATCGGAGGCAAATCCAAAATCTCCAATGGTTCTTTCATCTTTGTTGCCCGCCATTGATGGATCTGTCAAACCTTTTCTCTCTGTCACAACTTCTCTCGCTTCTCTCTGTGATGCTGAACGAGAAAGAGGCTCGACGGATCAACGAAGAAAGCTTGAAGAGATGGAGAACGAATCGTGTGCAGCAGATCTACGTTTGCAAGCTCGTCGAAGCTCTGCGCCGAGTTCGTCAGAAGGCCAACGATGCCGGTAAAGTCAAAGGCGTGGCGCGAGAGATACGCGAGACAGCGGATCGAGTTCTGGCCGCGTCGGCTCGCGGCACGACTCGGTGGAGAGGCTGAAGAAACACAAAAAGGCGAAATCAACCGGAAACTGCAACGGAGAAGAAGAGAGATTAAGAAGAAGGAGGAAGAGGAAGATGGTAATGGATGGAGGAGAAGAGAGAGGATGAGGCCCAGAGATTTGATCTTCGGGAAGGAGGAAGAAGAAACAAATTTTTGTTTTACATTTCTTTTTCATTTTTGATTTTGTTTTATTTTTATTTTTATTATAATGATAATTAAAATTAAATTTTAAATAAAATAATTGTTTTTTCAACGGTTTTTTAGTATTCCGTTAAAAAAATTAACGGGATCAGAAGATTTTTTCTGTTAAAAATTCTAGGTTGAAAGTTTAAATTTGACGGTTTAAAATGCCAGTAAATATCACTTTTGAAGGATTTTTTATGCCATTTTCCCGTTACAATTCATATTTTACATTATCCTCATACATGCATCTCTTCTTTTTCCACACCCACTTGTGCATATAACTCTCCGCACTCTAGGTTCCTCTGCTCATGCTCATGGAGGAAACCACCACAGAGAGCTTCTTCTCTCCTCCTAATCTACCTCCTGAAATGATGGAAGAGATTCTCTTAAGACTGCCCGTAAAGTCATTAACTCGATTCAAATGCGTTTGCATCTCGTGGAGATCTTTGATCTCAGAACCTCTGTTTACTCTGAAACACGCTTTGATCTTGGAGGCGTCGAAGGCAACCACTTGTAACAAGAGCCCATACGGAGTCATCACAACGTCTCGGTACCATCTCAAGTCGTGCTGCGTCCACTCTCTGTACAATGAGTCAACGACCAACGTTTTTGAGCATGATGGTGAGCTTTTAGGCAGAGATTACTATCAAGTCGTGGGGACTTGCAATGGATTGGTCTGTTTCCATGTAGATTACAACAAAAGCTTCTACTTGTGGAACCCGACCGTCAAGCTTCAACAAAGATTGTCTGGTTCGGATCTCGAAACGAGCGATGAGTCTGTTGTAACATATGGGTTTGGTTATGATGAATCTGAAGATGACTATAAAGTGGTTGCATTGTTGCAACAAAGACAACAACTGAAGACAGAGGCAAAGATCTACTCAACGAGACAAAAGCTATGGAGTAGAAGCAGCAACACTTGTTTTCCATCTGGAGTTGTTGTTGCTGACAAATCAAGATCCGGAATCTACATCAACGGGACTCTAAATTGGCCAGCCACTCACTCATCATCATTATCGACCATCATATCATATGATATGTCACGAGATGTGTTCAAGAGGCTTCATGGGCCAGGTTGTTGCAAGAGAGGATGTCTTGACGCTTGGAGATTTGAGAGGATGTCTTTCGACGGTGTGTTATTGCAAAGGTGCAAATGCAGATGTTTGGGTTATGAAGGAGCTTGGAGAAGGAGAATCTTGGACTAAACTCTTGAGCATTCCCGGTTTGACTGATTTTGTTTGACCGCTTTGGATGTCAAACGATTTGGTGGTTTTGTTGGAGTTTAGATCCGGTTTAGCTCTCTATAACTGTGCCAATGGGAAGTTTCAGTACCAAGTTTCAGACAGCTTAAGTAGTTGTCGCGAAGCCAAAGTTTATGTCAAGACTTTGGTTTCTCCAAGTGATCTTTGACCTTTAAGATTGGTTCCAATTAGTACCAATCAGATTTATACAAAATTTTAGTTTATATGCACACAACTGTTATACATCTACTTAAAAATAATTTCTTCTTAATTATCTTTAGTCGTAAAATTACATTTTTATGTGGGAAAAAAAAAAGCAATCAATTAAATATTCCTAACAAATTCCTCAACCATCACCAAAAAACTACATTCATCATTTTGCTTTGAGGCTTTTCTTGCTCGTGTTTTACGTACAGGGAGGAATCTGAGCCGTTAGATAAATCGTTCGACGGTGAAAAATCCGAGGGAGGCTACTTTTCCGAGCTGGAGCTCCGACCAGATCCTGAATTGCTGAAGACAGGGGTGTCTCTAGGCATAGATACAGATCCACGACCACTTACACTTCCACTGTTTCCCATATCTTTCGTCTTGTGAAGCAGAAACGTTCCTGACAAAATTGTCACAAAACCGCACAATTCTGTCGCAATCTTCAATCCGCTCTGCGAAGCCCAATCCTGTAAAAACACATAGAGGAAGCGTTGAGAAGCAGATGGAGTTTGGTTAAGAGAGAAGAAAAGAGAATTTTTGACCTTGAACATGATCATACTAGCTATGATGGTGAAAGTTGTGAACATAACAAAGTAAACCGGGGAAATAACCGCTGTGTTGAATGTATCCAATGCCTTTGCCAATACAAAAGAAGAAACTCAGAAACAGATGAGCAAAAGAAAATGAATATGAAAGGCGAACAAGTTTTTGTTTAACCTTGTTCAAGTAGTTAATCTGCAAAAGGCAACAAATCGCGACTACTACAATGAAAATCCAAGCGTGGAAGTATTTGAATTGATTCATCCCTGAAAATGTCAGCTTTATGGCAATGGCCACAGCTTTCACACTCATAACCTAAAAAAAAACACAAGACAAGTTTTGAGGAAACATACTTAACAGAGAGAGAGCGAGATCAAGAGAAAAGATGAAAAAACTTACAGTAAGAGATCCCATTAACGAGCAGATTCCGACATAAACTAGCATATGAGTCTTGCCATAACGCGGTTCATAATAGAAGATCAGTACAAGCACCACAATCAAGATCACAGCAGAATACACAAGAAAACCTGACCAAACAGAAAATTTCATAACTTTTGAATATCAGTCTTTGTAGAATCAAATGCAGGCCAAAACTTGTGTGTTTACGATGGCTGTGGAAGAATAATCATATTTCATATATATACCCGGTTCGATAGCAAGCTTCCATACTTGCTTGACTGATTCTATTTTCTGCTCGTGCGGGGCGTGTAAGACTATCGTTGTAGACCCGACAACACAGAGAACGCAACCAAGCACCCCGAATATATGCAATTTCTCTTTCAAAATAAAATGCGCGAGCACTGCGCTGCATAAAACAGGTGTTTTTCCGTTTTCAAGAAAACCACAAGTCTGTTGATATGATATAATGCAGGTTTACAACAAACAAGAATACCTGAATATAATGCTTAGAGCTCCCAAAGGTGTTACTAGAATAGCCGGCGCAAATGCATAGGCCGCAAAATTGGCTACTTCCCCAACAATCACTACATTTAGAGAACCGAACACACACGTTTTCGTCAATCATATATCTCTCTCATTACAATTCAAAACAGAATCTCGAGTTTTAAGAACATTTTGCAGCATTTGACGACAAGACTTACTTGTTATCATTCCAGCCCACCACCATGGTTCATATAAGTATCCGTGCCCTCCTTCACCTGATCACAAGAAAGCAGTAACAGTTATTTAAACCAATCTTGCAAAATTGGAGTCTTGAAATCAAGAACATATGATATATAAAGAGCTCAATGATTCAGAAAAATACCTGCTCGGACTCCGCTTGCACCTGCCTTCTTGAGACCTTTTTTCTTGACGATGAAGCTAGATCCAATAAAAATACTTGAAGAGACTGCTAGAATAAGTCCAGTGATGTTATCAGGTGACATCTGATCCATCTTAGCTTATATATAATTGTTTATATATAAGTAAGATGAATCAGCCTGGAAGATTAAAAAACTCCCAGAAGAATTTTGGGGATAAAGATTCCAAATTTTCAAAGAGATTCTTGCATCTGGAGACCAAAACAAACAAAAAAAAAGCACAAAACAGATTAGAAACATGATCAATTGAGCTTTTTGACTAAACTAGAAAAAAAAAAGAGAGCAAAGATTTAGCCTCATAAAAATTCAGATGATGACTGGTTACTTTAATAATTAGCTCATCAACCAAAAAAAAATCAAAAGAAATCTTAAAAATTCCCAGTTCCTAAAACAATGGCAGAAGAGACAAATCTTTAAACCCAAAATGAAGAAGAAGAAGAGACGAATTTTTACTCCAAAAATAGAATCAAAATCGATGCTTGTGAGTATAGAATCTACGGTTCTTCAAGTTTTGAAATTTGATAAGACTTGTTTCCTCTGATTTAGCAGAAAAATTAACGTATGAAAACTCAAAACCCTCTCATATACGTTACCTTTAAATCCACATTAACTATTAATTCTCGAATCAATTAAAAAAAAACACAAAAATATCTGTCAGTTATTAAAAAGAGAGACAAGCAAGTGAAGAACACGCCAAATGACTTAAAATCCAATTTCTTCACAAAATCATCAAATTATTCACGGAACCAAAACGCAATTTGCAAACAAACATGAAACACGATTACGGGGAAAAGAAACAAACGATGAATTAAAAATATCGCGAGCAAGAACGTGCCTTTTTTTTTTTTATAAAGAATATTCGAATTTGAAAGGTACCTCTTTTACTTTGCCACGTTCTGTTCCACAAAAAACCCAAAATTTAAGACAAAAATTAAGAAGAAGAAGAAGAAGAAGAAGAAGAAGAAGAAGAAGAAGAAGAAGAAGAAGAAGAAGAAAGTGAGTCTAAGACGCCATGAAAGACAACTGATTTTCTAGTTGTTCTTCTGTTGAAACAATTTCTAAAAATTAAAAATTAGGGTTTTTGTTGTTTTTTGATGGAAATTAAAATTCAGAGAGAAAGAGAGAATTTCAGAATCAGCAGCGAAACCAGCGGATATTAGTAACGCAAACAGCTCAGAAATTGCTAATGCACATTATTATGTATATAATGTGAATAATTTGTTTGCAGATTGCGTTTGGGTTTGCACATAATAACAATAATTTATTTGTTTGCACATAATAACAATTACATGCTCGCCACCTTCTATAATTGCCTTTAATTCTTTTCTTTTTACTTTTATTTTTCGTTTTTCCATTTTCAAATTTATGGTTTTTCCAAAAAAAAAAAAAAGAAAATTTACTTCCGTGATCAAAAACAATCTTTATGTATGGCAAAAAAAAAAAAAAAATCCGATTGTTCTACGATTATGGAGGATGTGTAGTTAAAATCGAATTAAAAACCAAGACGGAGGGTATCGTATAATGTAGATACGGATAAACAATCTTAATGAGTTTTAATGTGATTGCTTTATCGTAAGTTCATAACTATGGTCATAATCTGATTCAAGGAGGTTTTTTTTTTTTTGGCTATTGAGTAAATTTTGTAGACAAAGCAAAAGATTCCCTAGACTCTTATATTCGAGTGATTTGGTTCTGATAATGATAAGATGTATGATGATTCTATCAGATTGATGCAACTTATGAGGGGGAAAAAGTTGATATATATTTGGGAAAATTGTCAAAAAAAAATGATGAATTTTTAATTTTGGCCATTCAAAACATGAACTATCGCGTATACAATTTAAATCATCAAAATCTGTTGACTTTAAATTTAAATCTTAAATTTCTATCGACTGAATCAAATTAGACACGATGTTAAGTCGATAAACCGAACGGATAAACATAGTTAAAAAGGCGATGTAAATCACGGTTAAGTAAAACGACGTTGTATCCTCTTTTTTCTTAAAACCCCCAATAACGAAAATCCCCAATGTCTTTGTTTGAGGTTTTAAGAAGAAAGAGGAGACGATATCGTTTTATTTAACCGTGATTTACAACAGTTTTTTAATCTCGTTTATCCGTTCTGTTTATCGACTTAACGTCGTGTCTAATTTGGTTCAGTCAACAAAAATTTGGGATTTAAATTTAAAGTCTATAGACTTTGATGATTTAAATTGTCTACGCGATAGTTCATGTTTTGAATGACCAAAATTTAAAAGTTCATGATTTGTTTTGACAATTTTCCCATATATATTTATGGTTTTTGTGTTTTGTTTATTCTACTTGTGACAGAGAAGATAATCGCATCCAGAGTTGCTTTATTCAATTTTACTTATGATTTTGACACTTTTTATCTTTCTCTGCGTAAAATGACAATTTTATCTATGTTTTTTATTGGTTCGTGTACCGTACACGTAGAGCCGCGTCGTACTATTGAAGGGTGAAACTGGAAAAATCGTGCGTGTACAGTACTGAACGTTTGCACAAATTCTCAGAAAATGTTAGAATACTAAATAAAAAGGGTATTTAGCAAATTGACTTCGAAAACGGTGAGGACTTTAAAACAAATTAAAGTCTTTAAAGTTATAATTTAGCCGAACAAGCTTTATTGATTTAAAAATTCTAAAAATCCTCCTAAAAACTCTCTTACCCATTTTCTTTATTTTTTTACTCATGGTTCGACATCTAATCTATTAAAACATAGACATTTTTTGTGTCCAAATATGAAAACTTTCAGTTTAGTCTATTCATATCATGGATAACTACTATTCCCTTCATTTTATTCTTGTTGCCAAACCGAATATTTTTGGTTAAATTAAAAATTTATTATTAATTATATTTGGTTCAATTAAAGAGTATTTCAATTAATTAATCTGATTAGATATATAATTTTAATTTTAATTCGTAATTAGAAAAATTCAAACTATACCAAAAATTAAATTAAATATTTAAAATTATAAATACAATCGATTATTATAAATTACATATTACAAAAATAATTTAAAATTTTATTATTATTTTGTTACGAAAATAATATTAGCCTTAAGATTATGCCAAATATTTTAATAATCAAATTTTTTAAAATTATACAGATTCAAAATTAACAATTTGCATTGAAAGATAATCTTAAATTTTGAATTTAATATAGTTTTTCTTAGATTTCATCAACAATTACAAACAAAATATTATGAATTAATAACAAAATATGTTTATTTATAAATTTAAATCTTATTAATACACTCGGATTTATAATTGAATATTTTTCAAACTGAAAAAGGAATATATTATTAATTAGATTTGCACAACCATAAATTCAATCATGCATATGGACAACATTCATTTACTAATACAGATTCAATATTTTTTATTTACATATATAAAATGATCAATATTTTAGGAATCACACAATTTTAAAAATTGTTAATTTAGAATTAAATTCGAAATGCAAATCTAATTAATCTTTGTAAGATTGTCCAGATTTTGTTAATATTCGTTTATATTAATAAAGTTTTATTAAAAAAATATTATCATAAAATCTAAAATAGTATTCTATTCAAATTCAAAATTAAGAATTCTACCACAAGCTTCCAACGATAAAAGAAAATAAGCATTAATTAATTAGATTTGTTAAATCATCATGACTTAATATACAAACTAAATACATTTGCACTGAAATAAATATATTAAAGGAATTAATTTGTGGTTTCCCAAAATTTCAATATTACAATTTTGATGCCATTAATCACAATATGTATCATTAATTAGATTTGCATAACCATAATTTCGATTATGTATATAGATAACATTCAATTACCAATACCAAAATATTAAGAATCAAATATCCGTATTTTAAAAAGATTTGCCAATAATACCATATATCTGTTTAGATTTTAGCCAAACATAAATTTATGCAGTACTTTTCATTCGTCTATATAAAAAATATCATTTCAACCATTGATACATATTGTTTCCAAAAATATATTGCTTCTTCTTGCTTTTGGTGAAAAACCTTGAAAATATACAAGTTTTACCTTCTTTTTTCAGGCTGATGATATAAGAATCTTTCTCGTGTTTCTCAACATGGTCACTGAAGGAAGCTTATATTGCAGATAAGCAAGAACATTTCTAGCCTAATCATAGCCTCAAGTGATTCTAAAATCTTAATCTATAATATTAAGCAAAGAAAAACTTAATATTTGCAGATTTTTATCTTTTGAGTTCTTGGAAAATTCTTAATTCATATTTTTTCTATTTTTCTTTCTTTAAAGATTTTTTTTTTAAAGCTGAAGACCAAACGTGAACGATGATTTTTGCGCTCCGCCGTTCCGGGTACCGTAGTATCATTCTCATTTGTTAGAATTATGTAAATATGTAATATGAACGGGCGGGTTAGAATTATGTTTTTATAATCATAGTCATATTTAATATTAGAAAGAAAAAAAATCTGCAAAAACAAATTATATCTAAACACAAAAATAAATCTTTGTCACTTATTAGAAAAATTATATCTATAAAAAAAAATTATATCTAAATACAAAAAAACAAATTATATTAAAAATTTTGATAAACAAAAAAAAAGTTATAGTGCGGACGCACGGGTGAGAATCTAGTGTTTTTTTAAAAGCCTACAAAATCTGACTTTTATTTTTTTAAAGTCACATTCATTTTTTTTAAGTTAAAGTTTTAAAGTTAAATATAAATTAAAAAACTTATAGCCAAAGTCCTTCCCAAACACCCCAGAATTTTAGAAAGTGATTGTACATGTAAAAACTCTATAATAGAGTATTGTAAACTTGTGAGTAAACCATAAAAATGAGTATTACTTGACTTTTTTCTGGGTGCCCCTCTAGCTGCAGGGAAGAAGGTTAAACCTTCCACCACTGAAGAAACGTGCAATATGCTCCAAGACTTTGCTATTCGGCCGTTAAAACAGAAATGTTGGGGATGTGATGACAAATGACGATGCTCGAGAAGAAGCCTAGAAAAAGTTGTAGCACTTTGGTAGAAGCAATGTTCTATAAAACTAAAAAACAGTTTAGGTGCTAAACGTCCATAGACCGTTGCGATTACTTCTTAGGTGTTGGTATTAAGCGTTTTTTTACTTAAACAAAGTTAAGCGGTCTTAAGCGGCTTGGAAGTCCTAGGTGGGCATAGGCGATCCTACAAAACCGTTAACTAATTAACCTTTAATATTTTTTGTTTGTTTGTTTTGGTGTAGTTTTTTAAAATTTCTTACTACATATAATTTATAAGTAATGATTTCATAAATACATGATTATAAATTTTCATTTTTTTTTACAAATATTCATGATATTAAAAAAAAACATTTTTAGTATGAATTGAATTACTATTTTTGTCTAATCCTATTTTATGGTTTAAATTGATTTTTCAAATGGATATATTTGTTTAAATCGTGTATATGATATATTTTAATGTTTTAGTTTCAATACACGATACTTATATTTTTTTTTTAAAGTTTGGTATAATTTGGACTTTGAATCTTTTTTCAAGATTTAAAACATTTCAATTCTATTATTTATGAATCATGATATATATTATATTTTATATTAAAATATATCTAATCTATATAGATTTATCTTGTAAACGTCTAAACCATCTATAAATTACATAGATTTTGTTTAAGCATTTTAGACGGTAGGCACTAAATCACAGTCCACTTAACGCTTTCTCGAACATTGGGTAGAAGCCTTGTTCAAAAAATCGGTCGTCTAGGCGTTCGCCTAGGCGCTAGGCGGCTACCAAATCTATAAAATACATAGATTTCATTTAAACATTTTAGACGCTAGACACTAAATCACAGTCCACTTAACGTTTTCTCGAACATTGGGTAGAAGCCCTGTTCCAAAAATCGGCCGCCTAGCCGTCTAGGCGGCGGCATACCGTGGCGATTTATGGGTAATCAGTTCAATAAATCGGGTGTCCGATTAATCTCCGCCTAGGCCGATTAATCCCCGTCTAGGCAGCTGCCTAGCCCAGTTTTTTTTTTTAATTAAAATAATTTAATTGGTTCTAAAATTTGATAAGTCCAACTTATTTTCATATTTTTAATGAAGATCATAATGTATTAGACCTAATATTTGTTTTCATGTGTTTTATCCAATCTTGAGCATAATATTATATTGAAACTATAAATTATAATGGATTAACATGTTAAAAAAATATAAAAAGGTCAAAAACTAATCCTTGATTAATCTTCGATTTTTTTGCTAGGCGCTAAGCCCAGCTCGACCGTCCAACTAGCGAAATTTTGAACATTGGGTAGAAGTGATCATTAAGGGAAAAACATTTTTTAATATAAAAACTTTAGAAAATGTTCAAGTCTGTTACTTGTAATGTTTAATATGTAAGATTGGCATAAATGAGGACCACAGTGCAAATATAGCAAAAACAGTAAGAGCCTCTCTTCCGAAGAGAGGGATATCATTTTGCTGCGCCCCAAAAAAAAAAACAAAAGAAAGAAGAAAGGGATCGTCCCACTTGCGGCTTAGATAAAGATTCGACTTTTTCCTCTTTCTTCATCTTCTTCTTCTTCTTCTTCTTCTTCTATTGCCTTTCTCGATTTGCTAGAAACCCTAGAATCCACGGGATCTACCTTCGATTTCACCGTTCTGCATTCTACCTGCTCTTTCTAGTTTTGGTAATGGAAGCTTAGGCTCTGCTCTTTTCAATTTTTATTTCCGAATTAGAGATTTAGCTCTGCCGATTCACTTCGTCAGTGTTCATTTGAGATCGAGGGTGAGAGAAGAATCGGTGTTAGTTAATCGCTACTTTCTCTGATGGCTTCTGGTGCTGGTAAGCCCTTCTGGGTGAAACATGCGGAAGACGCAAAAATCAAGGACGAAGGAGAGAAAGACGCTGCCGCTAAAGCAGCTTTTGAGGCTACATTCAAAGGCGTCGACCAAACTACACCTCTGATCGAAGCAGCTCCTTCCTCTATGGTATCGGAATCTGCACCAGAATCTGACAGCGATTCGGATGATGAATCTGATTACTTATCAAGGAAACCAATTGGTCCGGTGGATCCGAGCAAGTCCACGGCTTCTGGAGCTGGGATCGGTGGAGGAACGGCTTGCGTACCTTCTACATTTGTAGTTGTAACTAAGGACTCCGATGGAAGAAAAGTTCCCAAGGGTGGAGCTTTGATTAGGGTTAAAGTGTCTCCTGGTGTAGGTGTTGGTGGCACAGATCAAGAAGGAGTGGTTAAAGATGCTGGAGATGGGAGTTATGCTGTTACCTACGTTGTGCCTAAGAGAGGGAACTATATGGTGAACATTGAATGCAATGGGAATCCGATTATGGGAAGTCCTTTCCCTGTCTTCTTCAGCCAAGGTACTGTTCTGATCTCACTTTCAAGAAATCTTTTTATGAGTCAAATTATTGCAATTGGTGGCAGCAATAGAGCTAGGATTTAATTAGTGTTTCTCGTATGATGTTTGATGGTAAGGTCTTGTCTTTATCAAAATCTTGAAAACAGGCTCTTCTTCGACTGGACTTATTGGTTCTGCTCCAGCTTCATACTCAAACCTTATAAATCAAACAATGCCAAACATGCCGAATTACACTGGTTCGGTTTCGGGTGCTTTCCCGGGGCTATTGGGAATGGTTCCAGGCATTGCACCTGGTCCTTCAGGTGGTGCTATTTTGCCTGGAGTTGGGGCTTCACTTGGGGAAGTCTGCCGGGAATATCTTAATGGTAGATGTGCAAACACTATTTGTAAGTTGAACCACCCTCCCCAGAACTTGCTGATGACTGCTATAGCTGCAACAACAAGCATGGGTAGTCTAAGTCAGGTGCCTATGGCACCTTCCGCCGCAGCAATGGCTGCTGCTCAGGCCATTGTTGCCGCACAGGCCCTTCAAGCCCATGCTTCTCAGATGCAAGCACAGGCTCGATCAAACAAAGGCTATTTAGGTATTGTGTCCTTTCATTGTTGGTCTCTCTCTATATATACACTCGGTTTTTTTGGGGTCCCTATTTGCATTGTATATATAATTATATATAGAAATCTAGTTTGCTTCCCTTTTGAGATACTCATGAGTTCAAGTAGCTTCTGATTTAGGTTCCCCAGAAAAAGGAGTAAAGGGAGAGGCATTGAAGAAATTTCTCCAAGTTAGCAACCTGAGTCCACTGCTTACAACTGAACAGCTTAGGCAGCTATTTAGCTTCTGTGGCACAGTAGTTGACTGTACTATAACTGATTCAAAGCATCATGCTTATATAGAATATTCAAAGCCCGAAGAAGCAACAGCGGCTTTGGCATTAAACAATATGGAAGTCTGTGGTAGGCCTTTGAATGTTGAGATTGCGAAATCGCTTCCTCAGAAACCATCTTCGGATAATTCTTCTTCATCTTCATTACCAATGATGATGCAACAGGCCGTCGCAATGCAGCAGATGCAATTCCAACAGGCTATACTGATGCAACAAGCCATGGCTACTCAGCAGGCGGCAAATAGGGCTGCCACCATGAAGTCTGCCACGGAGCTTGCAGCGGCTAGAGCTGCAGAGATAAGTAAAAAATTAAAACCTGATGGAGTTGGAAATGATGAAAAGGTAGCTGAACAGAAATCTAGGTGGGCTTTCAATACAAAACCTCCATGACCTATGTCTCGCTCCTTTCTCTTTTTGATAACGTTGTCATTTTTTAAGAGCTGAACTGATAGTCACCTCTTTTGTCCAGGTCACCATCTAACTCTCCTGCGAGGTCGAGATCGAAGTCAAAATCACCAATTAGTTACAGGCGAAGACGGAGAACTCCGTCTTATTCACCACCATTTCGTCGCCCGAGAAGTCATAGATCAAGATCACCCTTAAGGTATCACCGGCGATCAACTTACGAGGGGAGAAGGCGGTCATATAGAGATTTTAGGGATATTTCTGATAGTAGGAGATACGGTAGATCAGATGAACACCATTCTTCCACTTCAAGGAGAAGTAGGAGTGTAAGCCCCAAAAAGAGAAAATCCCAGCAGGATGATTCAGAGCTGTCAAGACATCGACGCGATAGCTCATCGCATGGGGATAAGAAATCATCTCGTGCTGGTTCACGGTCGCCAAGGCGACGTAAGGAAACTAAGTCAACACCAAGAGATGACGTAGAAAGCAAACATAAACGCAGAACACGTTCACGATCCAGATCAGTGGATGATTCTACAGATAAGAAGGATGAAGCTAGAAATGAGGAGTTGAAACATCACAACAAGCGATCAAGGTCAAGATCTCGTGAAGATAGGAATAGAATCAGAGACGCATCCCCAAGTTCTGATGATACTAAACAGAAACACAGGGGGAGGTCCAGGTCTAAATCATTGGAAATCAACAATGGCTCTCATGAGAATATTAATGTTGCTGAAGACGATGATCTGAATTCCCGTCACACCAGGCGCAGGTCAAAATCATTGGAAGATGACTATAATATGAAGGAGCAGAGGAGGGGAAGGTCCAGGTCTAGATCAGTGGAAACTAAACACAAGTCTTCTGGGAAAGATGAGCTGGATGAAGATAAAAACGCAGGATCGCGTAGAAGGAGGTCCAGGTCAAAATCAGTGGAAGGTAAGCGTAGTAGTTATACCAAGGAGAGTCGGAGCAGGGACAAAAAACCCAAGCATCGTAGTGGAAGACGGTCGAGGTCAGCATCGTCTGAGGGTAAGCAAAGGAGAGATATCAGGTCATCACCTGGATATTCTGATGAAAGGAAATCAAGACATAGGCAACACTCCAGATCGGGATCGATAGACAAAAAGAACAGTTCAAGAGATAAAAGATCAAAACGTCATGAAAGATTGCGGTCATCTTCTCCTGGAGACGACGACAAAGGACGAGGCGATAGATCATCTCCTGTTAGCTCAGAAGATCATCTGTAGCAGACCCTTCGGCCTTCGCCAATTGAAACGAGTATTTTTCGAATTTTGTCAATGCCACTTTCGATTAACTGTTAAAACATTATCAAAGTTGTTTCTGCTTCACCTTCGTTGACTTTACACTTCCATCTTCTTCCAAGAATAACGGTTGGATTTATCCCTTTATCTAATTCTTGGCAAGATCAAGTCGATTTAGCAATATAGTAAATAACCACTCTATCACACATGCTTTGTACTAGTTAAGAGTGCGTCTCAAATGTGAAAGTTGTCCGCGAAGTTGAGCTCCTGAGTCGTAAAATTGCAGGTTTATTTGAAAATTTACAGATCAAGAATCACCATCCTGAGACAATTAAAAGAAAGAACCAAACTTTTGCAGGGTTTGAGAGCGTGGCATGCATTTCAGACTCTAAATTTCAGCATCACAATCATCAATCATGCAACAACAAAGCTCTGAACATCAAGACATGAATGATTGAATAAAATATATCAAGTCGTGTCATTGACCAAAAAGTTCTTTGTGATATCTCACTTTAGTTGCGACTTCTAAATGATGCCAAAGTTCTTCATCATGCTCATTTAGAATTTGGTGACATAAAATTATCTCGAAGTTATTTTCCTCAATTTCTCTAGTTTTTATCTCGAAGTTATTTTCCTCAAATCATTTAATCAAAATGCATCCAGCATCTTTTTTTTTACCTCAAAAACACCATTTCATTAAGTTATCGGAAAAAGACTCTTTTCTAGGGAGAGCCAATCGAGGACCGACGGACTTACATGAGAGAAAAGGTGCCCGCGTGCTCTTGCCTTCTTAGCGAGGCAATCCGCACAACCATTGTTACAACGAGAAATATAACTAATATTGAAAAAAGGAAAAAAAGTCTTAAGATTATGAAAATCTGATAATTCCGCTGCAAAGGTAAGCCATTCTGACGGATTGTTCAACATCGTAACCAATTCGGTGCAATCCGAGAGAAATCTAACATTGGTCAAGGGGACCGATACGAGACTTCTCATGGCCCATAGTAGACAAGCATCTGCGAGAGCCTTTTAGACCTAAAAAAAAAAGCAATCATTTAATCAATATGCATCCAGCATCTGCATAGACAACAAACACGAGATGTTTTGAGCAATTCACAGACTTAGAGTAGTCATCATTATAATCATGAAAACATTCGAATAAACATCATTAAAACCCATACGATTTGTTTTTGCTTATTTCAAATCTACAAAACAAAAATTCGCCATCGTAAGCATAATTGATGATACAAAAGTACGACACAAAGCAATATAACGAAATCGACACAAAAACAAACATTACACACTTGAATAAAGAAATGAAACAACGATACGTTTAACGGAGTAAAAAATATCTCATTATCCGATAATTAACGCCGTGATCAAACCACATTTCTTCAGCTCCCATTTAACCTTCTCCATCACATCCTCTGGCAACGTCACCGTTACAACCCTCTCCTCCATCTCAGCCGCCGGCAAAACCACCACCGCTCCGTCGTCTCCTATCCCCTGAACATTACAATACACCGATTTCGGTGATGTCTCCCTTACTTTCGCCTCGTAGAAATCAACTTCGCTCAGATCCACAAACGTCAATTTCGCTCCGTAGACGATGAAATCCGAAACACCATCATCGCTCTCCCCAATCGCATCGATCCCAGACCTCTCGTCGGTCGCTTCTCCGATAGATTTCACAATCTCCTCCAGATTCGCGTCGGCGACAGAAAAATCCACGCGAACGGAGCTAATCATCTGACTGTTTCTCACCGCTCTAGGCTTCAGTCCATTCGGATCCGATCTGATGATCGTAATCCTAACCGGCTCCGATTCTCCTCTCGCCTTTGCTACGCATTTCCATATGATCCCACTGAGAATCTCGAACGGAGGAGTTTGTTTATCTCTGTTCGCCGGAAAGTGTGATTGTATCTCGTGAACCGTTACATTGAAGGAGTATGTTGTCATTTTGTTGTTACTCGGAGCGACCCAGAGGTCTCCGACCAGGTCAACCCGTTGGATGGAAACCGGTTCTTTACCCGTGAAATTCGGGTTTGGAAACCCTCTTTCTAGCTCAGAGGTTTTAGGGCAGTAGATCGCCTCACCAGCTAAGGCCCGAGTCCATAAGTTGAAAAAGTGAGAAAGCGAGAATGGATCTCCCATGATATGGGCCCAGCTTAAGCCTAATGCTAATCCACCGCACTTAAACCGGGTCATCTACAGTAACAAAACCGAATTAAACCGATGTTTTCATTTTTGTCTCTTCATCGAGACATATTTACTCAGATTAACACGTAATTTTTCCTTTCAAACTTAACATTTATTTATTTATTATTATTATTTTTTTTTATCTTTTAGCGGGTAAATGACAAAAATATCTATTACTATGTCTACCCGTGTACCATCCACATGTGTAAACGCGGTACTGTACAAGGGTTGAATTGTCATAAATAGTACAAAAAGTGCCAAAAAACTATGAACAATAACTTAAGTGCTAAAAAACTATGTTAAATCTAGAAAGTGCTAATTCTTGTAACATGGGGTAAAATCGTCATTTTACAAGTGTTACATCCTAATAGTACTTTTGGGAAAGTGCTAAAAAACTAATAAAGTTTTGAAAAAGTGACAATTTGTGCAAAAATCCCCAAAATACCCTTCATCGTGGAATTCTTGTATATTTTTTGGAGTATTTGCACACAAAGTCACTTTTTGAAAACCTTCTTAGTTTTCTAACACTTTCAAATATTCCCTAAGGATCTAACATTTTTGTGTACTGTACATGGGTTGACTTTCTTGCAAAATGACAATTTTACCCCTTTGTTGATACACGAGTGTACCGTAGACGCTTGTTTTCGCGCCGTACTGTACATACACTCGTGTATCAACAGGAAAGTAAAATCGTCATTTTGCAAGAAAGTCAATCTATATACAATAGACAAAATGTTAGATATTTTAACACTTTTTTGAAAAGTGCTAGAAAACTAAGAATTTTCATAAAGTGACATGCGAGAATCCCATGTATTTTTTATCTCTTTAATTGTAATCTTTTGTTTCTTTTTGGCACTTATGTATCTTACGTAAATTAGTAGAGATATACGTACCTGAATATAGATCAAAGGAGAGTATGCCATCTCCGGTCCAACTGGTTGTTGATAAACCAAAGACTCATCAACGGACCGGTCCGGTACACGAAGCCACTCATCCACTGTGAGATCGCAATGACTTTCCACAAAACGCGTGCCACAATCGTTGCACTTTATGAAAGGACGTCCCGAGTCGTGCCGCCTGAACCTGCCAGTGATCCATGGGATCTGGTCGAACACTGAGAACAAAGGACCTTTCACGTGCATCACGGTCAAGTCACGTGCCGTCTCGGCCGGGTAAATATAGACCGCCTTTAGGTAGTGGAGTTTCATGGCGAGGTCTAAACCGGTGGGTTCGTGGGTCGTACCGGTCTCTGTTGGTCGGGATGCACTCACGGTCGATAACCGGAAACCATGAACCGGACCGCTTCCCTCTTCTTGAAGTCGACCCATGTGTATGAGACAAGAGGAATAGATATATGAGAAATATTGGTAAAATGATTCTGAGTGATCTCTCGGTCTAGTCTATATAAGTATTATATAGCTAGGGAGAATTTAAATATTTTCTACAGCTTTTTTTCTCAAAATTTCTCAATGTTTTGCTACGTGTCTCTCTCCCTTTCATCCTTGTTATGTAGATTGTGACTGGAATCTACTCACATTGTTATGTCTTACTCCACATTGAGTATATTATAAGTAGAGACACTAGTGTTGCGTCACGAGTGGGTGAATCAATGCGACCCCATTCTTAATTGTTTCCCTTATGAGAAGGCTATATATCACCAAAGGCATTGCTGTATATATATATATAAGTTATATACTCAGATATGTAAAATATGTATAAGAGTTGTATTGGGATAGAGATTTGGATATACCATATTAATTGTGCAAAACATTCCTAAATGTCAACTCTATAAATTTGATACGTGAAAGAGAAAATTGCCCAGGATAACACTAATCTTTCATATAATTACTAGAATAACACACTCAGAACTGAGTTGACTAGTATAACACAAATCTTTTGTTAAAAGACAGAAAACCCTATTTGAGTTAGTTATTTACACAAATGCCATTTTAATTTATTTTTCTCTAAAAAAAAAACCGTTTCTGAATTCAAAACAAAAACATTTTCACTTCCCTCCAATTCCCTAGAAAACGTAAAAACTGTCTTTTTTCTTTCTCACCCACACGGTTTTTCGCATCCTCGTCGTCGCCGTCATCGTGTTCGTCCTCCTCGCCGTCGTCTTCATCTTCTTCATCGTCGTTGTCGCCATCCTCTCGTCGTCGCCATCTTCACCGTTGGATTCACTTTCTTTTTTCTGTTCTTCATCCTCGCCGTCCTCCTCTCTTCTTCATCGTTCATCCTCGCCGTCATCTTCTTCATCGTTCATCCTCGCCGTCATCTTCTCTTTCATCGCCGCCGTCGAGAAACCCTAAAACCTAGCCGCTTCTCTTTCATCTTCTCTTTCTTCGCCGCCGTCAGGAAACCCTAAAACCCAGATTCTAGTATTCTTCGTCTATTTCTTACTTTTTAGTATTTTGATTTTGCCGCCGATTTTGCAGATTTGTTGGTATTGTTGCAGATTTGTTCATTTTTTGCAGACTTGTTGGTATTTGTTGGTATTGTTGCAGATTTGTTTGTATTGTTGCAGTTTTGTGTGTTGCAGTGTTCCTTTTTTTCGTAGACTTGTTGGTAGTTATTGCAGATTTGTTCTTTTGTTGCATATTTGTGTGTTGCAGATTTGTTCATTTTTCGCAGACTTGTTGGTATTTGTTGCAGATTTGTTCTTTTGTTGCAGATTTGTGTGTTGCAGATTTGTTCCTTTTTTCGCAGACTTGTTGGTAGTTGTTGCAAATTTGTTCTTTTGTTGCAGATTTGTTGGTATTGTTGCCGACTTGTTTATTTGTCGCAGACTTATTTCATGCAGACTTGTTTCAGGTGATGCAGATTTGTTTCATTTCTTGCAGACTTGTTTCATGTGATGCAGATTTGTTTCATTTATCGACTTGTTTCATTTTTTTGTGTATAGGTATGGATTCTAGTGAGAAAAGAGAATATCCTCCGCGGATGTATAGGGTTGTTCCACAGCAAAATAAAAGTATGAATCATGGATGTTCTTTGTCAATTTTGAGAAATGTCTGTGCCAATGTTGGCGATGAAGTATGGGAGTACCTAAAGAATTCAGCTCTTGGGGTTCTTATTTTGTTAGCAGAGAGTAAGTTTTGTTGGCATGGGAAGACAGTTCACTACTTCCTCGCACATCAGTTGGAAATTGTTAGCAAAAGTGAGATTTGGTGTTTGATTGGAGAGAAACCTCTGAGGTTTTTATTGCATGAATTTGCAGAGCTGTCAGGACTTAATTGTGATTCGTACATTGTTAAAAAAAAGGGGAAGAAGCGGAAATTGATCACCGCGAAATATGGGCTGAGATGGGTGTGCCTATAGGTGATGGACCTTCTTGGGAGGAGTTGGCTAAGGTGTTGACAAAGTGTCACACATGGAGTTACCAGAAGAGAAGAATTGTAGGTTGTTTGTGCATCCTCTCCCTATGAATATTTGGTTTAAGTAGAGGATGTAGGATGGATTTGAAATGCGCCAAGAAAGCATTGGATCCTGCTGCTTTGGAGTGGTTTCCGTGGGGTAGGAGGTCATTTGAATTGTTGATTGAGTCCATCAAAGAAGCAAACCTTGCTGATAACTCTTACACTTTGAAAGGATTAGTTCACGTGTTACAGATATGGACGTATAAGTCATTTCAAAGATTAGGAGAACTTTATGGGAGAAAAAAAACAAGAAGAGGAACTTCCTATTCTCTCATGGGGTGGATCTCGTGGCCGTTACGAAGTTGATGATATTGTACTTGAGGAAAAGAAAAAACATGGCCAGGTATATTTCTGCTTGCAGTCTTTTACCGCATATTTGTTGCAGACTTGTTCTATTCGTTGCCTACTTGTTTCATGTGTTGCATAGATTCACAGATTTGTTTTTTTTTGTCGCATATTTGTTTTATATGTCTTAGATTTGTTTTATATGTCGCAGAGTTGTTTATATGTCACAGACTTGTTCTAGTCGTCGCAGACTTGTTCTAGTCGTCGCAGACTTGTTTCATTTGTTGTAGACTTGTTTCCTGTGTTGCAAAGTTGTTTCATATGTCGCAGATTTGTTGGTTCATGTATAGACATGTTTTATACTAATGATACGCATTTCTCACTTTTAATTTGTAATTGACGACAGGTACGTGTGAGACATATGGTCATTAATCCAATGGCTAACAAGGATGATCACAAATTAGACAATTTGATCAAAGACATCATGAATGGTAAACTGGCTGAAAATGCATGGAGTAAGGAAAAAATTGTGGGAAATAAATCTGAAGATGGAACTTCGAAAAAGGTTCAAAGTGGTAAAGATAAAGACCCCATTGAGAAGGTTGAAACGAAGAAGCCACATGTTGAAAAGAGGAGAAGATCTAGTGTGCATGGGAATGTTGATTTGAGTGGCATTGGAGATTTCAGTGGACTGGTCAAAGCTTTAAGTAGCTTAAGTGAGAAAGTGGATCAGATGGACTCAAGTATAAATGACAGATTAGTGGCAATGGATAAAGACATTGGTCAACTCAAAGAAGAGGTGAAGCAACTACGACACGTGCTGACTGTCGTAGAAGAAGTTGATCAAACTTCTCCTAACAAAACCCCGATATGTTCGTAGATGAATATTGTTGGTATTGTTTACGATTTGTTCGTATTGTTGCAGTTTTCTGGGTTGCAGATTTGTTTCTTATGTTGCATACTTTTCAAACTTGTTTCATTTATCGCAAACTTATTATATATATGTTGCAGACTTGTTTCATTTGTCGCAGACGACTTGTGGTATTGTTGCAGACTTGTTTCATTAGTCGCAAACTTGTTGGTATTGTTGCAGATTTGTTGTGATGTTGCAGACTTGTTTCATTAGTCGCAGACTTGTTGGTATTGTTGCAGATTTGTTGTGATGTTGCAAACTTGTTTTATTTGTCGCAGACTTGTTGTTATTGTCGCAGATTTGTTGTGATGTTGCAGACTTGTTTTATTTGTCGCAGACTTGTTGGTATTGTTGCAGATTTGTTGTGATGTTGCAGACTTGTTTTATTTGTCGCAGACTTGTTGGTATTGTTGCAGATTTGGTGTGATGTTTCCAGATTTGTATCTTTTTTTCTTACTGTTGGACTTAATTTTGTTTCCTTCTGTTAATTTTACAGTCCTGGTTAAAAGTTCGAGTGTATAATGTGGATGCTGGTGAAGCTACATCTAAGGAAGGAAACAAAAAAGTTGAGGACATAGAAATTGAGGACATAACAGACCAAGTACGAAAAGAGGAGAATCAAATACAGTCTGATACTGAGTCTGACCCCATGTTACAGGCTAAACAAATAGTTTTGAAGCAAAATTTAGAGCTCTTGACTGCTGTCCTAGGTGATGGTCACGATCGACCTAAGATATTGGGTCCCACGCAGAAATCACCCTTTCTAGGAAACTCAACGGTGAAACGCATAATAGAACCTGATATCGCATTTGGTTGCCATCCTAGTGATGTCGTATATGATCCTTTTGCACCAGTTGCACCTGAAAAACTTCAGAATCTGATGGATTTTATTCGTGTTCGTCAGTAAGTTGTCAACTTCATTTTTGTTTTCCATATGGTGCAGATTTACTTTTTACGTGGTGCAGATTTGTTTCCACATTCTCATGTTGTGGACTTATTCTATTAGGGAACTGCCAATAGGTACATTCGACAGTCAACTCAATTTCTACCTAAGGCTCATTACCCGCAAAGAAGAATGGCCAGAAGAAGAAAAATCAAATTACGGTTGGTTAGGTGACCATGTAACAAATCTAATTCTCACGACTCGCAGATTTGTTGTGTTGCAGACTTGTTTTATTTGTTGCAGACTTGTTTCATTCGTTGTAGATTTGTTGTGTTGCAAACTTGTTTTATTTGTTGTGTTGCATACTTGTTGTATTCGTTGCAGACTTGTTTTATTTGTTGTGTTGCAGACTTGTTTTATTCTTTGCAGACTTGTTTTATTTGTTGCAACTTGTTTTATTCGTTGCAGACTTGTTTTATTTGTTGTAGATTTGTTGTGTTGCAGACTTGTTTTATTTGTTGCAGCTTGTTTTATTCGTTGCAGGCTTGTTTTATTTGTTGCAGATTTGTTGTGTTGCAGACTTGTTTTATTCGTTGCAGACTTGTTTTGTTGTGTTGCAGACTTGTTTTATTCGTTACAGACTTGTTTTATTTGTTGCAGACTTGTTTTATTTGTTGCAGACTTGTTTTATTCGTTGCAGATTTGTTGTGTTGCAGACTTGTTTTATTCGTTGCAGACTTATCTTCTTACTTTTGTTTCGCAGCATATGGTCTCTTCCATGAATTTGTTACGGAAAAGGTCTCTCCGAGTACCTACCCCATTTCGGACAGAAAGAATTGCCTTCCTTGACCAATGGTTTGTCGACTTATGGACTCTCGACTATAAACAGTTTGTCATTTCGCCGCCGAAGTTCTTGTTTGGTGACGGTTATGAAAGTACGTTTAATGGGACATCTCTAGATTACGCCCAAACAAAGAAGAGATGGATCGACGATGTTGATGTTGTCTACTTTTTCCACAACATAAACAGTAACCACTGGATTGCGTGTGAAATGGATCTGAAGAGAGAGATGATTGAGATTTACGATAGCATCATTCCCGAGAACTGGAAGAAAGTGGTCGACTAAGTGAGGCCATATGCGAAAATGGTTCCATATTGGATTAAAGCTTTCACACCCAAAGAGAAAAGAAAGGGTCGTAAATTGAATCCTTTCAAACTTCACTATAACAAGCAGGTCCCACAAAACGTTCAAACAGGCGACTGTGGTGTCTATGATATCAAGTTCGTGGAGTGCCTTGCATTGGGATACAAAATGGATGCTTTAAGTGACAACACAATCACCGAAATCCGTTTGAAGCTTGCAGCGGAGATTTTTGACGAGGTTATTGATGCAAACCCTCAGATGTCTGACCCAAGGCCTCACGGTGAAGATAAAGTCTGCATACCTAAGCATGCCACACAATCGTAGTTATTTATGTACTTAAATCCTTTTATCGCCGACTTTTTATGTAGATACCTAATTTCTTATTTGTATTGCAGACTTATTTATAATTGCATTGC
Source organism: Eutrema heterophyllum (assembly GCA_002933915.1). Taxonomy (NCBI): domain Eukaryota; kingdom Viridiplantae; phylum Streptophyta; class Magnoliopsida; order Brassicales; family Brassicaceae; genus Eutrema; species Eutrema heterophyllum. Next base: position 590,002 of record PKMM01019763.1, read on the forward strand.
AGACTTGTTTATCACTGTATTGCAGACTTATTTATAACTACATTGCAGACTTATTTATAACTGTATTGCAGACTTATTATAACTGTATTGCAGACTTATTATAACTTCATTGCAGACTTGTTTATAACCTCGTTGCAGACTTATTTTGACCGTGTTGCAAACTTGTTTCATTTGTTGCAGACTTATTTTAACATAAGTCTGCAACAAATGAAACGGCACGTCTCCTTATTTTTAACTGTTTTGTAGACATAAATTAAGAAAATTTCTTGAATAGTAAACTAGGTTTATTAGGTACTGTAAAATTGGAAACAAAGTCATCATACAAATACACAACCACACGAGTCTTTAAACCATATTACAAAGTGAATAACAAATCACATGACACACGTACGCACATTATGTCCACTTTGTTGGCAATTGGAGCACATGTGTTGCTTCCTCGGGACTTTCTTCTCCATTGCTTTCTCCAACGCAGATTTGTATCTAGATTTCTTTGGCCTTCCAGGTGGTTGTCAAACTTCAGGAGGTAAACACAGTTTCGCAGCGACATGTTCAGGAATTGGTTAAGCTACATCACTTGGCATGATGCACATGGCGTAAGCGTTACTGAGGTAGTTTTTATAGTAGTACGGAGAAGTCAGACCAACACTAGACATTCTCTTAGCTTCTCCACCTGCAATTGCGTGAACACAAGGCAACTTATCCAAGTCAAACCTACGGCATGTGCATTTACGTTCCCGTACATTAACAACATGTACATGCGTCCCACTACTGACTTGTACTTGATCCATATCTATTTCTTGCACGGTCAACAGCCTCGAATCATTAACACGTGGCTGCCAAAATGTAAATTTTATTAGTGAAGACTTATTACGTATGTCGTAGACTTATAACATACGTTGCAGACTTATAACATATGTCGCAAACTTATTAGATATGTCGCAGACTTATTAGATATGACGCAAACTTATTAGATATGTCGCAGACTTATTAGATATGTCGCAGACTTATTACCTCTAGTAATTTCTCTGCAGCACGTGTGAGTGTTGTAGTCATTAGGCCTGCTTCACGCCTCCGCCCAGAGAACCATCTTGTTAACATGGACCGTATGGCGTCCAAGAGCTTAGAAATGGGTAGGTTCCTAGCATCCGAGAGCACTCTATTTATTGACTCCGCTATGTTGGAAGTTAATATGTTGTACACGTGTCCTGGAAAATGAGCACGACTCCACACCTTCACATCAGCCTTCTGCAAATAAGAGTGAAGTGCAGGATTGATGTCTTTGATCGCATTGAATATAGCATTGAAATCCGATATCTTATATGCGTTTGCTGCTTTTTTAACCAACCGAAACGCATGACGTCCTTTAAACCTCGTTATTATGTTCTTGTACATATGGTATGTACATATACCACGACTCACCAATGGATACACCTTTTTAATGGCCTTCGATATTGATCTATGCCTGTCAGAAATGATGGAGAGACTAACATCATATGGAATCACACAACTAAGCTGTGTAAAGAACCATTCCCATGATGCATCATTCTCCGTGTCAACTACGGCAAATGCTATTGGGAAAATATTAAAGTTCCCATCCTGACATGTTGCGAGAAGGAGTGTTCCTTTATATTTCCCTCGGAGATATGTCCTGTCAACAACAACAACTTTGCGCATGTACTGAAAGCCGTTTATGCTTGCACCAAATGAGATGAACAAATACTTGAATCGATCTTCTGCATCGACTTCAAGACACGTATAAGTACCAGGATTAGCTCTTCGTATCAAGTATACGTACGAAGGTATTTGCTCATATCCACTCTCCGGTGAACCCATTGCCAAAAGTCGTGCATGCTTTAAGGCTCGATAAGCTTTCCAGTATTCCATCTGTCACATTCATAAAACAATAAGTCTGCGGCAAAGGAATACAAATCTGCTACAAAGCAAAATAAAACAAATCTGCAACAAATAAAACAAGTCTGCAACAAATAAAAGAAGTCTGCAACAAATAAAAGAAGTCTGCAACAAATAAAATAAGTCTGCAAAAATGATAAAACAAAACCGCAACTGAACAGATAAGTCTGCGACAACTGAACAAAATAGGTTTGCAACAAAACAAAACAAGTCTGCAACAAATAAAACAAGTCTGCAAGACAACAAAGTCTGCAACAAATAAAGAAAGTCTGCAACAAATAAAACAAGTCTGCTTCAAAACAAAATAAGTCTGCGACAAGGATAAAACAAAACTGCAACTGAATAGATAAGTCTGCGACAACTGAACAAAATAAGTCTGCAATAAACAAAACAAGTCTGCGACACATGGTGACTGCAGCCATACCTTAATACCATATCGTTTGTTCAGAGCATCTGCAACATGACTAGGTAACACTTTTGAACCGATACCACCCACAAAATCCATGTACATTTGTCCCAAAATCTCGTGTGTAGCTTGGCGACAACGGGCTCCACAGTCTGTCACAGAACATGTATGTTCTTTAAAGTATACTTTTATATAGAAATATGGAGAATCTCTAACTGTAGTAGCTCGGACTCTCCATGTGCATCCTTCTATCCAACATCGAACAATTAATAAGGTTGGCGTTGAATAATCAACGTTAAAATCAAACTTCTGCGCAACATAAAGAATCTTCAACCTCATCTCCAATGCCTCTTTGTTATCATACCTTTGTCCGACCGATAAATCCAACGAAGTCATTTCCATTTTCCGGTAATCTTCATCAACTTTGTTATCATTCCTTTCTGCCCTTTTTTTGTGGCACTCTTGCTTTCTCTTCCTTCTCTTCCTCCTCACAAAGCTTTCCATATAGACAGTAATCCTCATCACCAGAACTAGCACCATCCGGATCGTCGCAACAATCAACCCTGTATTGGTCCTCGTTGTCCTCATCCTCATCACCAGAACTAGCATCCCCTTCTTCTTTTGCATACCATCAAATTCAACTTCTATTTTTGCTCGCTTCAGCGATGGTCTACCTTGTGCACGATTGTCTTCACCATCTTCACGCTTTTGAGTGTCCTTTAACTCCAATGATACCTCCTTATCTGATAAACATAGCCGCAACGTATCTGATTTGAATTTTTCAAAGAAACCTTGCAATTGTCTCGTATTACCAACAAAGACATGAGGAGTGTCTACTGGTAACTTGACCAACATCTTCTTCGGAAACATGTAGCTCAATTCAACTTTGTACTTATTTTTATCAACTCCATAATCCTCGTAAACCATTTGAATGAATTCGTCGAACGAAGTTGCAGCATTGGTTCCAAGAACTCGAGAACCTCTACTACTATCGACAATAAAAATCCATCTACTCTTCTCAAATCTCCAATTACCCCAAACCAATATAATTTGCAACATTATCGGCGATAGGCGGCGGCGATGGAGAACGAGATCGGCGGCGGCGATGGAGAACGAGATCGGCGGCGACGATAGACAACGGGATCGGGGCGGCGACGACGACAGACAACGGAATCGGCAGAGATAGATAAAGTTTTATATTTGAGAATGGCGGAGATAGATTGATCATCGGTGACAATGGAGAACGATATCGGCCGCCGTACATAACCCTAATTGTGCAGTGGCATTTTTCGTAAATTTGTTACTTATTAGGGACATCTCAAAGTTCGAAATAAGTCTGCAACACATAACAAGTCTGCGACAAACAAAGTGTTATTCTAGTCAGAAAACAAGTCTGCAACACAGTCTAATAATTCTGCAGTTTTTAATGCCACGTAAGCTATTTACAAATAAGTTTGCGACGTTGAGCATAAAATCTGCGACATTGTAAATAAATCTGCGACAAACGATGTTATTTCAGTAAGACCTTTAAGGTGTCGCAGACTTAGTCTATTTGTTGCAGATTTTCCAAAAGTCTGCAACAAACAGCTGCAGATTTTTTATAAGTCTGCATAATAAGTCTGCAAATGAACTTAAGTCTGCGACAAAGGGAATAAATATGCGTAATAAGTCTGCAATCAAAATAAGTCTGCAACAAAGCACATTAATTCTGCGTCGAAAAGTCTGCAACACGCATAATAAGTCTGCAGATGTGTGCAGACTTAATAAGTCTGCAATATTGAAAAATAAATCTGCAGATTAAGTCTGCAGATCTGCGCAGATTTATTAAGTCTGCAACATTGAAAAATAAATCTGCATATTAAGTCTGCAGATCTGCGCAGATTTATTTAATCTGCATAACAAGTCTGCGCAGATTTGTCGATTTATTAAGTCTGCAACAAAGGTCCGCAGACTTATTCTGAAAAACGCGGTGGCATTTTTGTAAATAAATCAAACTTTAGCTTAGGTGGAAATAATTTAGTAATGACAGTTTCGTAATAACGTTTTTCCTAACAAAATCATATAAGGATATAATGGGCAAAAACATACTTTTTCCCTTCCAGTTATTCTATGTTAGTCTAGTCTTTACCCAATTTATATATGTTATTCTAGTTTTTCTCCCTATGTAAAAATGGGTTTTTAATTATGAGATCTGATCAAGTCATGTCAAGTGACATGTACCAAAAACTTAGTAAAGAGACTTAGTCAATCATTTAAAGCCGACCAGCTATATTTAGTAATTAATTGATTGATTGTACTTTATAGTTAACCAATGATTGAAAGTGTTAGGTTTAGGGCTTAGATATGCACAATGTTCAAAATTGCGCAAGGAGCAAGTCGGACGGTTGAGTCGGACCTAACATTTAGCAAAAAAATCGAATATTGGTTTTTTAACTATTTTTTTATTATTTTTGTAAGATTCATATTCTATTCAAGATTAAAATTGTTATATATAATTTTTTTTAATGAAAATAATGAAATATAGATAGTTTCCAATCTAGAAATGCATACAGATATCATCATAAAATTAGTAACAATTAAATTGATAATACTTTATGAAATAAACAGTTAAACAATATACCAACAAAAAAATAGAGTAAACAATTGGGCCTTGGACAACTTAAAAGCCCAAAGAGTAGCACATGGTGAGTCACGTGACCATATCTTCATCTTCTTCATCTTCTTCATAGATTTTTCGATATGGTTTTTCGAAACGCTGGTCGCCACGATTCCGATCATTCAACAAACGCTTCCAACTCTGATTCGTGCGTTTCCACGACGTTTCCAAACTCTAGGTTTCCAAACTCTACTTTTCCTAAATTTTTACGAGAAAAAGTTTCAGATTTTTTTACCACCGATTCCCACCGATTAATCGCTGCAAATCGGAAAACCGCTTAACCCAACTGACTAGGATGAAATCGCCGCGGCTCTGCTCCGCCCACCGCCTAGGCGACCGATTAATCGCCAAGTCTCCCAACTTTGCGAACAGGGGATATGCACATTCTCGGCTCAGGCTGTCATTTACTCCATATGGCATGAGAGAAATGCTCAGATTTACAGAGGAATACACGCTCCGGCAGCGGGGCTGCTCAAGATGATTGAACGAGGAATACAAAACACTTGCTTGGCGAGAAGACATATTCCGAGGTTTATGGATGCTCTAGCATTATGGTTTCGAGACTCTTCATCTCGATAGTGTTATTTAAGTTCTTGTATCGGGCTTTGTTCATACCGGATTAACTATGTTAATGTAAGGCACTTCTTTTCTTTTTTCATCTATGTAATCTCGTCCCTTACGCTTAATAAATCAACATAAATTTTAGCAAAAAAAAAAAAAAAAATAGATATGCACGTTCGAAAATTAATAACCAAATATATTGGATCTATTTATCTTCAACTTTTTTAGTTAATATACTACAAGAAAACACACGCATTTCCAACGGCATTTCCGACGGACTTCAAGCCGTCGGAATTTTCCGACGGAATACCGAGGGAATTTTTCTCAGAAATCGGTCGGAATATCTCGACAGTTTAAATTCCCTCGGAAAACGGTCGGAATATTCCGACGGATTTCCGAGGGAATTTCGACGAGCCGGTATTCCCTCGGAAATCGGTCCGAACATTCTGACCGTTTCAAGGCCGTCGGAAATCGGTGGGTAATTTTCGACCGATATCCGAGGGATAAATAGCCGTCGAAAATTTCTGACCGATTTTTGACGGATATATATATATATACGTTAATATATCCGTTGTAGTAGCCGTTATATAGCCGTTTGAAATTTAAAATCCCATCGGAAATCCATCGGAAAATCGATGAATATTTCTCTATAAATATTTCTCCCCCTCATTCTTAACATTCACAACAAACACAAAGCAAACAAAAATTACACAATGTCTTATTTTCGATCGTGGATGGGGGAATTGACGGATGAGTTCGTATAAGGTGTGGAGGAGTTCATAAACTTTGCGTCAAACAATAGCATGATATCGGAATACGGTAATATGTATTGTCCTTGTACTAAATGTCGGAATCATAGATTAGTCTATGTTAGGGAAGTAAGGAAGCACTTATATAGGACTGGATTTATGCCTGGTTACAAGATTTGGTATACCCACGGAGAAACTGATTCAATGGTGCACTATTATGGTAATTATGGTAGCACATCAGATAGGTTTGGTAGTACTTCGGGTACTAGGTTAGAGGAACAAACACCGGAAGTAGATGTAAACGTAGGTTACACTCAGATGGTGAATGATGCGTTTCGTGAAAATATAGCATCGTATCATGTTGAGGATGGTAACAGGATAGAGGAACCAAATTTAGAAGCGCAAAAGTTTTTTGATATGCTAGATTCTAAAAAGCCATTATACAAAGGATGTAGAGATGGAATATCGCCTTTATCAACTGCAAGCAGGTTGATGACTATAAAGACGGATTTCAACTTAGTCGAGGATTGTGTTGATGCGATAGCTGATTTTGTGAGAGATATCTTACTTGAAGATAATATTTCACCGGCTTCATACTACGAGATTCAGAAGCTTGTAGCTGGTCTTGGATTACCGTATAAGATGATAGATGTGTGCATCGATAACTGTATGATCTACTAGAGAAAGGACGAAAACCGGTTGAAGTGTCGCTTTTGTCACAAACCTCGGTATCAGGATACAGGTGGCAGAGTACATGTTCCACATAAACGGATGTGGTATTTGCCCCTAGCCAATAGGTTGAAGAGGTTATATCAATGCGAGCGCACGATAGGGCCTATGAGATGGCATGCAGAACATAACTTAATTGGAGAGATTGCGCATCCCTTAGATGCAGAAGCATGAAAACATTTTTAAGAGGTTTATCCTAGTTTTGCGTGTGAACCAAGGAACGTATACCTCGGGTTATCTACGGATGGATTCAACCCTTTTGGAAAGCATGGGAGGCAATATTCGTTGTGGCCAGTAATCGTCACACCTTACAATTTGCCGCCAAATTTGTGCATGAAACGAGAGTTTTTGTTTCTCAAGATTCTCGTCCCCAGTCCAGAGCATCCTAAGAGATCCTTTGATATTTTCTTGCAGCCATTAATTTATGAGTTGAGAATGTTGTGGAAAAATAATGTTGAAGCATTCGATGTTTCCCTGCAACAGAATTTTATGATGCGTGCGGTACTTATGTGGACCATAAGTATTTTCCCAGCATACGGTATGCTATCTGGATGGTCGACGCATGGAAGGATGGCGTGTCCGTATTGTCAAGATAACACTGATGCGTTCCAATTGAAGAACGGACGTAAGACCTCTTGGTTCGATTTTCATCGACGATTTCTACCGCATGAGCATCCATATCGTCGGAGGACAACATTGTGTAGAAAGAACAAAAAAGTTTTTGATGGTCCACCTCCTGAGTTAGATGGGAATTATATTATGACTCAGTTGAGAGATTTTGGTGCTGAGAAGACAGTTTCATGCGGGGGTAATGGGCATTATCCCGTTGACGGTTGTGGCGAGTACCACAATTGGCACAAGAAAAGTGTTTTCTGGGATTTGCCATATTGGAAGGACCATTTGATGCGCCATAATCTAGATGTGATGCACATTGAAAAGAACTTTTTCGACAACATCATGAACACTGTTCTTAATGTGCAAGGAAAGATGAAAGATAATTTGAAGGCCAAATTGGACTTGCCAGATATTTGTTCCCGTAAGGAGTTGCATGTAATGGCGAACGGGAAATCACTGCCCCCTGCTTTCCGGTTGGATGCGACTTCAAAGGAGGAGTTCTTCGATTGGATTAACCACGGTGTCAAATTCCCAGACGGATACACATCTAACCTTCGTAATTACGTTGATAGTTCAGAAGGGAAGTTTTCTGGGATGAAGAGTCATGATTGTCATGTTGTCATGCAGCGCCTCCTTCCATTTGCATTTGAAGGTCTTCTTCCTATGAACGTTCATGCAACTATTGCAGGTACATACATTTACAATATTATGTATGTTGCCATATTTTTATTTGTGATCAATATACATAAGTTATTTAATTCTGATATGTCTGCTATATATGCAGGGATCGGTGCTTTCTTCCGGGATCTATGCACGATATCACTTACATTAGCCGGAATCCGAAATCTGGGGGAAAACATACCGGTTCTCCTTTGCAACCTCGAGAAAATATTTCCTCCTGCCTTTTTTGATGTTATGAAACATCTTCCTATTCATCTCCCTCGAGAAGCAGCACTTGGTGGGCCGATTCAATACCGATGGATGTACCCCTTTGAGCGGTATATGTTCCACCTAAAGAAGAAGGTGAAAAATCTTGCTAGAGTCGAGGGTTCTATTGTCGCACAGAGCATTAATGAAGAAACTTCCAACTTTGCCGGCTACTACTTTCCAGTGCAAGTCCAAACAAAAAGTAGACGCTCCGCACGACATGATGATGGAGGGAACAGAGTTAGTTACCCTGTCTACGTCCCCGATATATTTACTCAGATTGGACGACTAAGTAGAAAAAGCAAGGATATACGACTATTAGAGGAGGAGCAAAGACACTTGCATATGTATATTATGACAAACTACACGACGTTTTGGAATATGAGAGGTACCTTTTTTTTTGAATTAGTTAACAAATTAAGTTTACTAATGCATGCTATTTTCTAATGCATTTGTTCATGCACAGTGTGTTCATGGCCCAAATACGCGATTGGTATCTAGATTACATAGAGGATGAGCTTGCTGTCGTCAAGCAGAATGACTTTGGTGATTGGTTGAAATTTATGTAAATGTTAAATGATATTTTATTATATAATTAAATTGTATAACTTCCTTATATAAACAATGTCGATTACTGTCCAATGAAATTTTTACAGGTTGGTTAGATGACTGTTAGCAGGGCTGAGTTTCCAACGTGGTTAGTTGAGATGGTGAAAGGCCCGACGTTTATTGCACAGTCTTATCCGATGTATTGCACCCGAGGGTATGCTTTTAAGGCTCATCGGGAATGAAACTCAAAGACAACTTGTAATTCTGGTATATCGTCTCAATCTGGAGAAGTTGTCTACTACGGTGTCCTCCGCGAAATATTGGAGGTCCACTATCCAGGAATGATCAACTTGAGGTGCATTGCGTTCTTCTACGATTGGTATAATCCAGTGGAAGGTCTACGTGAGAACGCATTTGGTGTTACATATGTCCACTCTCGAAGGTAACTTCAAAAATACGATCATTTCATTCTTGCTTCACAAGCTGATCAGGTGTCCTACATTCGATACCCTCAGGTTAGGAACAAGCAAGACCCTTGGATTACTGTTACGCTGATACACAAAAGGGGAAGAGTTTATGGTGTTTCCGAGCACGACCCTTTGCAGGAAAACGCAATTGGTAACTTAGGTTTGATCGAGCATTCTCTTGAAGTTGACCTCGTGGTTGATTTCACCATGGACGGGGATTACGAGGTATTTGAGGATTCTGAGGAAGAGATCGGCGAATTTGACGAGGATTCCGATTCAGCTACGTCAGATTATTCATCGGACTCAGAGTAATTAATTATGTAATAAATTTTATTTCTCTATGTAATTTTCTCTTTTTACAAGTCATGTTGTTTCGAGTCTTTTATTTCATTGAGTCTAAGGTGATAGGACCATTATATAAGGTTCCCTTACAGCCGTGTAATGTTTTTCACCTTTTTATGAAATAAAAACCTAGTTTTCTTTTAAAAGTTGCCGGATTTTTTCCCGGCGAGAATGGAAATCCCGGGAAATATAAACTTTTTGTTTTTTTTGTTTTCTTTATAAAATTTGGTTTTGACGTTTGAGATTATATATTTTTTATTTTTTTTCTGTGTAAAGTGTAAAAACATCAAAATATCAAGGTCCGTCGGAAATCCCTCGGAAATATAGTTTTAGCCGAGGAAAACTGAATCCCCCGGCTAAAACTGACATCGTGCTAGGTTTTCTCGGCTAAAACTAAATCCGTCGGAAATCCCTCAAAAATTTCTGAGGGATTTCCGACGGTTTAGGGTAATAAACCTCGATTTTGCCGGATTTTGAACATGTTTGGGCTTGATAGATGTAGAAGTAACAAATTAAAACTACTTTCTGTTAAATGTTTTTAAGAATCAAACATTTAGAAGTTTTAATTGAAACCCTAATCAAACACGTAAGTGTTCTTATAAGTGCTATCTGTTTTTATGAAAGCTTGAACTCGTTAATCGATCGATTGTTACGAAATCTAAAATAACTTGTTTTGTTTGGTTTTTAAAGGTTTTTCTTATTAGTATGTAACACTAATGGTTATTAAACACTAAATTTTATGAAATCTTGAAAATCTAAATCCTATACCCTAAACCCGTCGGAAACCCGTTGATATTTAATTGTTTTACACCCAAAAAATGCTAAGTGTAAAACATCAAAATATTTCAGGATCCGTCAAAAATCCCTCGGAAATTTCCGAGGGATTTCCGACTGATTCAGACATTTACCAAGATCAGACCGTACGTGTTGACTGGCCAATGAAAATGTATGCAATTTGAAGGTCCGTCGGAAATCTCTCGGAAATTTTACCCATGAATTTAAACCGCCAAACAAAAATTGCTCAAAATCGAGGCGGTCTGTCGGAAATCTTAAATCATATTAGTGAGATTCGTCTTCTTCTCTTTCATTTTCTGATCTCTTCTTCTCTCTACTTCTTCCTCTCCTCTCCTCTCCTTCTTCCTCTCCGCGAGACCTTCTTCTCTCTTCCTCTCCTCTCCTCCTTCTCTTCTTCTTCTTCACGCGATTCTTCTTCTCTCCTTCTTCTTCTCTCTTCTTCCTCGCCCACCGGAGCTCGCCACCGGAGCCCGCCGCAGCCCACCGCCGCCGTTCTTCTCTGCCACCGTTCTTCTCTGGCGCCGTTATGTAAGTCTTCTTCTTCCACTACAAGAAAACAGAGCTTTTGCAACGAATATTTGCGTCGAAATTTTCCGTCGCAAACAAAGCCACGTCTTTGCGACGAAATAGCAAGTAAAACGTCATTCGTCGCAACTTCGTCGCAACTTTGGGACAAACTATTTCGTCGCAAATTCCACCTAAGTTTGCGACGAAATTGCATCCAATTAACTACGTATCGCCTTTTCGACGCAAATTCGTTGCAATAATTGCGTCGAAGTTGCATCCAACTTAAAAAGTTAAAGATTTGCGACGGATTTGCGATGAATACTACCTAATTATTTGCGACGAAAAATTACGTCGCAATACCGATGCTATTTCGTCGCATATTCGATGCAAATTTGTTTCATCGCAAATTCGTCCCTAACACACGTTTTTAATTTTATCCTACCTAATTATTTCAACCCAAATACGTCGCAAATTCCTTGCATAAATTGCCTATATATTAAACCTACCCTCGTTCGTTTTCAACACACCAAAAACCATTCTCCCCCTTAAAAAAAAAAAAAAATTTAATCAAATATGTCGGGTGGTGATTATGATGATATTTATGCAACTCAAATATGGATATACAGACGTAAAGATTCTGAGGGATCGGTGAGAAAGGAGTTCATAGATGGTCTTGAAACATTCATGTATCAGGCGACAAACATCAGGACGACTGTGGAAAGCGGTAAGATGTTCTGTCCATGTAGGAAGTGCATGAATACAAAACATATTTCAGTTGATATTGTGTGGAGGCATTTGCTTAATAGAGGATTTACGCCGGAATATTTTGTTTGGTTTCAACATGGTGAGGGATATGGTCCATATGCAGCGGATAGTATTAATTGTACTAATAACCAAACTGTGGGTGAATCTAGTATGCATAATGATCACCACACTACAAGAAAACAGGTCGTTTACAACGGACAGAATCGATGTAAAATCGATGTAAAATAGACTTTGGGACGGATTAGCGACGATTGCCAAATCGGCGTAAAATGATCGTCGTTACTCGAGAATCGTCGTAAATCCGTCGTAAAACCCAGGACGAATACAAATCGTCGTAAAATCGTCGTAAATAATCCGTCGTAATGTCGATGTAAAGTTACATCGATTTTACGACGAAAGTTACCTCGTTGGTATTTCGTTGTAAAGACGTCGCAACATTATATCGATTTTACATCGATTTATCAAATTTTAATATTGGTAATCCGTCGTAAAGTCGTAGTAATATAAGGATGTACAATCGTTGGTAAACCGATGTAAAATTAAATCGATGTAAATTCGTCGTAAACTGTAGATCGATGTAAAATCGATGTAAATTCGAATTCGATGTAAAATCGATGTATAAATTAATAATTAAAAAAAA